>JAOXYF010000007.1:7646055-7668834 GCA_028565775.1 Sternarchorhynchus goeldii | reverse complement strand
CACGGTGATTTTAGAACATAAGAGGAAGGGTTTTTTATTGCAAAAAAGTTACGACGAATGGACCAGCACCATTAACGACCTAAATCCCGTATTACAGATCTGTATGGATAACACAGACATCAGGATAACTCATTTCTTAATATGGGTGGCAGTAGATCCTAACCATGGAGTTCAAAGGACGTTTAGGCCTACAGTATTTACTGTACTGTGCAATGTGTTACTCTGTTGTACCTCAGTACCTCTCTGTTAATTTGTGTATATACATATCAAACTGCAGAATTTATTCCATTCCTCTATATGTGATATCAGTTCTGTGTCATTAGCTGATAGATAATGTTTGCACTCCAATTATCTGGGTGAATTTGGACAGCTAAGAAATTGAACCCAGTTGGGGACAGCATCGTGAAGTCTGTCAGCACATCCGCTGTTTCGTATGATAGCTTTGTTAGAGTAGAGTGGAACCAGGCTCTAGTTTCTATTCTGTTTTTGCTCACAAAGATTGGTTTGCAACAGCCATTGTTTCTAGTTACCATCCATCATGCAGAGAAGATGGACAGTTGTCCTTCAGAAAAAGACTTGACCTTTTATGATGCTTGAGTTCCCTTTCCTATCTGACTGTTGTGGGGTGTTACATAGATAATGACTGATCATAGGTTAAGAGAAGCAGAAGACACTGGCTCTGTCCTTTGTAGCTCTGTGTCTGTACTGAGACCTGTGTTCTGTCTTGTCTGGCTTTGTGTCTGCACTGAGATCTGTCTTGTCTGGAAAACACCAGACACCAATTTGGCTATAAACACAATTCTAAGCAAAACTGTGAAGAGTATTGTATTGTCCATGAACTTGTAACAAATGGACTGCTAAGAACTGGTTGTTCCTGCTATTCAAGAATTGGTTGGCATGCTTGTTTCATTTACTCGTGTGACTTTGACGGTCTTGTGTGACTGTAGCAATTTGACGGTGGCTGTTCTAATAATAATTCATAATCGTATTAAAAAATGTGCTTACTTGCACCTCCATTATTTTTTTGCCATTGTGTGTCCAGTGTGTAGTACTACTACTGGGTCTGATCTACAACTGGATCTGATCTAGTTTTGTAAGAAAGCACATTGATGGCTGTTATTGCTCACAGTATGGAGCTCTGAGCTTTTTCTAAACCTAAACTGATCTAACTCTCTGCCATAAGAGTGTTCAGAATATCATCTTGTGGGTGAGGGATATGGTAAGTGATTTATTACTTTGCTTTTTTTTGCATTTACATCATGGAAGCAGGAGAAGGTACTTCTTAATCATAGCAATAAGTAACCATGGCTGTTCTTTACACTATTATCAGAATCTCAAACATAGTTTTAAAAATAATGAGTGTTTTAATTGCGTGTTTCGAAAGTAATTTTTCTTGTACATGGACAGTATATGACATTGACTTACAAGGAACAAAGATCCTGAAAAGATACTTTTTGCTGTAATTAACAATTTCATAATAAATAATCATAATTCTGCTTAGTTTTGCCCATAATTGTGTTCACGGTAAAATTGGTGTTTGGTGTTGGCCAGTCAGGACAGATCTCAGTCTTGTCTGGCAAACATCAAACTTGCCAACCTTTCAACAGGATGTATTATTTAAAACACATTACAATGAGCTTAGACAGATGGAGCTGGGATAGTATTGCCTTAATAATTACAACGTACTTTCATTTTATTGCTGCTGGATATGGACAGCTGAACATAAAAGTTAATAAACTCCTAATTTCATAAACACATAAAAGAATGAAGTCTATCATAAAATAAACGTATAACTTATTATAAACTCATAATAAGTTAAAAAGTTTTTCTATCAGGAATTCCTGTTCCCACAAGCAAACTAGTAATGAATGCAGGCTTGACGTAAATGCAGCACAACCTGTTTGGTTGGACATTTAGGAGCGTTTTCCACGTGGTGGGGGGAGGGGCTGATGTGAACAAGTTAGAGACTAATTAGCCTAATTCTGACATGTTGTCTTGATGAGCTTTTGTCTGTTAATTTGGATTTTTTTTGTGTGTGTAACTTATAGACAGTGAAGCCTTTGAGGAAATTGACAAGTCCACCATACTGCAGAAAGCTGAAGGGCTTTAGTAAAATTATGTGTTATGCACAACAAACAGCATTGCAATGGGAACATCGAATATCTGGGTGGTAGATATGAGCAACAGGATAGCAGACAGGGGAACCAAACCAAGTAAGTGCAGAACGTGCTCCTCTTGGCATCTCATAGAAAAGCATTGGTGGTCTCATGAGAGTCTCTTAGAAATCTTGCTTTCTTTTGCTGCTCAGTGGAGCACAGGGCAGATGCTTGGCTGGCATGTCGGTGAAAGAGCATTTACTGCCCGAACTGACATCTTCAGACTGGCCTTTGACCAACCTAAATTTAGATTAGACAGTCTGGACTGGCCATCAGGCTGTCAAGAAGCTGGCCTCTGGTTTGGAGAGCAAGGAGACAACGAATGCTTGGTCTTAATTGTTGTGTAGGTCATAAAGAGGAGTTTTGGAACCACTGGGGCATCCAGAAGGTCCACTTTATTTCTGTCAGTGAGGCTAGAGAGACAGAGCTTCAGGGACTCATCTAGGAATCAGCTGGTATCACAGTGCAGTTACAGCTCTGGATCACACCATGGGAAGTGTGGAGAATGAGGTCTCTTATCATTTAGAACGTCCTCCTATAGGGTTGGACTGAGGTTACCAGTTTCCAGCTGCTTTCCCAGTTCTTCTTAACTTTAATAATAATCATTTTTGTTTCTATAACACTTTTAAAAACATGGTTAAGAACATAGTGTACAAAATAACTACATAAAATGGAAAAAAAAAGTCAAATAAAATGGGGAAAAAAGATTGAGATAAAACAACTGGAATAAAATTAAATGTATTATGCTAAAAATAAAAGATCAATTAAATTAGATTATACTAAATTATATTATATATAGATTATGATGGACTGAGGGGAGAGAGGTAGTATTTGAGTGCCTTGACTTACATTATGGTACATGGATAGTAAATTTTAATAACCCTCTATGCTGCTCGCCTACTAAAAAAGCTCTCCAATAAATTCTCCAATAAAGACAAAAGCTTTGATTTTTCTTACTGATGCAATGATTTTATTGTAAAACTGAAAATACAAATAGAAAACATATACACATCAAAATGCATGACAACTGAAACACCACAAGACATTAATTTACAGTAAACCAAAAGCTGGACTTAAAAAAAACATAAATTCTTTAGCCTGACACTACTGAGTACCTCTATATCTACAGGGATTATGAATGAAAAATGGAAATTTCTGAAATTGGCCTTAAAATGGTTCTAACAGTCCCTTGTTTACTTCTACCTTGTCTACTTTTTACCTGGAAAAGTGTTCACAATGAATCCCATAGGCCAATCATTTGTATGTACTTGGTTATCTTTAATCCAGACTGCATCTCCAACTTTTACATTAGGCCTCTCATCAGTCCACTTGCTATGACTCTGCAAATATGATAAGTACACCGCTCTCCAGCATTTCCTACATGTATCTGCTACTTGCTTTCATTGCTTCCTATGAAGAGATGATATATCAAAGTCTCCAGAAAGGGCCTGTAGATGTATCCACCAGTATTTGAGTCAGCAGCATCACTGGGGACTGTAAGGTTATCCAGACCTGTAGATACTGACAGAAGAGGTTCATGATTGCATACATCATTGCCATGACTTCAGCCAAGAGACTAGACAAAACCTCATGGGCTAGGCATATATTTGATTTCAGCAACATTTGATTTCTGTGTCTAGAATACATCCAGGTACTCCTGTTTAATCTCTCCCATTACTCAATCCTGTGTGTGGAATGTGATGGTTTTAACAGCAAGGTGCAGTTTCTTACCTGCGAGTAAGTTTGAAGTGACACTTGCTCATGGCAGAATCTCACAAGAATAGCAGAACCATGGTTGTTACATGGAAGGAGAAGACGGTGTTTTTTTCTCTGTTGGAATGGTCACTAAGGCTATATGTGCCCCTATTGTGAGTAATCCTGTTTCATCTATCATAGGCTTGATCTTTTTTAACAGACTTTGCTTTTGTATTGTCTTTCCTTTTCAGTGCATTTATATTCTTGCTTGAAAATGTTTCACTGAAATGTTTCAATGATCAGGTTTCTGGCTTTATCAATCTCTGCAGTATGAAACTTTGCCATCCCTTGTGATGTGCTTTGTCTGACTTTGGAAAGATCTGGCAACATGAATGAATCTGTGTAACTAAGAGTTTTCCAGCTTGAGGGTGACATCCTCAACGTACCTCATAGTATTTATTACTGGAACTTCAGAGGGGATCTCTTCACCCCTTTCAGAAAGATGAAAAATGTTTGCTTTAGAAGAGAGAACAGTAAAGGGATGGAAAAGGAAAGGTGACCCTGAAAGCCAGCTTGTTTGTTGAAGGAGGTTTGTTGTCATTGCCCTTGTAGCATGATCTGCAGGGTTTCTCTCAATTGAGATGTAGTGCTACTGATCAGGATCTGTTGGATCAAAACAAGGTACTCAAGCTCATAGATACAGTACAGCATGCATATTTATCAATTTATAAAATGTTTTTTATACCAAAAAGCCTAAAAAATTGCACAAACGTTGAAATCAATATTTAGCTCAGATTATGAATTTTAAATTACATTCAAACTGATGCTTTTTATGAACTGTTTTGTGAGATAAAAAATATGGCTGCCACACATGACATGCATCCAGGAAAAGAGAGAAAGGTCATGTGATCATGGCTCTTGGTTATATTTAACCCCTCCCTTTCTGAATGAACATTTATGTTTGTGCTCTGGTTTGTGTGTATGTGATGGTAACGGATGAACAGTTTGTAATCTTGAAGCAGTACCATGTAATGGAGAAGTTTTCAACTAACAGACTCAACCACAAAGTTTACAGCCCTTCTGCCTGATGTTTCTTGTCCCAGAACAGGTCTTCAACATGTAGGGGCTGGTAGGTTTGTTGATGCCAAATATATATACATATATATATACTCTGTCTTGGGTATTACTCTGTTCATCTAGAACAGCAGGCATCTTCATGGCTTTATCCCTGTGCCCTGCGGGGCACGCTCTCACAGGGCAGTTTGAATCATGAGCGTGGGCTGTGAACATTAGCTCTGCCACAGATTTACATGAACTTTGTGGTAACAGGAGTAGACGTGCCCTAACCTTCCTGCCATTGTCTTTGTTTGCTTGCAACAGAAACAACAGTGGTTGGTGCCAGTGAACCTGGATGCAGTGCAGCAATGTGCTTCTCAATAGTACGCTCCACACACCTGAATGCTGAGTTAGCTCAGAATATCTATACCAGATTTTCTTTTCTTTTAGAAAGCCCTTTCTATCTTCTACTTGTTTCTGAAGCTCCTACTTTTTTCAGTGGACATGACTTTTTTCACATAGTGTGCTTCTCTGCACTGGATACCATGCTAACTGTTGAACATTGATCTTGTGCATTGACACAGAAGCCCTGTTGTGTCTTATGGATTTGTTTGTTTTTGAGAACTGACTGTTGGTTACAGAGATGAAGTATCTTGGCCTGATGCCACTTTAACCTGGATAACATGGAGAATGTACTGAATGCCATGTTGAACTCCTCTTTATATTTGGGTGACCCATTTTGGGGGACTAGGTGGGAGCTTCTCCACTATTGGTTTCATGCAGTGTGCTATGTCTAAATATTCAATGAGAGAGAGATAGTCCTCTACTTTTGAATATTCCATTCATAGATGATTATCAGTTTGGCACTGTCTTATTATTTAACCTGGGAAAAATCTTCCAGTTGTTTGAGCAGAGCATGCTCAACTACTTCTGCTGTTCCATAGCTCTCCTTTAAGTATTGCCATGCCATGGTTAGTCCTGCAGCTGGTACCATGACATATACCTGCAGCTGATATCATGACATGGTTAATTCTTTTCACGTTTTTTTTTTTTCAGATTCTAGCCATTAAGTCATTTAGTCTAGTTCTTCTCTATCATTCAGCTCTAGATCCTTGTTAGTACTCAGAAATTAAGCATTCCAGGCCAGGTAATTTTTGGAATGGTCATCAAACTTAAGGAAGCCAGAGCTCACTATCTTCAGGTACTTCAGGATCAGGTACTTTGTGCAGTTTTACACAGCTTTGGGCTCAGAAGAAAGCTCATTCTTTCTGTCATGCTTGGTTGCTATCTGTTAAAGTACATATGGCTTGAAGATACATCCCATGGTAGCTCCTCTATTTTGCTTCTCTCCTCACCAATCCTAGGTTGACATACACCTTGATTGCCATGAGGGAGCACTGGATCATATGGGCGATTATGAGTACTGCCTGGTACGTTTGACAAGGGCTATGCTCTAAATGGCCTTCCCTCAGTATATACTGTATATCAGTGGTTCCCAAAGTGTTTTCTTTGGAATCCCCCACAATTGTCAAAGAAAACCTGTGCTCCCAAGCTCCCAACTCTCACACACACTGAACAAAGAATAAAGTGATTTTTTGCAATCTTTATTTATCAAAAGTTAACATATATTACAGCTTTTTCCCTTTTCTCTTGGGTTCCTACAATAGCTTTTTTCCATATTCATTTAGGTCTCTTTTTACTTTTTAAGACAAACACTTTAGTGAAAAATCAAACATAAGATGGACATTTTTTCTTTTAAGAGTAGACTTTACTACCTGCTCTTTCAAATGCATTTCTGATGTTTGTGTATCTTTTGTTAGTGCCAAATACTTTTTCCTCAAACAAATTCCAGATCTTCACCAACTGTCTTCTGGTGTTGTTTCATTTTGCTCAGCTTCATGATGTCATTAGCTAGGTTCTTGCCACAAAATAACACATTCGAGTTCTGTCCTATTCTTGAGTAAAATAGAAGATAAGGTAATTTTCAAGATACGGCTGTACTTTTTTTGGATACTGATGACTCATCAGCACATTTCTCAGATATTTTGTTTTATTCATAAAAGAGAAGACTGCAGATTAGAAGACTGCAGAAAAATATTTTTAGAATCATTTTATATACGGATTTTTTATGTGTTGTTTTAATTTTATTTATCATGCTCAAATAGTATTTTGACGTTCTCAGAGAACCTCATAGCAGACAAAGCCTTGCACACCGCTGTGATATTTGGTGACCCCTGAGGGGGACGTGGAACCCAGGTTGGGAAACACTGCTATATACTGCATACTAGTCCCTGTTGCAGTATGCAGTATGCTATCCAGTATGCAACAAATGTAAACCATACTTGTGACAGAATTTCCACAACCATTGCGTGACATACTGAGTTAAACACCAAAGGAAAGAGATGCATCTTCAGTATTGATTGAATATGGAATCATAATATGTGGTTATAGCTAAAAGCATTAGGTTGGCAGACTAGGAGCTTTCAAAAGCATATGAACCTGCAGAATTGATGTTTTTTAAAGCAGATGCTTTAAAAAACATCAATAAAATCTTAAAATGAATTCTAGATTTCTCTAAAGGGACACCAGAACAGGCAATATGTATGAATTAGCTTTTCAAAATTATTAAAAGACAAATAAGCCTTTATCTTGACTAACATTATTGAAAGAAGCTATTTTTTTTACAACAGAACTAATATGGTTATCAAACTTAAAAAAACTATCAAAAATCACCTCTAGATTTTTAGCAAATGATCTGTTTTGGCAAGCCAATGGACCAAGAGAAGTCCAAATATAACTATCTAGGCTTTATCTTCTTTCAAACTTCCAATTCATCCAATATGTAAAATAGGCAAGCACTGTACAATTGAGCAAGCAAATGCACATTTGAAAGGAAAATATATATTTTTCCTTGGCATAACAATGAAACGAGATCTTATATTTAAAAAAAATTACCCTAATGGCAGCATATATAATGGGGAAAAAAAACTGGACCTAAGATAGATCCTTGGGGATCACCACAAATATAGAAGAATAAGCAATAAATTATTGAAAACTGGTTTAGTCCTGTGAAATGGTTTAAAACATTATTAAAACTTCTTATTAAACTGTCGGGGGCTTGTTCGTTTTCCACAATAGATTTAGCTAGTGGTCATAATATACTATATTGCCGAAAGTATTCGCTTACCTTCCTTGACTCACATATGAGGTTAAGTGACATCCCATTCCTAATCCATAGGGTTCAATATGATGTTGGTCCACCCTTTGCAGCTAGAACAGCTTCAGCTCTTCTGGGAAGGCTGTCCACAAGGTGTAGGAGTGTGTTTATGGGGATTTTTGACCATTCTTCCAGAAGTGCATCAAAAGTGAGAAGGCCAGAAGTGAGGTCACATACTGATGTTGGACAAGAAGGCCTGGCTCTCAGTCTCCGCTCTAATTCATCCCAAAGGTGTTTTATCGGTCAGGACTCTGTGCAAGCCAGTCAAGTTCATCCACACCAGAGTCTGCCATCCATGTCTTTAAGGACCTTGCTTTAGGCACTGGTGCACAGTCATTTGGATGGGTGAGCGAATACTTTTGGCAATATAGTGTATGTGCGTACAGCACTTGGGGATTATTGTATGTGCGTACAGGGATTATTTGAGTGGAATCAGATGCCTTTTGGACTATCTAATGCCCCTAGCAGTTGATGCAGCAGATGTTTGGCGATCAACCGTGTCAGTCTCTGCTGTTGTATTTGGATGTGATCTTTTCTTCTTCTGTTTTACAGCATTTGAAGTGGTTGGTGAAGTTGACTGCAGGTTGAAGGCTTTAAGATTAAACTGGAGAAGGGTAAAAATCTTTTTTTAGGTTTGAGGCTGTGGCCAATTGGTAGCGATCTACATGTGTCTCTCAGCTGTGCTCATTTTAAGTTTTACTGTTTACTGTTGGCATTTTGTAGAGGCATTTGCCAAGCTGGCAGCTCATTTGCATACACTTGTGGTTGAACAGGGCAGCCATAAGGGTAAGGCAGGGTCATGGGTGAGTGTGGCCTTGGCCTGGATATAACAGTGTGAGCAGAGTTTTGAGGCTTTAAAAGGTAAGTTGGTGACTACTCCAGTGCTATTGAATACAAGCTTCTTGTTGTCTTTTATCCTGGAGGTGTATGCAAGTTTCGTTTGGTTGGGGTCCGTCCTTTCTCAGAAACAGAAAGGCAAAGTTCAGCCGACAGCCTTTGCTATTTAGGGTTTGAGATCCACTGAGCATATGTCCAACTATAGCTCCACGAAGGGGTTTTTGCTGCTCAAGTGAGCTATGACACAAGTTTCAGGATTATATGATGGAGAATACGTGTGTAGCGTATAAAGATAACAACCTTGTTAACCATTGGATCTCTTGATCTTGATTGGCTGCTTTTGACTTTTGAATTAAGTACCCTTGTGGATGAAGTAATAAGAATGCTGATGCGCTCTCTCGACAGTATTCATCTGATTCTCAGGAACTAGAAGGTGTGGTTCTTGGTACTGCCATTCCATGTGATCTTTGCCAGATTCAGGGTGAAGCGCCACCCATGTTGGTGAGGCAGTTAACTATATATGTTTTGACTGGTCAGCCTATTTCTGAATTGCAGCTTATTTCTGAATTTTGGAAGATGCAGATCCAGTTATTTAGGAAGTCTTGCCCTTTTGGCAATAGAAGGAACATCCAGGTTTGGTGGAACACCTGGGTCTATCTGTCTAGAATAATATTGCCGCACCAGTGGGATTGCTTGGCAGAACAATCTAGAACAGTACTGTATAAAACAGTATAGAACAGTTTTGTATCATCAGATTTTTCACCCTCAATGGGTATGAGGAAGTCTTGCAGTTAGTTCTGTCTGTGGTGTTACAGGAAGAAGTGTTAAGACAGCTGCATCAGGAACATAGATATCAAGGTATGGAAAGAACTACTGAGTTTGTTCAGCAATGGTCCTATTGGGATGATGTCAGAGGTAAGATCTTGGTGTCAAGAGTGTGAATGGAGCCAAGTTTAACATTTTTACTTGGTAAAATGTTGGATTTGGAGAGAATCTATAAATGCTTTTGATGGAACAGGAGCCTGAGTTGCAAGAGCTG
The DNA here is from genome assembly GCA_028565775.1 of Sternarchorhynchus goeldii. Taxonomy (NCBI): domain Eukaryota; kingdom Metazoa; phylum Chordata; class Actinopteri; order Gymnotiformes; family Apteronotidae; genus Sternarchorhynchus; species Sternarchorhynchus goeldii. The sequence continues at coordinate 7,658,834 of JAOXYF010000007.1, read as the reverse complement.
TTGGACATTTTTTTGTTCAGTAGGTTCTGGTGTCTGAGACGCAGGGAACAGTAGTTGTCCCACCTGTCATGGAGTAAGTTTTGAGTTCTGTTGGTTTCCTGGTTGAATGATGAAATACCAGAAAAATGAGTAATTAAGGCAGTGTGGTTTACTCGTTATACAAATAATTGATCAATTAGTGCTGGTGAATATAAATGACTTTGTAGGATAAGTGTTCAGTTGCTGAAGTTGGCTGGTGGGCTCCACATTGAACGTGTACAGACTAGATGCTGTGGGTGCCATCATGGCTGCTGGTCCTTTGCAGTGAGAGTATTCAAAGCCTCACTGAATGAGTCAGCAAAGTGTGTATTGACAATGGTTGGTGGCGACATCTAGGGCTAGGTTTTAAACAAGCATTGGATACGTATGTATGGGTACATATGTATCTCTTTCTGGTTTTTAAGGTCATATTGAATATTTTTTAATTGTTGTGGCTGTAATTGTAGATGGCAACAGGTGGATCTTCTGCTGTAGCCAAACAGATAAAGAGCTGAAGACAGTGTTGCCATTTTGTTTCTTAGCCATTTTTGTTTGTTCATTTTGTTGTTAGGCTGTTTTTTGTTTGTTTTTGCTGTCTGGCTACTTTTGTTTAGTTTTTTTTTTTCGTTATGCTTTTTTGTTGTGTTGTGTTTTGCATTTGATACATTTACAATTTGCCATATGATAATTTTTTTTTATTTGTTTTGTTTAATTGATTTATTTTCCTGTTTGGGCTTTTTTGTTTTATGTTATTGATCCCTCATCTGAAGTGGGGTGCATGGTTATGTGTGTGAGGAAAGCTACACCATTGAGTTTGGGACGAGTAAACAGCTGAGCAAACAACAGAGCAAAGTAGTATAGCTGGTTCCTGTATACGGACTGCAGTGGTGTCATTTCTTAACGTGATTGGTTGCTAATTTACTTAGTACTTATCACAGTGTGTAATATACTGTACATGGCTAATTCTCTTAATATGATTTGTCATTCTGTTATTGGTTTCCTTTTTTACAACGTGGTCAAAAAGCACCAGTCTGTTGTTAAGAATTCTGAGCAACAGACTCTGAGATCAAGCTGAGATCGAGTGGGTCGTCTTTCAGAGATCGAGTGGGTCGTCTTTCAGAGATGGATTTGGTCGTCTTTTACAGATGGAGTGTGTCTTTCAGTGACAGCGTGGGTTGTTTTTCGGAGATGGAGTGGGTTATCGTTCAATCTTGAATGCAAAAGTGCAGCATCTGGGATTAGCATTCAGAGGTTACAGCTATCTTGGCCCTGACCATTTTCTAGAGATTATGGAGTAAATAATCTCCATTATTTTCTATGGAGATTATGAAGTGCTATGGCTTCACAAACCTGCCAGTAACCAAGCACATGTTGCGCCTGCTTGATCCTGGTATATGTATTATTTCCCAGGATACTCTAACAGCAAAAGCTATTTAGTTCAGTTAAAACTTAAAAAATAAAATGCCATTGTTATGGCGATGTTGTCCACCCCATCACCGCCACAAGGTGTAGAAGTCTGAGAAAATAACAATAAAAAACTGCCATTGACAAGGTGGCTAGAAGGTAGCATCTGCCTAGGTTATCTTGAGAAGGGAACTAGCAGCTAATCCGCTCGCCATGATATGTTAGAGCTTACCCTCAAGGTGCATCAGTGACAAGCCTGTCAGGTTAAAGACACTCTCCTATGGGTACTTTTATGGTTGGTCATGTGTGAATCATTCCTGTAGTGAGATACTCTAGGAATGTTTAAAAGCACAGACTGTTGTGCAAAAATATTAGCTATTGCTTCAGCTTTGAGTGTAGTAAGTGCAATCTCCCTTAGAGTTTTGTTTTGTAACCAGCTCTCTGCAGTGACTAAAGCTGCAACCATGCAGGCAACACTTATGCTCATAGACAGCTTCTCCAGCAGAGGAACAAACAGCTGACTGGCTAGTTGAAAGCTAGAAGATCTCAAAAAGTCTGACTATAACCTGTCTCACTCCAAATTTGTTTATTGATTATAGTTCTAATTGGCTTAACATATATGGCTTAAAGCATATTGTAACATAGAGAGACAGGGATAGATGTGTGCAGATAGAATCGGAATCTGTTTAATAGTGAGTGAGGTCAAAAACATGCGAAGGTCAAAACCAGAGAGGGCAGAATCATAATCCAGAACACAGGGTGAAAAACAATCCAGAAATATCCGAAACAAGAAAACAATAAGGAGCAAAGGTCAAACACAAAAGTGCAAGGGTAAGAAAATCTCTATAGTGTTCACTAAACAAGGCATATATAGTGTTCATATATAGTGTATACTAAACAAGGCATATATAGTGTTCATATATAGTGTATACTAAACAAGGCATATATAGTGTTCATATATAGTTCATATATAGAACACATATATAGTGTTCTATATAGTGTTCACTAAACAAGGAAACTAATAATCTGGAGAGGCGGATCTCATCCATCGTTGCGGGTGCTGCTGGGAACTGTAGTTTCCAGATGTGGGCTGTGTGACAAAAATGAGTATCGGTTTTACATTGGCTTCATGTCAAGTTACACATGTATAGACAAAAAAATATTTAAAATAAACTTAAAAAATTACTTGGGATTATTATTTTTTATTATATTCTGTAATTGATATGTTATTTAATTCATTTGTTTTATTATCCCAAACTTATTTAACATTAGCTATAATAAGGACTTTGATATTTTATAATTAAAATGAGAAGTGCCATATAAATAAGGGTTAACCTGTTTTAACAAAAGGTGAAAAAAGTAGTTATTGTATAGTTGCTTTGGTTTATTTAAGCTTAATTACAGAATGCACATACATCACCATCATCTATGCAGTCTTGATTTTCCCATTTATACCTTTCCATTTAAATCTTTGCAGGTGAAGAGACCTGGCTGTGGTCATCTATGAACTCTTCTGGTTGCACCATACAAGAGTAACAACTCACCTCCCCCAAAACATTTGTTTAAACCCTAACTTTCTCCCAAAAACATTCTCTATGGGAGAAAGGCGGAGGTTGCCGGATGGACCAATGTCCGCAGGCCTGGACTCCGAGTGCAGCCTGGAGGAGGCAGCAGCGCTCACGGTGGAACCCCTGGTGGGCAGCAGGGACGGCTCTCCTGTTTCACTGGAACTGGAGCACATGGTGAATAATGGATCAGGCGTCCCTGGCCCTCCAGGGGGAAGCACAAAAGAGACGGTGGATCACAGAAAGCTCAGCGCGCCACGCTTCAGCTCCTTCCTCTCGCTCTCGGGCAGCGTGGTCAGCAGAGAGCCAGCGCGCAGGGTCTTCAACCTTGCTCTTCCTTGCTTCATACACAGCTCCTACCAAGCCAAGACTAGCATGCAGGGTGATGTCTACAATTTCCTAGAGAGACCTGCAGGCCTGAAATGCTTCCTCTACCACTTCCTGGTGTGAGTAGACTTGTCAGTCAATGCTCTGTTACTTTTTCTGACAGAATCAGTTCAGGATGTAACAGGGGCTATAGCTCATTGCTAAGGCTCATGCACGTTGATTTTTTTCTCTACCAATGTGTGAGAAGTGAAAAATGACCATTATTAGTAAAAAGCTAAAAGCAGCCTTAATTTTGCCCAAACCTTTATTTATTTTTTTAGGTCTTGCCACAAATTTCTTGCAGCAGTCTTCCCAGTAAAGGAGTAATTACAAGTAATGCTGAAGAGCGTAAAGAATGGGTTACTGCTTAGTAACTAAAGAAGCATCTGCTTCAGCCACAGGTGTCTGTGTGTGTCTGAAATGACGTAAAAGCAGGTCATCCTGATTCTGATAGCCCTTGTCTCTGAGACAGGGTCAGGCAACAAACATGCAGGACTTATCCTCTTTCAGGCCTGAGAAAGTAACCAGCAAAATCGACTGAGAGATAGTAAAATGCTTTTGAAATGCACCTCCAGACCCACAGCATCCAAGAGCTGACATCAGGGGGCCTTGTGAAAGAACCACAAATATAAACAGATTTGTTATTTCAATGCTATTAAATTGCTCATACAAGTGGTTAAAAAAAGATTTGCTGCATTCAACAGTTGTTGCATTCAATTTTGAATTTTCTCTAGACAACAAGTAGGCAATAATAGATAAATGTTACTACAATCTTCAGGAAATACAAGAAAGTGCACTTTTTTGTGAGTAACTGGTTACTGATGCACATGCCCCTGACCATGTGCAGTATTATAGCATGTCAGGCCTTGGTGGATCAGAAGAATGTCTACAGTGATTTAGACATTGGAGAACATCACAGTGAAACAAGAATAGAAATTAGATGATAATACATAAAGGATGTCTATTCAAAGTAAAATGACTTCAAGATAATAAAATAGGTGGAATTCATTAGTCCATGTACTTTGTTTCTTTGGACAACAGTTTTAGATTATCTGTGTTTAAATTTTGTTTATGCCTAATTGTTGTATAGGAAACACTAGGCTTCTTCATGCGAGAATATTTATATCTTAAATGGCCTGTGCTTTTGTGGTGTCAGTTAATGTGCTATGTCAAATTCACCAGAGGTTTACCTAATTGTTGTTAATGACAACAGCATTGTTCATACAAGACCACTGTGATTTTTCATATTTGACTCCCCAAAAATGTTTTATAAGGCTAAGCATCATGCCGATTGGTCTGATTGGATTTTTTATTCATGGAAATGCCAATGTAATTGCTTCGAGAGAATAGCACAGTGAAAAATTAACAGTAATGTAAAAAATAACTAGATAACTGTAAAATTACTCTAGATAACAGTAACATTATAAAATATCAGGATTTATTTTTATAATCGTATAATCTTGAAGCTAAAGAAATAAATGGCTAAAACAAATACAGTCATTCTGTAGATTTTCTTCTTTGGAGAACAGCTATGCATGACGTGTTAACACAGGTCTGTAGCACTCATAAATTTGGTCGTGCCTAAACAAAAATACTTCATGTGAGAAAATTAGCAAATGTGAAAAGTCCTCATAAATCCTTCCTAGATTTAAGAGCGAAGCTGTTTGTATGGGTGGTTCTTGGTGATGCATTATAATATAGTCAGCATGGGAATAACAAAGACATCTTGTGTTATAACAAAACATTCTTAGAGCAACAGCAGAATACTAAAAGTGGTGTGTTCTGTGATTAGGCATGTCAGGATTGAGTTATGGACACCAGCTAACCTAGTGCCCTGCACCTCTAGATGGGTGTGCTCACGTTTATTTGACATGGCAGTCTGATAACCTCCTCTCTCTCTGTAACTGATCCTCCAGTGTGGAGGCACATTCAGGAGAACCTGATATCAGGCTTCTACAAAATTAACCCACTCTGATTGATGCTCTGTACTGCTCCTTTAACTAACTCTTACTCGCTGATGGTTATCAAGGCCAAGCTCTTTTTCTTGTCTCTTGTGCATCTTTTTCTTGTCTCTCGGTGTATCTGAGAGGTTTGTTGCAGGTCTCAGCGTTAGACATTGTCATGTCTGCCCTGACATCATCGTGACTTGTCTGTTAAGAAATGTTTGTTTACGTGTCCTGTATAGTGATTTGCTCTTTTTTTGTTTATTAATTGTCTTTTCTTTACACACATTGACTACTGTAGAGACAAAGTGAGTACAACCAGTGCTGTCTGAGTCATTCTTATATACTTTCACTAAAACAGATGGTCACCTCTCTCTTCTCACAGATTTATGTGCTTAGTTTGCATACTGCACTATATGGATGTCATAGTAATGACATCTGCGGTTTATATGGCTTCCTTCATTAGGCCAGAAGGTTCAAGAAATGAGTGAGTCTATGCCTGTATGGTTCAACATGTTTATTCTTATCAGACCAGTCTGATATTTTTAGACGTTTAGATGTGTGGATGAAACAGTTCAGTTAACTCCACTTTATTCCAGTGACTTATTCAAATTCATCAACTACAAAAATCTCCACAGCTCTATAAGCATAATATCTTAATAACCCTAATATCCTAAACAGTTTACTCCAAATGTTTACATTTCACTTGAAGCCAAACAACTTGTAAACCCTTACCAAATGTAACCAGTATGAGTTTCAAAGAATGTTATAAATCATGCAGACCTTTCTGGCCTTGCTGAGATGGGGCCTACACTGCTTAAATGTGTTTGGAGCCTTGCAATCTGCAGAGAAAAAATTTCATATGTTTTGGGAGCTGATTAGTCTTACTACTACAGGAACTGCAAAAGTGGAAGGCACTTTTTCACTGAATTTCAGTGATCTTTTCCAATGAAACAAAAAATCTGTGCAAAAAACTACAAAGTACATGATGAAGTGCAGGGCAAAGTGAGCTATCTGTGGACCATATCAGTGGAGTGGATAAAGATTAATGTCAGGCTATTTAATGACCAACAAATGTACAGTGAAAGATTTTAGGTGAAGTGTCAGGAGGAGATTCTAGTCAGATTTGACTATTTGAATGTTGCATTATAAATTCACAGAGGCATTACCATTACAACTATTATACCAAATAAAGGTGCATGCAACAAAGGAAGAAAGTATGACCTGCAATTATCAAACAACTGCTGCTTTACTGACACTTTACTGATATTATTAATACTAATACTACTACTACTAATAATAATAAATCTAATCTTAGGGTTGACTCATAGAAAGGATGTAACCTATGACCCCTTTATCCTCTTTCTAGAAGCAGATCTGTTTGTATTCCATCTTTAAAGCATGTCTGTAGCTTTTACAGAGGGGAAGCTTTCAGGTTATCACAACAAGGCTTGTTAAACATGACTGAAAGTAGAGTAGCACTGGTAGGGTAGCATTGGTAAAATATTACTCGGGTAAAGGTGGAAGTTGTTTATATTTCTACAAGTACAAAATGCTTTAAATTATAAGGACTTATTTATGTTTATATATATTTATGTTTAGGGATTAAACTGGGACTGGGGTGCTGCTTCTTATATGGGTGACTGTATTGCCACAAAGGAACAATGTATATTAAATACATAATACAGAGTATAGTGGATATAATAGACATACAAGACAGCTTTATTTAAGTACAGTGGCATAGTTATATAAAAATTTCACTCGATTTCATTCAGTTCATCATCACCTTACTTATCGTGACATTGGCAGGGAGGGAGTGAGATACACATGTGAGAATGCAGTCTATTGTCCATAGGAGAATAGAGGAACCAAACGAGCACATCAGTGAGCTGGTTAAATATAACAGCAGCACATGGTTAATAATCAGGGGACTGGGAGCAGGGCAGGTGTGGTGTGCATAGCATCGGGTGTGTCCCTCTCACCGGGTTCCTGGCCCACTGGGACAACTATTTTTTTGTTGTATTTGATGTTAGTCATGTGAAAAACTGCACCCTCTTTGGATTCCATGGTTTTTACATATGACATATGGTTGTTAGCAGGTCTTAAAATTAATTAAATATAACCTCATATTCCACTGTCACTTTGTAACAAAAATGAAGCCAAAATAGAGAAGCTACATGCAGAAAAGCTAAGTACACTCCATAAATCAATAACTCATACAGCCACCTTTAGCAGCAATAACTTGAAATAATTGTGGTCTGTATGACTCTCTCTCATCATTTTAGAGGAATTGTGGCCCATTCTTTACAACATTGCTTTAGTTCATTGAGGTCCTACTGCAGCGTTTCACCTGTGTTAAGAAAATTCTTTTTCAGACACTGTAGATTTGGTGTTGTGCTTGGGATCATTGTCATTTCAGCTAAGATTTAGATGTCATTCAGATGACCTCACATTTCACTCTAGAATATTTTTGTAATACAGATGTATGGTCAACTCAGTCACTGAAAGGTGCTCAGGTCCTGTTTATGCAAAACAAACCCAAATCACCATCTAAAATCTACCACTGTGCTTGATAGTATGAGGTCTTTGTGTTGACATGCTGCGTTTGGTTTTCGCCAAATATGGCGTTGTACATCTCTACTTTGGTCTCCTCTTTCCAAAGGACACCGTTTCAGAATTCTTGTGGTTTATTCAGATGCAACTTTGCAAACTTAAGCCATACTGCCATTTTCTTTGTAGTTTTCCTGGTTGTCCTGCCAAACAAGCCATACTTGTTCAGTCTTTTTCTAACTGTACTGTCGTTAATTTGAAATGAGGCACATAGAGTCTAATATGTAGTTCTTTTTTTTTTTTTTTTTGCAGTTTTTCTGAGCATTGCACTGTTTGACCTGGGGTGAAATTTGCTGGTACATTCAGTCCTGGAAAGGTGACATCTTGATGTGTTGGGAGTGGCAGGGAATAAAGATACAGATCTTTATTCTCCATAACGACTCAAGCGGTATAGACAAACCGCAAAAATAAAACATATAAAGAAAGCCAATGATGAGATATGGTCTTCCATACTTGGGATTCAGTTTACCTGAAGGAGCGACACCACCAGGTTGAAACACAGGAGTCTCACCTCTTCGGCGGTCAGTTTTTCTCGCATATGGCAAGAATATGTCTCAGCTTTTGGAACGCTTCATCCCACACCTGCTCACTTCTTCGACACAATTGCTGTACCTCTGAATTCTCTGACACTGGAGAATTCCAAATATACAAAGGTGGTTGGTATTGTAGCACACACTCAAAAGGCATTAATCCAGTCTCTCAAGGGAGTTCTGAACATATTCTGCCCAAGCAAGGAATTCATTCCACTTCTCCAGATGTTCTTGGCAGTAAAGGCATGGAAACTTCCCAAGCTCTTGATTAACCTTCTCCACCTGTCCATTGGCTTGAGGATAATAGTCTGAAGTAAGACTCACAATGATGTTCCACTTCCCCAGGAGCTCATTCCACACCTTGGATATGTATACTGAACTCCCCGGACTGAGACAGTGTCTTCCTGAAGTCAAATTTGATGATGGTAGTAGAGCTGGAAGTGGCCACACAGTCATAAATGTATAGTGAGTACAGAATGGCACTCAGTCCACAGCCCTGGAGGGTTCCAGTGCTTGGGGAAAGGGAGGGTGATACTTCATATGGTTTGTGTTCTGTCTGTTAAAAAGTTAGAGATCCAGTGGCACATGGATGGGTGAAGTTCTAGGTGCTCTAACTTTAGTTAGTGTGGAGGGAATAATTGTGCTAAATGCTGAGCTGTAGTCTACAAACAGCATTTTGACATAATTAACCCTCTCTGCGCCCAGGTGGGAAAGCATAGTGTGAAGTAGGTGTGTGATGGCATCATCTGTAGAGTGGTTACAGTGATATTCAAAACTGTAGAGGATCCATAGAGTCCGGAAGTGATGAGGTGGTGAAGTCTCTGATGATCCTGTCGAAACACTTCATCAAGACTGAAGTCAAAGCTAAAGTCATTTAAGCAGGCTGGCTGTGTTTTATTCAGTACTGGAACGACGACAGATTGCTCGAAGCACGCTGGTATGATACCCTGGCTCAGGGATGAGTTAAAGATGTCATGAACACCGGTGCTAGCTGGTCAGCTCAGGCTTTGGTGACTTGTCCGGCGATCCCGTCCGGTCCTGCTGCTTTCCTGGTGTTCCCGTACATCCCTCTTGCAGATTTGCAGGGGTCTCTGGATTCCGACAAGCTGCTTGTCCAATTTGGTCACACCAGTAGTGCTGTTAGCCTTGTTAGCATTTTTAGCATCATTAGCGCTGTTACCATCTGCAGCCTCGAAGCTTCTATAGTCCGTTATTGTCTGTAGTCCCTGCCACAGGGCTCTAGAATTTCTCTCTAGTTTCTCCCCGTAGTGCTACTTTGCCTCTTTCACCCCTGGCATACTCCGCAATACGCAGCTTTATGTTCCTCCCTGTTCCTGCTGAAGAACCCTGCATTATAGGCAGTTATGCGAGAGTTCAGAGCGTCATGGATGGTTTCATCCACCCACGGCTTCTGATTGGGAAAGGTTTTCACTAAAGTTTTTTCCACAATATCGTCCACCAGTTTCCCAATGAAACCGCTTCCCTAAACACGCTGACGTCACTAGTAGAGCACATCCCAGGGTGATCACCTGATTATGTTTTCTGGGGTCCAGGAGATGAGGAGGTCATGAATGTGTAGCCAGGGTAACACTCTAGTACAATGTGCTGCTACTGTCCGAAACTCCATGACCGTACTCCGCTTCGGAGCAAGAACCCTATCTTAGTTGTAGCAGGGCCCACCCACAGACTCTACCCCAATGCGGATGGTAGAATACTGCTTTCGGGGAGGTCATCTAGCAGCAGAGAAGAGCAGGATAAAACTGCGCTACCCCAGGTGTGGGTTCTCCCTGTAAAGCCTAGATATAGCAAACGCTGCTTTGACACGGTCAGGCAGACGAGGTTGGTAATGAAACCATAGTTCATTCTGAACTATGAACTTCCGGATCCCCTTCGTAAACCTTGGGAACAGCGAAAGCTTACTTGACTGTTTCCAGTGTGAGAGATGTTGTAGTCTTACCCGACCAGGCATCACGGAGAGCGTCCCCACACACCCCGTGAGCCCATCCGTTATGGACTGGAGTTCGCTCAATTCCTGATGTTACTGACAAAGTCATAGGAAACAGATGTGTGGAATGAACTAATAATCAGGTGAATGGGAGCGAATTAAGGAACATGTATGAGAGGGCGTAGTTGTGGTTGTTTGTTTGTGTGTGTGTGTGTGTGTGTGTGTATGTGTGTGTGTCACCTGATTATTTTTTATTGTCCTGATAGGTAAAACCATAGAATTCAAAGTGGGTGTACTTTATTTTTCACATGATTTTAGCTACATATATTTCACAACGTTTTTAAACAACTATAATAGAAAAAGAAAGATATTGGTTATCTAATCAGTTGCAGAAATAGGATCCTGAATCTTTGAGGCATGAACTATTTTATGTAACAAGGTTTGAAAAACAAATTGCGAAAACTCCTACAAGGAAGATGAAGCAAGTAGTAAGTAAAGAGTAGGTAAAGAAAGGTAACAAGTGCTCAAATGATCACTGGGTATTAGAAAGTGATAGAATTCTTGCATAAATGTAAAGTGAATGCACAGAAAGTCAGCACAGTCTATCAGGCTGAATACTTTAATGGATTTTATGACAATTATGTTTCATATTATTGATATGTCCATCAAATGACCGTACTGCAGCCTGGCTCCATTACATGGTTCAGTGTGCTGTGACCCAGTCCAACTTCTATTATGTAGACCTGTATGCTTTTTGCTCAAGCATTTTAAACATATTTGAAATTAGTGTGCTGCACTGTTCCCACCTCCACAAACAATGTAATGTTACACCCAAATTACATTTTCGTAATGACATTACATTGCTTACGGTTGGCTGTATGGTTTTCTAGCTTCCACATGGCTGTAACTCGTCATAAATAAATGTACAGCATAAAGGTGCATTGTCATGTGAAAGGTTTGCCATCATACAGATGGTTGCTCTTAAGTAGGTTAGAGGAAACTGCTTGACAAGCTGGTTTGCTTCAGTTTGTGTTCAGTTTGAAAGGGTATTTCAGATATCATGGACAACTGGTTTGGTTTCACTTCAGAGTAACAGGTACCCACACATTCTTCTAGAAAGTAGTGGAGTGAAAACTGTCATTTTACATTGGAATCTTCAAAAATGAAAGTATTATAAAACTTGAAAAAGTATAAAAGTAACACATAACACAAAACTTTTCACTATCCACCACTGTATAGCCTGTGAGGCTCTCCTCACCGCACTGAACTCCCATTTCCACTTGTGCATCAGCATGAGTCTCCATCAATAAATAATCTCACTTTAGTCTGCAGTGCTGAGGGACAGACAGAAATCGTTAACGCCCACACCTGGGTCACTTTGCACTCATAGTTTGGAGGTTCTATTTCTGTATATCCGCTTGTGTCCTTGTTTTTGTTCCGCCACTGAGTCATTAAAGAGTGGCTTTTCCCCGCAGGTCACATATGTATAAACAATATTTTTTTACCTTGTAACAATACAAGACTGCTTTATAAGTATAAGCTCCCATTGGATTCTGGGAAATGCCACTTACCAGCTGTTCCTCAGTGTGAGATTTTGGTGCTGTGACACATAAAAATGTCAGTGTGTTTGTGTGAATATCTCTGACCAGTTTAACGATGACCTCACAAAATAAAGTACTATGACAATCAAGAAAAAGTCTGGACACCAAAGTGTTCACCTTCCTGAAATGATTGTGAAAAGGGTGGTAAAGACTGATGGACAGTCACAATGGAATGGGCAGAATTTTTGGAACAAATGTAGTATTCTTTGATAAAACAGTTAGGTTATTCTTAAATGCAGGGGGCACAGCAGTGTATCAGATGGTTAAGGCTTCATGCCAGGGAGCAGAAGAGTCAGACTCTCTCCTGTCTGCAGCTAAACATGCAGAACCTGGAGGAGAGTAAGCAGTGTTCAAGGCTTGACCAAGAATAAAAATGACATAAAAACGAGTCTCTCCCAAGATTCTTTTTCCAGACGTATCCAGTATGAACGGAACCTCTGTCACAAGCATGTTCCAGGGTCAGGCCGAGGTGACCAGTACTGGTCATACTGGATTAACCACCAGCTGTTTGTTTTAATCAGATCTCTCCAGCTGGCCCTTCCAACACACACTCTCTCGCTGAGCTGACACTGTTTGACCCCAACTTGTCACACCTCCTGGGATGCTTTATGGTTGGGCCTTCCATGTCTTTCCACACAGCAGGAGGTTGATGAAAAATGTTCTTTGACTGGTGGAGGGTTTTGAGGCAAATCCTGTTGTTTTTGGCTGCACTCACTGCTGAGTTTAATAAGTTTAATAAGTTTAATAAGTTTAATAAGTTTAATAAGTTTAATAAGTTTAATAAGTTTAATAAGTTT
>JAOXYF010000007.1:7635671-7645955 GCA_028565775.1 Sternarchorhynchus goeldii | reverse complement strand
TAAGTTTAATAAGTTTAATAAGTTTAATAAGTTTAATAAGTTTAATAAGTTTAATAAGTTTAATAAGTTTAATAAGTTTAATAAGTGTATATCTACAGGGGAGCTGAGACATGAGCCCAGGTAGAGCAGTAATTATAGGAGATCTCTGAGACGTGTGCATCCTCACTGAACCTGACCCTGCTTGGTCTTATATGCAGAATAATGATGCATGGATCCTAGCTCTGTGTGTTCTGATTTCCACATAAAAACAGGCTTAGCTGTGAATTTTAATTTCATTTATTTACCTCAAGTACACTTTCCTATTTTTATCCAGATGTTACTCACTGAAAGTAAGTCACACGATCTCCACCATGGTGCTTTCAGTCAGGAGAGCAGAGCTTATCATTTTATAAAAGATTTTTGGTGGCCTTTATTTTTAATAGCCTGGACCAGGACTAATCCAAATTAGAGAAAATATGGCAATAGGGTGATGCTGCAAGTATTATTCTCCATTTTGTAAATACTGCTAATGTATCTCAATACATCTGGTCATTTTGAAAGGGATTAACAAGGATTATTTTTCAAATCAAATGTAATATAATTTTTGTCTCTTTTTCTATGAATTTATGGACGATGATTCAGCATTTAATGTAAAAGGTCTGTATAAGCAGTGCATACATTTAAATCAGGAAAAAAACTGAGCCAGGATTTTGCCCATGAACAAATCTTGGGTAGTGCAGAAAGAGTGTAGTGCATATATTGACAGTTATGTGTGTTAGTGTGCTCAGGTGTGGGTTTGGGGGTGGGGAGGTGGAGGTGGCTGAGTGTGTGTGTGTGTGTGTGTGTGTGTGTGTGTGTGTGTGTGTGTGAGGATGTTCCCTAAACACTTTCTTACATCTGGAGGGGAAATTCTTGATATTCCTTCACTTGTTGCTTGATGTTTCTTGATGTCGTTTTGGGTCATGAGTAAGAGCGTGCTCAACAAGAGATGAATACATGCAGGGTGTATTAGGGTGATATGGGTTCAATCTGGTATTGTGCTGTGAATAAGATACGCCCAGGTTAATCACATCCACATGCACTTTGCTATCCATTTGGGTTTGTTGGCTGTTTTGTTTGTTTTGTTTTCCACATATATGCTGAGGTTGTGAGGAAAAGTGATGCTGATTCTATACCCATCTATGTAGTCCATTGTATAAGGATGTTTTCTTTTCTACAGTTTTAAGAATTACTTAATGTTGATGTATTTGTTTGTTACAGTAGAGACCTCTGTGTCTTGATGCAGACACACTTTCATAAATCATAAAATGCCTCATAAATCCAGGCATTCATACATCTGTCATGTAATGTATCAGCAACAAAGCTAATACTGATCAAGAACATGATGATAATTATGATGTATCTGGTTAAAACTGCTGGGAAAACTTACAGCATGTCTTAAAGTGCCAGCCAGTGTTCTCAGTGTGTCTTCTTTTTGTTCTTAGGTTCCTCATGGTCCTAATATGTCTCATCTTCAGTGTGCTGTCCACCATCGAGCAGTATGCAGACTTTGCCACTGGGATGCTATTCTGGATGGTTGGTATTTCTTGAGTTCACTATGAAATGGCAAACAAAGAAGTGTCTTTCCAGTTGTAATAGAATAAAGCAAATACAAAAATGTTTGCCCCACTATAAGCGGCTTAGTGCAGTACTAAATACATCCACATGATGGCGATAGTACATCTTAGTAGGGTAGGCAGACTCGGTGCCAGAGCTTGTCTTTTATCACCACAGTTTGTGATTTTGTTTTGTTAATCATTGCTGTGCTACAAGAAAACTTTTGTAAGGTGAATGGCTGTGTGGGCTTGAGATAAGATCCATGGCTTCCACCAGCACTATCACACTTCCACTAAGATACCTAGAAAAACATAGCTGGTGATGAAATGTTCTTTCTAAATTATAATAAGCATTGTTAATAAACAGTTAAAAACAACAACAAAACACAAAATATGGACTGCCAACCATAGTCCCTATATAAAAAGTAATTTTATTTTTCTTCCCGCCAAAACTTCTGATGGTTCTTCCTTGTCCTTAGGAGATTGTCCTGGTGGTGTTTTTCGGTACGGAGTACGTGGTGCGCCTGTGGTCAGCAGGCTGCAGGAGCAAGTATGTGGGCATCAAAGGGAGACTGCGCTTTGTTAGAAAGCCCATCTCTATTATAGGTACATCACCCAACACATGCCTGCAGAAGTCTGTTTATCACCCCATAAACCATATACTTGGAAGGCAGGCGGTTTACTGAGAATTTGGTTAGCAAATATATTTCTTAGTGTTGTTATTGTTGTTTATGCTTATGTTGTTTTGCAGATTTGATAGTGGTGGTTGCATCGGTTGTTGTCCTTAGTGTGGGATCTAATGGACAGGTGTTTGCCACCTCTGCCATCAGGTATAACTACAAGATGGCCGATCCATACAGCAAATCTATATTTAAAATGAAACATTATTATGTATGTTCTTACGTTGATGTGCTGTAATAATCTCATTTTATGGTTTGTTAGTTAATTGAAATATTTACTAATACTTGTCCCAAAGTTGGAAATAGGCATTTGGATTAGAAATAATGTGTGTTTATTTAAGATGTTGAATATCTTAGAACGACTGCTTAACACCTCTGACTTTTTGGTATCAGGGGAATCCGCTTCCTTCAGATCTTGCGTATGTTGCATGTGGATCGGCAGGGAGGCACATGGAGGCTTCTGGGATCTGTAGTCTTTATTCATCGACAGGTCAGTGTCGCATCTACACACACACACACACACACACACACACACACACACACTTACACTTACTTCATATGTAAATACAATATTTTGCAGCCTAATCCTAAACCTGTTCCAAACCTTAATAACCAAAAGTGATTTTGCACCTGTCAACTTAAAAAAAACAACACAGCATTTTTAAAACAAAAAAAACAACAACAAAACAGTTTACCTTGTCAACTTGTCTGGACTGTTTTGTCAGTCGTTGTCAGTCGTGATCAGATGTTACATTGGGCTGCTTGGTCTTTTTTCTAGTTACATTATTCCTCTTCAATTCACCTACATGCACATAAATAATTTCTCTCTCACAAACACACAACACACACAGAGTGAAAGAGATGTGTGCACAGGTATCTAAAGTAGTGTAAAGTTGAGGAGTGAGTGTTTGTGTATGTGAACAATAGTAAATGGTGCATCTTGAGGAAGGGAACTATTGTGATTATCATAAGACACTATGATTTACTGAAGCATCCATGACAATCCCTGCTATTTTACTCTATCATGTGAGTGTTTTCATTTGATCCAATGAAATTTGATGCAGTATATTCTTCAGCAAAGAGTAATTAGCTCTGCAATAATAATCCATCCATAGCATGTGTGCATTTCTTAATGCTTTAAAAAAATGTTCATCCATGTTTGGACAATGAGTTGTGACCAGTTTGGTTGATCTGGTCTAGAAGCACCTCACCAGCACCACTGAGCTTAGATCCTCATTGAAGAGTTTGATGGGTGATGTTAGCAAAAAAAAAAACCCAACTATACAATACAGCTTTATTAGATAAACTAATATGACATCAAAAGAACCTTCCTATGGCTGGTCAGCCATGTCTTCATAATGTCCATCTCCAAACGTGACTCTTGTGGGACTAAATAAGGAATTCATGAGCTCATGCAGAAGTAATCAGGGTGTTAGGCTGAATGACCCTCTTCCAGTGAACAGAGTAATTATACTGATTCTCAGATTATCATACTGACTTCAAACACCCCCCCACCACCACCACACACACACCTGTGAAATAGCTCTGCATTCTTCGTTCAACTGTTAACTTATGACTTTTTAAGGACCTGATGAGGGATTAAGTTTGATTTGCTTGATATACTGCACTCCCCTACGGCCCTACAACTCAAGTGAACATTACCTTTTATGGTTTCTTGTAACTTTTGACTGTATCATGCCTTTTGGCTCCAATGTAAGCATGGTATATTTACAGAAAAGCTTTCTAATAGTGTGGAGTGCCCCATTCTATGTAACTCATAAACCCATAACTTTTACAAGCCAACACAAATTATGTTGTCCGTAGCCGTTCAATTGTAAATTTATGCAAAGCACTTGGACTTTTTATTGTACTTTTCTGAGTCTACGTTTTTCAAGTTACTGAAATTGTGGTCTTTCTCTCCAACAGGAGCTGTTGACAACATTATATATTGGGTTTCTTGGTCTGATCTTCTCTTCGTATTTTGTGTACCTGGCGGAGAAAGACGCAGTAGATGAGGAGGGGAAAACGGGCTTCTCGAGCTACGCTGATGCACTGTGGTGGGGCGTCGTAAGTATTCCTCCAAATGCATATGGCATATATAAAAACATGAAAATACACAAAGTAAAGACTTTTTTTTAGCCAAACCTACTCTGTAGGAGTCTGTTTCTAACAGGCTACCATACATTTTTATTCAATTATAAGTTGCAATCCACCACTCTTTCTGCCACTCTAGTCTGAATGACTCTTGTACCCTGTGAATGTTGTGTCAACCTGTATCGGTCCTTTTCATTGGCTCCTTGGTTTATATATATTTGTACTGTAAATTCTCATGTCAGTACAGGTTATAGCAACAGTATAACCAGAGATATAGTTTATACAGTACTGCACAAATGTTTTAGGCACCCAGGACCCTTAGTTAAAACGTACCTTGTCTATAAGTGTGGTACTTGTATAAAATTATATATATTTAGAATAAATACAAATAATCAAACACAGTACAAACATTTGTTTGTTTGCTTTTTAAAAAAATTATTAGATGCGTTTAGCTTGTGTGAAGAACAGATTTTGCTTCTACATATTTTCATTGATTGTATAGATTCATCAGTATACTTGATTTAATATAATGAAGTATTGATTAACAAAATCAATGGATTGGATGATCAGCGTACTTCTATGAAGAGATATTTATAAAGAGTTAATGTTATGTATTTTATATTATAATATTATTTTTTCTTAGCAATAAATGCTTATTGCCTTTGCAAATATACACAAGATATATAAACCTCTCCTGCCCTTGAAAGAGGCCTCTAGCTTCTGAGTGGATAGAACTAACTAACATTTCTTGTTAGTTCTATCCACGAGGTGTTAGGTGAGTTACCTGGGAGAACATTGTGCTAGAAATAAAAGGGTCATGGATTTCATTCCCAGAGAGTGAACATCTGATTATATTTATAACGTAAGTCTCTCTAGATAAGAATATCTGTCATAGGGCTAAAGGGACAGCTATACTAGGCTGGTCTAATAAAGGACATGCCTGGACATGCCTATTAAATGAAAGTGTATTTGCTATACTCTTGTTTTTGGATTATGCCATTGAAACACTGCTGAATAACACAGAAAATCCGACCTATAATGTGGTGTGGAGGCTATCAATATTTTTATTTGTATATCGGACATTCCGTTTGTTTTTATTATCCCATTTTGTCATCATTTTCAAAAATAAAAATAGCTAACGTGAGTTATTTTATATTGTAATATTTTCACTTTCTTTGACTTGTTCATGTAATATGAAGAATACATGGACCTGTAGTCAAACCACTGGGAAAAATGAAATGTACTACCTTTTAAGAAACATTTAAAACAGAGTAGCTCAGAAGTTCAACAGGTCCTTGTGGTACACCTTACAACTATTCAATTGAATGTCCATTTGAATCCATCTCAGATTAAGTTTTCAGTCTGGTTAATCAACAAGTTGCATTCAATGTGAAGAGTAATGAGAAACCAATCGTAGGAGTGCACAGAGAGATCGGTGTTGTACAAAAGCCCGGCAATGGTCTCCTTTCTCCTCTTTTCCCCTCGCCTGCACTCCCTCTGAAAGCCCTCTCTCTTTTCGATGTTCTGAGGCGTCACTTTCTTTAATTAAAACTTTAATTGCAGGGTTTCTACCTTTTTGTGGAGAGGGTCAAAAAGTGTGAGGCTTCCTGTTGCTCTCTGTAATGGAGGACAAAAGCCGTTGTTTGTGTCAAAGAGGTAGCAAGGAGAAGTCCTCAACGGGGGGATTTGTTCTCTTTTGTCTTTCTGAAAACTGTAAACCTGAACATGATGAGAGGCAGAGGGAACAAACTTAGTGAAGAAGCAGAAGGACAAAGAGAGGAAGGGAGAGAGGGAGGGAGAGTGGGAAGGAGGTGAAAGGAGGAGGGTAGGCAAGAAACCGAAGTGTGTGTATGTGTGTGTGTGTGTGTGTGTGTGTGTGTGTGTGTGTGGAGGGGGGGGGTTGTTGTATAGAAGGAACTCATTGGATGGCAACCATACTCTGTATTAAGACTGGTAATTGTTCCTGATTAAGTTGGTATGCTGAAAACGGGTATGTTGGCGAGTTATTGGTCTGTGCCCAGATGAAGGGTGCTGGCCAGTGGAGGTACTTTGAGAGGTTTTTTTGATAAGTTCATCCTTTATTAAGTATTTCATGTATAAAGTTTGAAGGCCTTGTTGCAATAATGATTTAAAGTCATATTTTATAAAAAGCTAAATCGTTATAGAGTACATACAAATCACCACACAGTAAAACTAACCCAGCATAGATTATAGATGAGAGTTTTTTTTTCCCCTGGAGGAGTGACAGTGGTGAATAAGAGGGACAGCAGTAGAGACTTTGAAAGAGTAGGAACAGAGAAGGGATGATTGGTGCTGTTGTGTGTTCTGTGTTGTGTTGTGTGTTGTGTGTTGTGTTGTGTGTTGTGTTGTGTGTTGTGTGTTGTGTGTTGTGTTGTGTGTTGTGCTGTGTGGTGTGTTGTGCTGTGTGGTGTGTTGTGCTGTGTGGTGTGTTGTGTGTTGTGCTGTGTGTTGTGTTGTGTGTTGTGTTGTGTGTTGTGCTGTGTGTTGTGTTGTGTGTTGTGCTGTGTGTTGTGCTGTGTGTTGTGTTGTGCTATGCTGTGTGGGAGGTGCAGGTGCAGGTGCAGAGAAAGTGGGGAGCCTGGTCCGCGAAACATATCTCTCTTTTTCAGGTTGAGCACATGCCAGCTCGTTAACCTAATGTACCATTTACTGTTTCCACGCCCTTCCGGCTCTCAGAGACGGGGGGGGGGGTGAGTTGGCAAGGAAGCAAGGAAACCACAAGAATACAGGATAAAACTGGGGGAAAAGGGAAAGTCAGTGGCTAAAGAAAAGTGGGCACACCGGGCAGAGTCGCAAGGGTGGCTGAGTAAAAGACAAGAATGATTCGATTTTATAGAAACAGAAGCAGTGAAAACCATTGCTAAAAAAAATAGAGGAGAAGTGTAGAGGAGGAAAAGCCACTGGGCGAGATGGACAGAATTTCACAGATATACTAATAGGAAATATTACAGAGATAATCAGATCACATACTGTGACTGCCCCGCACATTGAGCACCACAGCACAAGAGTTACCTCATCTCTGACAAACACACGTGTGTGTATGACTACACCCATACACACAGACTACACCCATACACACAGACTACACCCATACACACAGACTACACCCATAGGCGACTCTGAGATGTCAGCTTTGGCTTGGCCACACACGTAGAACATAGGCTGTACTGAGTGACTCGGTGAATCATGCACACTGGCTTTATGGTCTGAGTAAATTGTATATCTGAGGACACTGCAGCCTGGGATACCATTATGCCACACACACACACACACACACACACACACACACACACACACACACACACTCACACACACTCAAAAACTCTTGGTCTCATATGGAGCCTGGGACACCACCCTTGGCACTTTGGAACTGGTCTTCTAACTTGAACTTGAGTGACGAATTGCATACCCATGTCATGGCTTGGGTTGTGCGCGAGGATTAAACTCTCTAGGATTAAACTCTCATTGCTACTTTTCACCCCAAAGCCCACGTGAAGAGCCACGGCCTCCTTCAACCCCTATTGTAGGTGTTGTAAAGGAAAAGTGCCAGACACACTCACGGTGAGCCGAGAGCTCTCAGCGTGTCAGAGTTGGCTTCTCTTTCAGCACAAGGCTCCAGAGGTATTTGTTTTCCTGTGTTTGCTGAATTCCCGCACTTTATAATGGATTAGAGGAAAGTGTGTGTGTGTGTGTGTGTGTGTGTGTGTCTGATGAGTCAGAGTGTAGCCTGGAAACCTGGGCCAATAACCATTATGTGTAAGATCACCGCCACTTTGTTTAAATAAAACTAAAAGGCTAAAACAAATGCATTTACTTTGAGGCGTGTGAAACCTTTCCCTGATACCCTTCAATACTTCACCCCACATTATACTTTACCACATTTTTTATATTATCGGATTAACAGGAATTTCTTTTCTTTTTTTTTCCAGACATGCTGTTTTAGAACTATAGAAATTTTAGAAATTTAGATTCTAGCATTGAGGTCATTGGCCTTAATTTCCCATGAGTAAAATGTGTTTTCTTGTGTGATTATTTTCTGATATTGCAGGTAGTGACTCTGATCTCCATTTGTTCAGTAAGAGAGCATGCGAATGTCACACTGTAGGGCTACAGTTGTTTGAGGCTGTAGGGGACACTACCGTTCGTCCTGGATAATTTAGGATTAAGTTTTCATGTTTGTTCCTATATACTGTGAATTCAAAGATCTAGCTAATCAGCACCAACCCTTGCCATCCTCAATCAGAGAGACATGATGACCAAAAATAAACATCATTACTGCAATTATTAAGGGACATCCTGTACTGTCAGCTTGCATAAACTGCTTTATCTCTGGGTTGGTTTATGGTTCTGATAGGACCTGAACTGATGCAAGCTTATACTAGTCAATCATTCAATATGACTATATTATGCTAATTATGCACGACTGTGGTTATAGTCATTTTTGAATATGTCTTGAGTGCTTATCTCAACACTCACAGGAATCCACAGTCTGGGAGACAGGAGACTGTTTGGTGACTGACATGAAAAGAAAAAAAAACAAACAAACAACGCCATGTTGTATGTTCTCACAATCCAATGGAAGGAAGACCTACAGTGTCACTGACGTGTCTGAAGGCAAACAACATGGGTCTTACCTACGGACTCCTACCCCAGACAGGGTTCCTGTCAGGCTTGTTTTAGTGAGCATTTCTCTTGTGAATGGATCAACTCTAGGTGCACAGCAATGTCATTGTCTCTGGGGCACCAGGGTTGCCATGCAATGCCTGATTCTCACTATGGCACACCTGCATCATACCGGGTGCAGATTTGAAGCTCCATCTGGAACTTGGTACATGAGAATAACTGCTGTAGCTGATGTTATCATGCCTAGTAAGTGCAGTGGAGTAAGGAATGGCAGGCAGCTGTTCCACCTGACCAGGGGGATAGTAGATTGAGAAGATCCTGGTCACATTTTGGAGACAACGCACTCTTTGGATTTATGGATGTGTGATACCTTAGTGGCAGCTCCAGCTGGTGTGAAGTTTTAGAAATCATTGAGAAAGCAGACAACCTTGATGGGGTGCAACATGCCATTTTTCTTGTGAATCAAAAGAAAATTCAGTGTTTCAGTAGTTTGGACTAAACAGTGGAATATTACCTCTCATTGACGGCACCTCTGTGAAGAAGGCTCAGACTTGACAGGAAACAATCCTGACTTTGCATGGACTCAATATAACTCAAATCCTTAGAACCCTGTGTTGGGGCTAGTGACAGATCTGTAGTCTGTTACCTCAAATCACTCTCACCAAGACCAATAATTTGATCTGATATGTACCTCTTTTTTGTGTGAATACCTGCAGGCATTCTGTATAGGTGAGCTGATTGTTTTTTTGGTGTAGCAGCACAGTTTTACCAGTGTGTATAACTTAATAGTTTTAAAAGTGCATAAGTGCAAGAATAAAAACTAGGTTGAAGTACTATATTTTTTACACTTCTAAGTATTGCTATTATAAATTAGTGAGAAATCCAGTTAAGCCAATTAAAAGCTATTACAGAAATCCAGTTATGTTCTTCAGAACTATATGAAACTGATGTTTATTAAAAATAATAAAAATTATTAATTAATGAACAAAAATACATTGGTCTAAAAAATCTGAACAATAACCCATCTTGATATTGATGGTTATTTGATTAACTAATTTTCCCTCCTCTTCCACAGGTCACTGTGACTACAATAGGTTATGGAGACAAAGTCCCACAAACCTGGATAGGGAAGGCAATTGCCTCCTGTTTTAGTGTGTTTGCTATCTCCTTCTTTGCTCTACCAGCGGTAAATACCATCTCTCTCTCTCTCTTTCTCTCTCTCTCTCTCTCTTTCACTCACACACACACACACACACACACACACACACACACACACACACACACACACACAC
>JAOXYF010000007.1:7623281-7635571 GCA_028565775.1 Sternarchorhynchus goeldii | reverse complement strand
CTCTCTCACACACACACACACACACACACACACACACACACACACACACACACACACACACACACACACACACAGCATAATTGTCAAACCCTGTCTGGTGCCCTGGGGCAGTGTTTTCCTATAGAGGCCCCTGGAGTAATGGGGACCAAGGTTAATGGGGTCCATTAAAGAGAAAGCAGGCCCCTAGGGTCCTTAGTTCTCGCATTACACTCTGTATAATATACAACTGCAACATTACCAATGGACATTATTTTGGACAACAAACTATGAACAAAAAGAAACAATATATAGATGAGTTCTTAAAGTATATTGTTCTGGCAGTATTCAGTGTAACATTTTCCAGTTTTAGTAATATTATGATGTTTAAAGGTTATATCAGAGTCTAGAGCTGATTTGTCATGATAGTTATACAGTTGCGACATCCAGTTTTCATCCAGTGCAGGAAAATTGGGAAGAAAAAACATGACTTAACTGGACCATCTTAGAAGTGGCAAAACATCTCTTTTTCTGTTGCTATGAAGACGTGTGAAATGTGAACATCAAATTTTACAAATTTCTGACCTGAACAAGTTCGCCTTTTGATTTCTAATGTGGATTTAAATTTGACAAACACTGTCATTACTGTTTTGAAGAAAAAAATAATTAGTTTAAATTACCAATATTGCTAGCTGACTAGCTTTATTTTGGAAGTTGATTGAGGTTTCTACAGCTTGCTATACTAGCTATGTAATGATAGTATGGCATGATAAGACATGGAAAAGTATGTTCATTTCAGTGAGATAGAATGAAGGTGTTTACCACTTAGGCCAATAAGGTAGGGTATTAGCTTAGCATTGCATGATATAACTGATAGCTCCTATCATATGTACTACATGAAGCTAGTTAGCTAAATGTTATTTAATACGTACTATGTAATGTAACTAGGCAGTTATACTAGCATTTGTCTACTATATTCAGTGAAATCTGTCATTTTTCAGAAACTGGCTTCAGCCATTTTGTCATAAAAAATCTGGTTAAAATTGACGTCTAATTTACTGGATTTAAATATGTAATATTTGTCACAAAAATACGATCATTTTTGTTTTGTAATGCGATTTTTGCAATAAGTTGGAAATCTTTTCTTTTCTTTGGCCAAATCTTGCCTTATGTAGATCCAGGGCAAGTTTATAAAACACATTTTAAGGGAAATAGGGAAAAACATAAAACTTGTCTAAAAAAAAAAAACCATCAATAACACAAACTCTGTTTTCAGGGTATTCTGGGTTCAGGCTTTGCTCTGAAAGTGCAGCAAAAACAGAGACAGAAACATTTCAATCGCCAAATCCCAGCTGCTGCCTCACTAATCCAGGTATCAATGAAGCTTCTTTCTTTTTTTTGTCATTCTCTGATGTGTTGTTTCCAGGGGCCTCAGAATAACAATTTGGGCAAAACTATGTGTCTCATTGTGTAAGAAAATTAACAGGGACTGAAGGCCATCAGCTAATGAACAACTTCAACTGAAATAAGCTCTAGGGCTTTTATTCTTTTTGTGACTGTGATTTTAAAATGTGTACTTGCTGAGGTTCAGGGTTGTAGGCCTATTAATCACATAAATAAAGTATTCAGCATTCCATCAAGACAGTTTATTCCTAGCCATATAAGTGCTGAACTATTCTAAGAACAAAGTACTGAATGATCTTAATTTGCAGACGCTGTGGCGCTGTTATGCTTGTGAGAAACCTGGTGGCTGTCCAGCAACCTGGAAGATGTACATGCTGACAGGTGACTACATACCAGGAGTAAACTCTGACAACTCCAGTCCCGGGAACATCAGAAAACTGGTGAGAATAATACTCTCTCTTGTCTTCTGCAAATGTAAAGGCCTCTGTCATTGTTTTTATTCCTTTGTATTCTGGTCATTGTTGTTCTTCCTGTAGGTTATCCTCACTGCACAGATATAGTAGGTCACTGTAAAGTAAACCTGTGTAGGCTTCTGTAGCTGTGTGTAAGCTTCACCCTAGACTCATTCACATGCACACCTGGTGCAGGCAAAGCAACAAAGGTGTGTTTGGAAGATAGAACTAGGTGTGTTAGAAAGGGCTAGATCAGTTTGCAGTAAGTGTAATGGTAACTTTGTGCCACAGTGGTGAAGGTGGTTTTGCGTTCTTGCTTTGGTAAATATGCCACGCACAACTGATTGTAGTGGACTGGATGTGTGTAGTGAATTTATTTTATAGTGAATGATAGGAATTTGCAGTGTGTAGGTTGAGGTGTAATATTGTGGTCTGGCTGCATAGTAAGGGCTTTGAAATCATGGGACCGGCACTGAAAGAATGAGTGTTCTCCTCTCTCTCTCTCTCTCTCTCTCTCTCTCTCTCTATCTTTCTCTCACTCGCTCTCTCTCTTTCTCTCACTCTCTCTCTCTCTCACTCTGTATGTCTCTCGCTCTCTCACTCTCTCCCCCTGGACACCCAGTTGACCTCAGCCCCCTTTGTCTTGTCTACACAAAGGCACAGTCAGATGAGATGATGTCACGGCCGCCTCTCTCCTGGGAGCAAACCTTTGTGTAGTGCAACAACAACAAAAAAATCTTTGTGTAGCTCTGACTCCAAACATATTGGGAGAGCGGCCGCCACTTCCACCTCTTTCCCTGTGCGGGCGTGTGACTGTTCCCCCGTTCATAAACCAGCCATTCATTGCTTCCTCATTTCCAAGGCAGTCATTCACTGATCCTTTCTACTGTCCTCCTACACTGGTCGTTCAGTTTAATGGGAAAAAAGTAAGGCTTGTTTGACTCATGTTCAATAATGAGAGAGAGTGTACTATGCAGTTCAACCCAAGCAGTGCTGACTGTGAGGGGATTTAATCAGTGGAGTCGACTATTGGCTGAAAAACCACAGAAGCTGTTAGAAAATGAAAAATTAGCAGGAATCTGTTGCCAATGACTGGATAGTACTTAGGAAGGATATTTATGAAATTCTCTTAGAAGGGCAAATTTACATTTCATATGAGTATGATTTGCCAAGTACCATGAATGTGTTTGGACCTGTAATCTTTCTTGGAGAAATTTCAAAAACCTTCATGTGCCCTTCACAAGGGAAAACAAAGGCTACTCTGATTTGCTTCCTTGATTGCACGCCAGATTACATTTAGATTTGATTTGATCAAATGAATCTTTGTTGACCAAAGTACGTGACAAATGTTTTGCGTCACAGCTGAAGTAATTATGAATTTCTGCTTTTTTCTTTGTAAAACTGTGTGGGGGAAGGACGTATGGACCCACAGCAGCGCCCCCACCTCATCAGTGTTAAAGCTTAAACACAGACTCTTCTCTCATGATGACATACAGTTTGCTGGCATCTGATCTACAGAAAAAAAACTTTACAATTTGCGAAAATTGTTGCTCTCTTTTTATCTGGGTAGAACTTCATTGTCCTGAAGGTATTTCAAGCATCTGGTGACTAATGCAATAGCAGACGTTTCTTTTGCAAGTCCCACACGCACTTTTTTTTTTCATCGGACTGTAAAAATCTTCCGCATCTAAGCTTGTAGGCGAGTCACATAACTGCCACTTCTTTCTCCATTCTCCTCTGTGCACAGAGCAAACGGTACAGGCGGAAGCTGAAATCCACACGTGATAACGGCTCATTGGGAAGCGCAGGAGAGAAGTCCCTGTCTATCCCTCCGATCACCTACGACCATATAGATGACAAGGAGGATAAGCGGGAGGAGCCTTTGTACCACGAGGAACCCTCAGGTATTAAAACCCCCTGTTAGTGATGCATGGCTTCCACCTCTAGCTCAAAAAAATGTTCTTTCTCAACAGTCTGATTCATGTTGGAGTACTAAAAATCGGAGCCCAAACAAAACCCACAAGTTCTTTATGAGAAACATTTGGTCTTTTATTTTGGTAAAATATGAGTGCAGCTCTGCTGAATTCAGTTAAAAACTATTTTTGAATTCAAACCTTTGAAGTTGATGCTGCATATGGGCGTTGGAAAGGTTTAAATTAATCTTTTATTGATTATTGTTTTTTTTTTTGTAGTGAAATATATATTTGTACTTTTTAAAAGTGACCCTGCAAACCCCCCCCAGTTCGCTGGTGTATTACACACACGCACACACACAAGCCCACGCACACACACAAGCCCACGCACACACACACAGCGGAGGAGAGAGGAATCCTGCCATTCCCCCTACCCAGTGAAGCCAGGGTGCACTCATTGACCTCCAGCCACAGATGACAAGCTCTCGGTTGAACGGTCCGGCTCAGGCTGGCGCTCTACAAGGAGTGGCAGAACTGCGTGAACCAGATGATTCGCATTCAGTGTCTGTACTCTTTTGTGTCTTTTGACTTTTAATCAAGGAATTTTAGGCGCCATTATTGTTTTAAACAATAAACAAACAAAAATGGACAAACTCTTGCTGCTAACAGTCCTGTGCCATAAAGGCATTAAGACAGTAGTGGTAGAGAGGAAAACCAGTTAAATAGATAAAAAAGACTGACCTGCCCCGTTTTCCATAGAATAGATGTCATTTTCCATATGTGACTGCAACACATCCTGTGTAAAAGCCAGCCTCTGCCAAATGAATCCACACCCTCTCGCTTTTAATAAGGCTGTTTTTGCAGGTTTTTACAGGGTTTTCCTGCCAAATAGCTTTATCATAAAAGCAAAGACATTTACAGGGATCGTCCCCAACAGAGAAACCAATTACTGGAAAAAAGAAAATATTCCTTCTGAAGCTTAATTAGTTTAGTTGGAAAGAGAGATAAAGAAACATGTGTCTTGAGGACTTTGAACCTCTCCAAAAAAATAAAAAAAACGACCCATTAACTCTTTGTGGCTCAGTTAAATGATCAAGCTGCTGGACTAGAGTGTGCTCAACCAGGAGATAAATTACAGCTTCACATGTGGGATTTTCAGGCTGTGGGTTTCATTCAAGTCCTACATGAAGACAGAAGACACGTTTGGCTTTAAACAAGATCTGATCGAACAATTCTGAACAATTAAAACTAGTTGAAAATTCTTGAATTGATTTTTTAAGTTACTTTTCTCAGTGAGATAGAGGATAGATGTGAGAGACCAACACCCCTTTCAAAGTGCAGGCCTCACCAATGAAAGTGTAAACATGGGGTATATTTTAACAGTGGTATTATGAGTGCCTCTTTGTTTGGAATTTTACCATTTCAGTTAAATGCAATTCGATTCATACTAGCTTTTTTGGTGATATGAATTGAACTGGATACAGAGATTCAGAATATTTTGTTTGATATGTTCCCACTTGCAGGTATCACAAAGATTTTCAGGCAGACAGGTGAACCACATGCCTTTTCATCATGCTTTCCTGCTGCGGTGACGGGCTGCCAGTTGCTTTTTTCATGCCTTTGTATGCTGCATGCTGTCTGTGATTTATGAGCAGAAGACTTGTTTTAGATATTTACCCACAAGTAAGGAACCTGCAGTGACCCACAGTTAAAATAACTACAATCAAATTAAATTCTCTGTAGCTGGATATGCTGTACTTCATTATTAATTAACACACCAGTTTCATTTAGCATGCCTGGTGCTTTCAACGGTCCCACGGGTTTGAAAGCTTAAGTTAAAGTAGGGATAAGTCCTTGAATGCCAGTTTTCTGTTTGTCAGGAGGTTTCTTTTGTAAATCATTGCTTATGTTTGTTCCTTAATGGCCTAGTTGTTGTGAGCCAGAACATTAATCAGACCAGGGTATCTGTGCCAGCAACCAGCTTGTTTACAGGGTCAAGGGTCAGCAGAAAGGTCAAGAACAAGCAGGCACTGGCACCTCTGTGCCAAACCTAACACTTTCACCACTGTATTACGATTGGCTGCCTTAGGTGGGGTTTTATAATAAATCAGTTAACTCTCTGGCTTCTATTGTGGAAAAAACATTTGAAGAAATTCTTGTTAAGTAGCAAATATATGATTTTTTTTTATTTCAGGGGATGTGAGGATCTTACACACAGTAGAGATACAAAATTGTTTGTCCAGGGCCTTGTTCTTCATAACATAAACATATTTTAAGTAGGGTGTTGCCTGACAGCTAATTATGATAAATCCAAACAGATCAATGTGATTCTTGACCTATAAATGCAAACTTCATTAGTACAGAATGGATTAAGTTGTTTAAGATGCAACCATGTTCACTGTAAAGTGCATATCATGAGACTCAGAGCCTGTGCTGAGTGATTGATCAGTGATTGATTAATGGGAATGGTAACAAAAGAGTTCAGTTCTTGTCATTGTCAGATCAAGAGCTTCTGCTGGAAACATGAAGAATTTAAGACTGTGAAACACCACCAATAAACCAAATAAACCAAAATATCTGTGACATAAATAGCAGTGTAGAAAGTATCTCATAAATGAAATGTATGTATGTATTTTAATGTTGGATTCATTTCATTTCCACTGTATCATTGGTCTATTTTTTCACATTAGTGTTTAGTGGAGCTGATCATTTGACTATTAGGATGCATGTATGGCCTGTGTCTCAATCCTGTGTCTCAACCTGTGTCTCATTCTCACTGTTAGCTATCAATAGTACCTGTAAACATTTCCTTTATGTTAATTTATATGCATCACTTTAATGGTTGTTATGGTTTGAAATCCCTTCCTGTTAACAAAGTGTCCTTCCTTCAGTCCAAGTGGGGGGACTTAAATGCATTCAGACCACCACTACTATTTCACTATTTCATTAGGAAATCCTTGGCAAAGGGTTTCTGTTATTAAACTGTTATTGCACTGTTCAAATATACTACATGATGGTCACAAATAATGTACTGTTACTTTAATAGTCTGCATGTTGATTTGACTGGCAAACACTGAAAATTAGAGAATCGTTTTTGAGAGATAAGTCCCCTTTTCTTGCTAGCTTGACATAAGGGTTTGTTTAGACCACTGCATGTTCTGTATTCTTTTTATTCATGAATTTCCCAATTGTGAAGATTAGCATAGCAACACACCATCTGCATTGTTGTCAAGACACAACTGTGCTTGGCATTACTGTGGATCTTTCTACATATATAGTTCCATTCTGAGTAAAACAGGACATTTTATAAGGTAACTGCTGGGATTTGCCAATGAGGCTTGGCGATCTCACATCTGAATTCTCTAATTATTATTATTGCATCTGTTTCGTTGGGTTACTCCCAAGGGAATGGGGCGGCCATGAGACGGACTTCTTTTTACCGAGAATGCGTCTAAACCTGTGATCTAATTTTGTTTATGCTGAACAAGCATACTCACGAGCAGCTTTGAGATTACAGATGTGTTGTCTTGGCAACAGTCTGACAACAGCTTTGAAGAACCTAAAAAATATGGGACCGTTTCAAATCGTCAACAGTCCGGCTAACTCAGTTATCCACATA
This sequence comes from Sternarchorhynchus goeldii, assembly GCA_028565775.1. NCBI lineage: Eukaryota > Metazoa > Chordata > Actinopteri > Gymnotiformes > Apteronotidae > Sternarchorhynchus > Sternarchorhynchus goeldii. The sequence goes on along the minus strand of JAOXYF010000007.1, from coordinate 7,628,207 downwards.
GAAGGAATCAGAACCAGATCGTGATGCTGCCCTCCTTGACATTAGTGTAGATGTGTTATCGTAGCCTTGCCCTTGTGTCTGAGCTTGTTTCTTCTTCTCTATTTGAGCTCTCTTTTCTTTTTTTTTTCTTTGGATTTTTTTTAAAGCTTGTGAACAATGACATTTAAGTTAAATAGCAGTGTTGTTGTTTATGAGATACTGATGTAAAAAAAAACATTGTGGGCCATCAACCATCAAGAAACTGGCCGTTGTTGAGCTCGGTCAACATCCGGCTCATCTACTATCTCTCTCGCCCGGTCGCCTGGGAGAGTTGGTGAATGGGCTTGTAGCTCCAGCTGCCTGCCGTCACCAGGCACTACGTTTTTACTGGCCGGGACCCTATCAAAACAAACATGTTTGTGCAGGCTAGTGAGCTATTAATAAGACTGGGTTTTCTGACTGGGTTGTTTTTCTTTATTTCTCTGATCTGTCTGTCATATTTACTCCTCTCTCTTCCTCTTCCTCTCTGGCACTCTCTCAGTTTATTTCTCTCATTTTCCCATGTGCCAGCTCTTTCTGACTACAGTGGGTGCTGTGTACGTTAGGTTTTGTTGCAGATGTTGTTTGACTTCGACACCAGAACATTTTGTCTGAAACATTACTTTAAATAAACTATTTAAAAAGGTGTATGTGATATATATATATATATATATAAATGTACACTTTTCACTTACCAATATATATATGGTGATTAAAAGCTTCATAGCTTCTCTGAGGAATCCTTTCTTTTAATGAAATGAGGTTTATATTATTACTGTTTTTTTTCTTTTGTACTCTTTTCCTTTCCTCTGTACACAAGGCGTTTGTTTGTTGTGGTGTTTTTTTGTTTTCTTTTGCACGTTCCCAGACAGTTCACACTCGTGGTCTTTCACTCTTTGCTGCTTCTCCACGTATCATATCATCTTCCTTTCTTTTGCTTGATTCTGTTCTTCCTTCCCCATGAATTTCTGCAATTGCAAATTCCTGCTCCTGGTGAGGGATGTCTGGTGCTAACTGCTCTGCTGTGCTTTTATGCAGTTAAGAAACAGCTGGATGGACCTCCTAACGTCTCATACACCAACAGCCTAGTGGATGGCATTGACTTCACAAGTGAATATATCGCCCTCCGTGTGGGGACAGATGCTTCACAGTGAGTACTACAATTCACATACTACCTACTGCATCATCCATCTGTTCATCCGTCCGTCCATCCATCCATCCATCCATCCATCCATCCATCCATCCATCCATCCACCCAGTTTAACACATTATAGTGTGACCCATTAATGTGCTCCATTGTCTTGCTTGGCTGATCCCCCTACCCTTTAGTTCTCTTAAAGCACTTTCCTGAACCAGGAGCCAGGAGACACAGTGGTGTGTTGAGGGCCCCAAACTCTAGAGTAATGGGCACTTTATTGTGAACTCTAAAAAAGAAGTGGATTCCTAGGGGCTAAAACTACATCCCTGAATGCCAACTGATACCTGGAATTATGTTGAGTGCCTATACAACCTGTCTGCCCTTGTGTGAACCTCTGACTTCTATAAATGCTGAGTGTGTGCTCTAACCACTTCTCCTTAAATAACAGTGCTACCAGTATGGGATTTGTAGAGTAGCTGCTTTCAGCTCTGTAGGAAGGGTCCTTTATCCTGATGTTTTTGGCCCCTCCCAGTTGAGCCTGAAATTGTTGTGCACATGGTGTGTAAAAGTGAAGACTTTTTCACACCCATGTTTTACACGACCTAACAGTAAGTGTAATTACTGGGGAAGTGGTGTGAAATCTGGGTGTGAAAGAGTATGGAACTGGGCACTATGCCGACTTGCAGTCTCGCTGGGTTTTAGCTTATATTTAGTCCGTTGCATAACTAAGTAAAGAGCAGTTGAGCCTTTTCATTTTATCTGGGTGTTTTCTACATTTATCAGCTTAGTTCCGAGATATTTAGCACTCGTTTCAGGTATACCAGCATCTCTAGAAAGCATCAGTGAATAAATATTACTATAACGGTGTATGTGATCTTATTTAATTTGATTGAAAAGGGTATTTTTGAGTGCAGGTACATTAACCCTAACTCTGTTTACACAGCATTTTGGACATTTATGTGCTTGTGTGCATATGTATTGACATTTTTAGATGTGGAGCACCTCATGGAACTGTATTGTAACTCACTCACACACAGTTATGAAGCGGGTTATTTTTCAAAAAGCAGTACTAACAATTATTTGTGATGGGGCCATAGATTGCTGGGGCCAGAAGGATATCACAGTTACACCTCACACCAATGGCTGCGTGTCCTTGTTAATCTTTGAGGTGAAGCACAATTTATTAGTACCGTATACTGCTGCATACATTATCACAAATGGTTGTCATGTTTCTATCTGTGTGTAATCCTTACTTCCATAAAATCTCAAAGACTAGGTCTACCAAGGCTTCTGTTCTTCAGTCCACAAGCCCTTTTTTTGGCAAGAGAGCAGGTCTCAGTCTCTACACAGCAGCTAAATTCCTGGAGGGTTCTTTACGCTTCTCAAGCCATCTGCATGATGAATCCACATGTTTGCTCATCTGTCTTGAGCATCTTTTAAATTCGTACTTAAACTGCAGTCCAGAACTTCCTGGGGATGTCTGTTGGGTAGAAGCATTGGGGCCCAAGCACGCATCGCTAAGAGCACATTCCAGTCATGTTTGTTAATGCTTTAAGAATCTTGTTAAGTGCTGTCATGTCCATTAGAGAGATGGAGAGAGGGCATTGTATGTGTGACTAAGCTGGAGTCTGATCTTGCGGTTATCTTCTTCATTACCCTCTGGTACTGTTGGGCCCACCTCGCTTTCTGTGTACACTATGTGTGTGGTTGCCCCATGTGCTGTGTTTGAATCTTTCAGCACATCCTCCACCTGTGGCCACCCCTGTTGTAATCTTCTCTGCTAACTCTTTCTTTCTTTCTTTCTTTCTTTCTTTCTTTCTTTAAAAGAGGCAGAGCAGAAGGTGTGTGAGTGAGGATGTGTATGAGAGCCATAAAGGGAGAAGAAGGGATGTGCTTTTGGCAGATACCTTGTTGATACTATTGTTGATATTTTGGGGGTGACCATTAGATGGTTCAGTCTGAAATATGTTATGTTATGTTATTTATTTATTTATTTATTTATTTATTTATTTCTTATTTTTTCATTTTTATTTTGTACAGCACACCAACAGAGGTCTCCAGCCTGCACACAGCAGGTTCACACAACAGTGCTTCTGCTCCTTGGCTTGTGGATGTTATAGCTCTTCTTGACAATAGAGAATGGCACATCTACTTTTTCTGGGAGAACTTCATTTGCACAAAACAATAATCTTCCCTTCACTATTTAAACTTTTAGCACCAAGGATTTTAGCACAGGTCCATACACGATTATGGTTAAGACCTGGGTTTGTGCCATGGTAGTAAAATGAACCCATCATTATTACAAGCTGAGGTGTATGATTCTTCATGAGCTGAAGAATATATTGTTAAAATATATTGAATGGAGAGGCTCGCATGTCCTGAAAAATATATTAAATAATGCGTCTCACCATGGATCAGTATCACTTTTGCGTGTGTATGTGTGAGTGGTGTTCGTTTAGTGTGTGTGAGTTTGTATATTTAATTAGCATGGGGTGCTTGTAAAGTATGTTATACATACTGTAGCTGTGTAAGCACTGGGAAGGCATTTCCACTGTTCACTCACCCTCTATCTATCTTCCAGTATAATAAATACCAGCCATACTCCCATTCCTTTAGCTATTCTGAAGATCCTAATAACCTCTTTCCATTCTGACCCTATAGTGTGAGGTCTTGCGGTATGCTGCTTGTAAGACCAGCACCACCTCATGAAGTCAGTTATCTCTTTATATAGAACGTGGCTCCGTGTTTATAATGGTGTACGTAGTTTAAAGAAGGCATTTCTCTTTACCTCTGTTTCTCAGTTTCCTGCATGCCGAGGTCAAATGTAACAAATTTCCTCTGATTGTTCAAATATGGCAGAAGGAATGAGAAACTACCAGCACTGGCTTCTTCATTCAATAAACATCGGGCACAGCTGATGTTCTTTTAATGTAAACGAGAAGCAGTTTATATCCACCAAGTATCAAAAGAATTCTAAACAAAATACTTCGAGAGACACTGAAGTGAATATCTATGTTTTGAACGTTTCCTTCCTTTTCCCTGCCCTTCGTTTCAACTGCGTTTACACCACATTTCTACTTTCTACAAGCAATTTTACATTAAAACTCAAATAAATAAATACTCTTTAAAAAGTTGTATTTCAATTCATTTGAATTATCATGACTAACCTATTTGTTTCTCAGGTGTCTCATTTGTGAGGCACAGGCCTCAATATCAGGTGTGAAGTAACTACTGTGTGAAAATCTTTGCTCTCGTAGGTTTTTGAGGGGTGTACAAGACTTTGGATGAGTCATAAATCTTAGCACTGAAAGCCTATTTTTGCTAAATGTCAACCATCTGACCCCAGGTTTAGTGTTCGTTTATAAATAATTACTAAAACTTGATCTGCCATGTAGTAATATGTCTACAGTAATCTGTCAGGTGCCTGTAAATAAATGAGTGCATAGTCACATCCAGTTTTGGTTTTAAATGTCTTAGGGAGACAGAGAGGAAGAACACCCTGGATCTGTTCTTTTGGGTCACCACTAGTATTAGGAGGAAGATGGAATTATGGTCTTGCAGTTAATCAGAAAATGAAGTGGTTGCTTCACCTCTCCAGAGATTCAGAGACCTAGTGAAACCCAGGATCTAGAGCAATTACCATGAATCTTATTCTGGATAGTAGTTTACTTTAGTGCAGAAACAGCAGGTGCTGACTTGAGAAAACTCTCCTCTCCTGTTTATTGTTCTGTATTAGAGTGTTGTGGTTAGTTGTGCAGTTCCATGGCTCT
>JAOXYF010000007.1:7610057-7623181 GCA_028565775.1 Sternarchorhynchus goeldii | reverse complement strand
TCCTTTGTCCTGTTTATTGTTCTGTATTTGAGTGTTGTGGTTAGTTGTGCAGTTCCATGGCTCTTCCTTTGTCCTGTTTATTGTTCTGTATTTGAGTGTTGTGGTTAGTTGTGCAGTTCCATGGCTCTTCCTTTGTCCTGTAGTTGTTTCTGTTTTCTAGTTCACACTGCTCTGCCATGATGAATCTTTCAGAAATTGAAAAAGAGGTGGTAAAGGAAAATAAACAGAGGAAACTGCTGTTTTTGTACTGTGTCTCTGTGAACAGACACCATTACCATATTTTGGTTTTTGGGGTTTTTTTGTAGAAGAGGGCAGCATCTGAGCAGTGTTAATGATGTGGTTGTTTGCAGTTGAGCTTGACCTGCTGTCACTTCTCGTCATTAAAGACAAATGCACTGTTTTGGTTTTGATTTGGTTACTGTGGCATGTCAAATGCGTTCGTGCATTTTCTGCATTTCACTGAGCTCTTACAGCCCAAAGACTTTATTTTCTTTTGATAAGGTTTGTTATTCCTTTCTGGTTTATAAGTGATTTCATTAATGAGACCAAATTAGTTTGATATGATTTTGATTGTCGGTTTAAAACGCAGATTGAATGAGTGAACGGAAATGCTGGTGAACATGGAGAGAGTTCCAGGGGAATTATGATTATCTCAAATCAATCTTGCTTTCAAGCAGAACCTGATGAAAGCTCCTTCTAGCCGTCTTCCCCTCTTGCTTGCATATCTGTTTTTCCTTTTTTGGTTTCATTTGACTAAACATTCTCTGGGCAGTGTGTTTAAGGGTCAAAAACACAGGCAGATACAGTCTTGTTATAATATTATATTAACTTCAGTAGACCGATTCTGCGGAGCTCACGCTTGTATGGTGCGTCCAGAAAAGCCATTTATTCCCATTTATTGCCGTCTAAGACTTTTTAGGCAGTTTTAGCACGTCACTGTTTCCAGCCTTTGCTCTGAGGAAGCCTAAGTATTAAATCTGCTCCTCTTTCTCTGCTTCAAACATGTTCCTTTGGTCCCTTCTCCCAAAGCACCTGGATAAACAGCAGCTCCTTCCCAGTCGGCTTTGCTTGCCAGGCTTTGGAGCGGTGTGTTTATCTGTTCCACCTCTGCGGCGTTTGTGGCATGGAGCATATGGAAGGTGTGCAGGGAGTGGAGTCTGTCAGAGCTGGACTCAGGTAGCTCAGGTCAGACTCTCTGATGTGGGTTTGTTCAGGTGGTCCTGGGTGTAGAGGAGGAAAAGTCCTCAGAGGGAGAGAGAGAGAGGGAGAGCGAGCTAGAGAGAGAATGGTATGGATAATATGAGAGGCCAGTTGATCAAGCTGGACTGTGTGTTTGTGCCTCCCACCCCCACCCCCACCCCCACCCCCACCCCACTTCCGCACCTGTGCACATAGACATTATTAAAACACACAGAAGTTCACAGACACACACAAGTAAGGGGTCCATCCCAGAGCCTGACTGGTAGCTCCCCTGCTGACCACGAAGCAGGACACACCTGGGGGGAATGAACACCTCTTTGTGTTGAGAGCAAAGAGGTCTGGAAGCCTGGTAGAGGGGGCTGGAATAAGACTGCTACGAACAAGCCTGGAGGCTATGGAAGATACTGCAGCCAGCCCAAATAAATTCACCATCATTCGACTTGCTCTTAGACTGCTCACAACTGCTGACTTGAAACGTTCTTTGCTCAGGTTGGACAGGACAGGTCTAGGGTTATGGAAGTTGAATAGAAGTGCGGTTTTATTTCTTGCTGCAAAGGGCAGGCTGTTGGAAGAGCTGCATTTTTCAAATGCGAGAACACTTACTGCCTTATGGTCCCACTTAGTGGTTTTGCATGTTGGGAAAGAAATTGTGGTTTGTAGAGCAGCTTGCTTAGACTTGTCAACATGACTGCCATTTTACCTTTTTTACAGAATTGCTTCAAAGCTGCACACCAGCTCAGACCATGCAGAGCTCACATAGACCTAATGTCACAGACCTAATGTCACAGACCTAATGTCACGAGTCAGTGGGACTGTGAACACATGGAATGAACTTCATGTTTGTAATCACGCACATTTACCCCAGATGGGGTTATAGCAGTGTTTCTGAGCGGCATGTGGACAGTGTATGTGTGAGATGTGGCTGCTCAATTACTCCATGCTTTGAAGAAGATCTAAAGTCTTGTAAGTCCTGCCGAAAAGAGAATTTTCCTAAAGCAGCCCCTGTGATCTGAAGATAGAATTAATCCATTCATCACAGAATCTACTGATTGGTTTAAGCTCCTGTTTCTGTCTGGAGTGTTTCAGTGTATGAGTACCAGGCTTGGGTGTGGCAGGAGGATTGGTTTGCTGGACAAAAACCAAGGCATGTCCAAAGCAGTTATATCAGTGCTGTGCCTTCTTTCACATCTTATTTACTTGATTGTTGTGGATATTGCAGTGTTGGTGCTGGTCCTGTGGAGCAACCAGGGATGTGATTTTCACCTTGGGAGAAATATGGTGCTCCACCAGTGATCCAAACAGTATCCACACTGTGGCCTTAATTGGGTCCTAACTAGCCTTGACAGGACTCTTCCAGGGGCTTCAGCTCTAACGGTGCTGCTAATGATGTTTGAAATAAGTCAAACAGGGTAAGGAAAACATTCCTACCATGTGGACCAGAAAGGTGACTAGCTGGGCACTGTGCTTCAGAATACCCATCAGTGTATTCAAAATGTTGACTAAATGGCTTATGTGACCCCTACAGAGTTATAAACTTCAAATGCCAATATTCCTGTGTGGTGGCTGAGGAACTTTTTTTCTCCATTTGATCATTAAAATATCTTTATAGAATGTCTCTATAATATAAAATGTGTGGTGAATGAAATTAAGAAGTCAAGAGAGAGGTGATTTTATATTTGAGAATATGTTCTAGAATGGGGCAGAATGTTCTGGAAAATACCATCGCACCATCCCAATGATGTCAGCCTATGAGGATGCCTGTGTTTGTTGATGATTGCAGGGTCATTCACCATGAGCCTTTATAAACTGCATTTAAGTGACTGGACACCCCAATGAAGTGTGTGGAATTAGACAAGCAGAGACAGTGTGAAGAGAATGGACTTCCTGGAATAGGGGGGGGGGGGGGTGCTGGCTAAACTGTTTAGTAATACTGATTTAGAAGTCAGCAACACCAGGCTAAGTGAGCACTTTTTTAATTCACTGAGAAATCCCAAACTGTTCTCAGATAAGCATATTGTACATTTAATTATATCTGCTTTGTGTAGAACTGTGCATTCCTGCTGCTCTGGGACCAGTCTGATGAGTCAAAGAGGGAACTGAGCCTAGTTCTGTGTTAAAGAGGAAATGTTCCAGAGTGCTGGGCCTCAGGAAAAGCATCACTCCATTTCCTGTACGCCTCATGGGCAGAGGTGTCACAGCTAGATGCCTTTGAACACCCTCGGAGGCAAAGCACTGAGCAGAGGAGAGGGTTTATTTATTTGTACTTCATTCATGTTGAGCTCTGCTCAATGACGAAATGTAGTAAGTAAAGGCAGTCTGATCAAATTGCTCCATTTCATGTGTAATTGGAAAAAGAAGCTAATGGACTTGTTCGAAGCTTCATGAAACACGTCTCTGAATTTCTTCTTTTGCTAAAAAATATGATTTTTGCCCTTCATCTTATCACTGTCTAGAAGATTGAGTTTGCTAATGTTTTTTTATGTACACAACTAATAAAAATGTTTATATACGTATTCATAGTGATTAACCACAAGACTCAGGTTTACAAATATTAAATCAGTGGCTTTGCTCTGTTGTACAGTGAAAGACTCTATGAAATGAGGTTCTTTTAGTAGATGTAAGGCCAGTATGAGGGACTAGTGGGCATGAGTCACTGTTCGCTTAGAGTTGGAACAAACGTATGCTTTAATGAAGTGATTAATAAAGAGAAAAGGAAAACCGTGAGATCAAAAGCGATGACTCACTCTGAGATGAATGAGAGCAAAAATAAACTGTGATGAAGTCATCTTTAGAGTGTTTATGTCATCTACAAAGAAGCCGGACAAATGAGGGTTATTTGGTCCAACTGAATTCATCATGTGCACGCTCTGTTGAAGCACTATGCGGTTAAATGCAACTTCAACACTCAAATTTGAGTTAGGCTGTCTTTTAGGTAACTATTGTGCAAGTTTATCGATCCTTTCATTATGCCAGAGGTGTCTAACAGTAAATGATTTTCATTTTGTAAGAGTGAAGTAAAAGCTTACAATGTGTAACTTACTAAATAGTCAACTGTTCTCATAGAAAAACAAATTACGCACCCATTTGAACGTATTATGTGCCCAGAGTAGAGTGCTGTTGACCATTTGAAACTGATAATTGGGCTGTGTGGATGGAGAGATTATGTGCTTGTGTTTCACAACGCATCGTGCTCTGTTGGCCTCTGCTGCGAAAAGACACAGAAGGTTTTGTGTCACTGTTCAGTGCCAGACGTCTGGGTCATGAATGTTTATCTTAGTAAATCGCTTACACATCTGCTCCTAGCTGCAGCGGACAAGTGTGCTGGTGATATTTTATGAAGCAGGTTTCCTTTAAAAAACAGAGGACAACCGTGCTGAGGCCGTACTTCAAAAGGAGCACGAATACTGAGAAACCCAGACACCCTGACAACTGTGTCTGGTGAAAATGTTCATCACAGCTTTTCTAAATACTGTACAGTTTCTAAAACTATAAATGTGCCCATTAACCAGCAGGTTGTGCTGTGGCAGCACTGACACACACACAGACACACACACACACACACACACACACACACACACACACACACACACTTATACACACGTACACACACACACACATATACGCACACGTACACACACACACACACACACACACATACACACACATATGTAGTGCTCATCATCATGCCTGGCTAGCATATTTACTCTACAGAGTACTTCTCTCTATTGAGTACTCTGTTGAGCACCTTCCACCCTGAAGCAGAGGAAACAGCCCAGCAAAAGTGTGAACAGCACTGTCAAGTGTTGGAGGAGTGTGTTTGTGTGTGGGTGCCTGGTCAGTTTCACCTCTGTCCAGGCATCTCTCTGTCTCTCTCTCTTTCTCTCTTTGTCTTCTCTCTGTCTTTTTTCTGTCTGTTCTTTATTTTGCTCTGTCTCTCTCTCTCTCTCTTTCTCCCTCTCTATTTTAGACAGAAGGAATTCATTATCTCTCTATTTGCAAGTTGTTCCGCTCTAATGGGAATTACCATAGTAGTCCATCCACTTGGACAAAGAAATTGCATGAAATTGCACAATAACGTGAGGATTGGAAACATACTAGATGGGTTTGTGTGTGTGTGTGTGTGTGTGTGTGTGTGTGTGTGTGTGTGTAAGAGAGAGAGAGAGAGAGAGAGAGAGAGAGGTTTTTGTGTGTGTATGTGAGTGGGCTTTGTTTCACTCTCTCTTTAAGCATGACAGTACAACTGCTGTCCATCTTGTTAATAAGTGTGAATCCCTATTGTTAGTGATTTTAGAGGAAAGACGTTTTTGGTTTAGTTTTAAACTAAAATTTGATTCAGAATGAGTTTTCATTGTTTTACTGGGTGAAGATGAGCTGTTTACTTTTAGGTCATAGAGGCACCTTTTCTTGTTTATCCCTCCATGATGAGGTCAGTTCCCCCACAGAAGCACTTCCAGGCCCTTGCCGGTGTTTGCAGTGATCAGATGCCAGTGGAATGCTGGAATGCTGGAATGCTGGCCACTTTCTCTGGAGCATCAGGTGGATGTGGGAGACGTTCATCACAGCTGACAGTGTGGGGAAGTGGGAAGTGCTCCTCCACTGGGAGGAAATGATGGTCAAAGGCGTTGTGCTGTAGACCAGAGTAGCCTCTGTCCCCACCCACTACCCCCACACACAGCTTACTTACGGGAAGCCAGGGGCACACTGCACTCCATCTGTCCTTCATTCTGGGGCACGATTATCTATCAGTCTTTTGGGGTTTTCCTATTATAGTTTTCCCTCCTTTCGCCCCCTCCATTTACTTGACTTCTGTGTAGAAGTGGGTTTTGGGTGGTAGAGAAGAAAGTTTTTGCAGTTTCCCTACTATTGTAATGATCGGTGATGCCTTTGGACAGGAGAGGATATAGAATTCTGTGTAGAGTTGAATGTATGGTGGAATAAAACACGGAGCAAATTAGAGAATTTCTAATGTCTCGTTATAAATGTGAATAAAACCAGCCCAGGCAAGGCCAGTAGCGCAAGAGTGTGGACACTGATCTAGAGAGGTGAATGGATGCTGGAGAGGCTTTGACTGTCTCTCTCTATCTCTCTCTCTCTCTCTCATTTTCCCTCTTTGTTTCTCTCTCTCTCTCTCGTTCTCCCTCTCTGTCTCTCTGGCCCTCACTCTGTGTATGTCTGGAGCATGAAAATGAGCTGTTTGTGAAGACAGGCCTGTGCTTTTGGCACAGTGTCTGTGTGTTTTGATGCTGGTTGGATGAGGGCCGCGTGGGGTCTGCACCAGAATCTCAAAGATTTCCAAAAGACCCCATACAATGTGGGCAAGTACTCAAATGTTTGGGCAAGGCCAACGGCCACTAACCCGTTTGAAACCATTCACTCACCACTGCAAGTGTGGCTCTCTTGCTGTAACCCACATTACTCACATTTCTTATGTTATAAAGATGTGCTCCTGGACCCCGTTTTCATGCACTGTCAAAGCAAACCGCAGTAGGAGCAGAGCAGGAGGAGGTCAGACACTGGCTGGCCTCTGCTACATTTCCCAACCATACAGTCATCCTCACTTCTTAGACTCAAGGGCAAATTCTTGCATTGCTCTCTGAAAGTTCTCACAGTAAATATTTGCTCAGTCAGGTGTCGTCAGAGAGGGCAATTTGATGTCTGATAAGATCATTGCCTGTGATTGCCAGCAACCGAGCAGGTACTGTGATACTGATGAATCAAGGCTAGATTTACTAAACAAATCAAAATAGATTGTGCGATTTCAGTCGTTTTCTCTGAGCCAAATGCTTACAATGTTAAATATGTTGATTTAAAATTGGTCATGTAATAAAAATTGAATCAACATAGATGGTGTGTTTGTATTTGTGTGTGTATACGTGAGGGTGTATGACAAAACTGTGGTAGAGCAGCTGATGCAGCCCCAGCTGTGCTACATGCTCGTGTAGATCCTGTTCTTCTCATCTCTTCCGGCCCACCCCAGGCTCTGCACACGTGACACAGCCCGTACAGACGTATATGCTTGGGCGCTCAGGCATCACTTCAACTGCATTCCCCCCTCACTCCCCCGCAGTCCCCCGTTTTGGGCTAATGGCACACTCTGAGCCCCAACCCTAATCAGCTAGGGTTATGAGGGCCGCTGAGCTGTTCCACATGTGTGGGGGAGCGTCAGATCAAATTAAGCCAGGGTGGACAAAGGCCCTTTTTTGCACACAGGTGTCTGGGGAGGGGGGTGCAGTTTGGAACTGATGTGCTAGAGGAGTCTCTTATGCAGGGATGGAGTGGGTTGGCGCTTAACCCTCCTTCTCATGCTTTTAACCCTGTAAGGGCTTTTGTACTGATAAAGGAATTAGAGAGGCTCTAATATGGCTCCCAGCTTGTTTGTTTGCGTCTGGATTGCGAATGTAATGAGTGTTTAGACTGGTTTAATGATTGTTTTCACAATCAGAAAAACAAACTTAACATCTTAAAAGTGACGCAACTAAAGTTATATTCCATAAGAATATCAAACTGAACCAAAAAACAAGTTTTATTGTTTATCTAGCAGAAAGTCTTATCAATCCATTTGTGGTCTTTGAGCATTTATGTTTGTGTTTTCTTTGGTTCGATCACCATCCTGCCACCAGTTGCCACGTTCAAACACAGCAACAATGCCTGCCCCATCCTCTGTGTCCTGGCTGCCTAGCAACCGTGATGCAGCTGTGGCGTGGGCAGCCTAGCCATCCCCTCAGTCTGCATGGAACTAATTCTGTCTGGGTATTCAATTTAATTCTCCATGCTGTCCCAAAGCCCCTTCGCTGCAACCTCCCCAACCCCCACCCCCTTCTTCCAGCTATATAAACTACTTATCCACAGCCATGAACACTGAGGGGCTTGTGCTCACAGTGATTTTTCAAAAGTCCGTAAACCATTCTTGTGAGATTTAGGCGTTTAGGCTAACGAGGGCTGCTAATACGCTAAAGTATTGTGGGTAAAGCAGCGGTAACTGATTCTGCATTATCCAAAACATCGGGAACAGCCTTAAGCTGGCGTGAAATGAATTCAAATGGAGATGTCTGAAATTATAAACAAGATGCCAAGTGAGGGGCAGAATTTGTTAACCGAATCAACAGATGGCACTTGACAGCACATGACAATGGATGCCCTAACTTGCTTGTTCTTTGTCCTGAACTTATCAGGAGTTTTGTCCTGAACATATCAGGAGTTTTGTCCTGAACTTATCATCAGGAGTTTTGCTATGCTGCCCTTGTTCCAAGTCAGCAGCTGTTCCGGTTCAGTTCAGAACCCGAGACTGATTTCATGATCACATTCACTCACATTTTGCTCGTGTTCAGCAGGGCTGAGCCCCTGGATGTTGAACAGCCTACAAATCACCTCATCCTGCCGCTCCCTTATCACCATCTATGGCATGTTTGAAATCTCCTGCAAGCTCCTCTCTGTAAGATTGCAATACTAACTGTTATCACCAGAGAGACTGTCTCCAGGTGGTTCTACTCTTTATGGTCCAGTGCTTAAATCAGATTAGCTGGGAGCAGCCTGGAGGACATGAGCGCCGGCCTGTCTCCTCCAACGCTCACTGTCGCTCCCCTCTCTCACCCTGTGCCCTCCTCCCCTCCCACAGGGAGCAGAGGAGCAGGCACTCAGGAGGCTGTATGAAGGCAGGTCTAGCACCTGGAGATGAGGATTGGACCCTTTTAGAGGAGCTGGATGCTCTGCTTCCAATAGCTTCCCAAAGCTTACCATGAGATCATTATCCTGCCTTTCATTCACACACTGCAGTACCATAACTTCAGGTCCTTTAATAAAACTTTTGGCAGCATGAGCGAGCTTTTCACCAAAACGCAAGGGAGGACGATTGCTTCAGAGATAAAATATTTGGACCCAATGCATTAATGGTTAATGGTTAATTCTCTAATTTGGTTCCTCCCCATGTTATCTCAGGGCCGCGCTCTTGTTGAGTGGCTCTGGTGCTGCTAAGCATGCTTTAATGAGTGTGTGTGTGTGGGGGGGGGGGGTGTCTGGCGCGGGGCCGGGTCCTGCTGGAACGGCTGCTGTTTGATGGGAATGCGGTGATGAGCAGAGGCGAGGCCCTTTATTACAGCCGTCTGCAGCTTTGATGTGAAGCAGAGGCCAGAGGCGCGCACCCCACACATATCTGTCACTAGCCCAGCTGTGTGTGTGTGTACGTGCGTGTGTTTGTCTGCGCGTGGGGGGGGATTGAGGTGGTTGAGATTGCAGAAGGTAGTTTGTATGTGATTGTACTGTAGGTCCGTATTTGTGGTACTAAAATGAATAAGAGCATGAAATAAATAGGGGAGATTCTTTCAGTTCTGTGGTCGGTTTTCTGGCAGTAAAACCTCTGTTAACGTTTGTGGGCCGAAGGTAACGCGTTGGTGCTCTCCTCCTTGGTCTCACTTTCAGTGTTTTATATGGACATGGTTATATTTGTACTTAATCCACATTTTATGGTTTGGTTTAGAAATGTATCTGTAAGGCACAGTTCAGTGGGGGAGGAGCAGAGTGACTTTTTATGATTTCTTGAGGCGAAGGCTGTTGTTACGCTGTATCTCGCACCGTACATCTGTGAGGCTGGGTGTTCTCTGTTGTTACGCTGTATCTCGCACCGTACATCTGTGAGGCTGGGTGTTCTCTGCTCAGCACCCGGACTTGGGATCGGGAACTCAGTCAAGTCATGAAAACCGAAATCTGTTTGTGCTGTTCCAAAACATTAAAGCAGCTCTGTATCGTAACCTGCTCTGTATCATAACCTGCTCTTTTCATGGCTTTTCAACTCTGGCTCAACTTTATGCTTGGAACAAACCACATTTCCACGCTAGAGGGGGGATTGTTGGGGAGGTGGGGTGATACTGGATGGGTTTTGTAATAGCCTTGGTTAATTATTCAACTTCATCCTAAAATGCCATTGATATATACCGTTTTATATATTGTTTTATATTTATATTTCTTGTGTCTTACGTCTCTGACAGTTGCAAAACAGCAATGCAACTATACATGTAAAGAACTGTGAAAAAACCATAGTACAACAATATATAATACAGTATTTCAGTATATAAAAAGATATATTAACACCTATTTCCCCCAAATCAGGTGTTTATAATGAGTTCTTAGAGAGCATGAGACGTTTTGGCATTGAATCTTAATGAGTGAGCTATAAGTCAGTTTAACACAGATCACACCCATATATGGTATATATATATATATAAAACATAGTATATAGTGCATGCTTGGAGTGGAGGTTCTAGGAGTTTAAAGGAGCACAAAGAGCTCACAGTGGTCCCAGATGATGAGGGCCTGTTCGGAGCGCTGTGGAGACACTGAGGGGCTGGGCGCCCTGATGACCTGCTTTTTTTCTGTGAGAATTTTTAGTTACAAGGCTAACACTGTTTTTCCATTTATCTCTCTCTGTGGCCCAATGTGTTGACCAAACACTTAATTTAGCAATTTCAGGAAAAATAAAAAGAACACTAAAATCTTTTTGTGGTTTGTGTCAGAAATAGGTTCCAAATGCAAATATACACGGCCCCCGCCTACCCATGTACACAACACACACCCACACACACCACACACACATTAATGTTTTAATGTACCTCCAACTGTGTGTACTTCTGAAACTTTGTTTAACTACTTTGGTTTTAGGCTATACTCAAAACCATGTATTTTATAAGTCAAGCTCATGTGTGGGTGGGTACATGTCTTGTTATTTTGTTTGTGGAAGTGTGAGTAATGTAGCCAGCAAGCAGAGTAACTGTCCATGTGTGTGTATTAGGGTACATGTTGGGGTACAGGCCATGATGTGGTCTGAACGCCCCTGCCAAAGAATGAGTGAAAGTACTGAATTACTTCATGAGAGTATCTGTCATCTCTGTTACACACCACGGCGTGAATGACGAACAGAAGAAACCTCTGTTGACTTGGGTCGTTATAATGATGTTGTGGTGACCTAATTATCCCACATTATACTACTGCTGAACTGCAAAGATTTTGCTAGGCATTTATCAAATAAAATGTTATTGTTAACACTCTTGAGACTAGCAGTACCAGGTAGCTGGTGTTCCAGAGGAGCATTATGGTCCTGCAGGTCATGGGTGTGTGTCTGCGTGTATGAGCACCATGTCAGTCACGCCACACAGCTGGTCTCTGGCCTACAGGACACTCTCAATACGAGTGTTGTTACTCATCTCGCTGCTCTGCTAGCTGAAAACCAAAAAGGCATTCACACCTGCTGCTACACACACGCACACAAGCTCACAAACACACACACACACACACACACGCACACAAGCTCACAAACACACACACACACACACGCGCGCACACATGCACACACACACACACACACACACTTTGCTGACTTCAATCCCTTTTTGATGAGACGGTGTGGTTTGATCTCTGTTTGCTGACACTACAAGTTCAAGCTCTCACACCCTCCCTCCCTCTCTCTCTCCCTCCCTCCCTCTTTCTTTCCCTCCCTCTCTCTCACCCACCTTCTCTCTCTCTCTCTCTCTCTTTGTGTGTTGCTCCATCCAATCCTATTTCTCTGTCTAGCTTTCACTCTTTTCATACTGTTCAGAAGATCTGTAAACATATTTAACTGTGTAAAATTCTTACCACACCTCACATGGTGGAATTAGTATTGCTAATAAACTTCATTGAATCACATGTTTTGCCCTTTAGCCAAGCAGATTCCTGAAGCATTTCAAGGCTCTAGTTCAAGGCTGAGGTTTAGTTCCCTTCCTCTGGATCACACTGCAGATGGTCATCACCGTTCATCTTGAGTAGGTTTAATGGCATCAGCTTCAAGCAGGGCTTCACTGTTATTTTAGCTGTAAGCCATTTCATGCAAAATACAGATCAATCTTTTCAAATTTCCATTCATGAATTCGCAACAGTTATCTTTTAAGTATGAGCTTCTTGATTAAAGAGTTCAATCACATGCATGTTCAGCTTCGTATGGCTTGGTTACAGATGGAAAAAAAATATGTCAAGTAAAGTACCTGCATTAGAGTGTAAAAGAAGGCTTTTGTCAAGCAAAGCTGGGTGATAATGGGGAAGGGTTGTGGCAGGCCCACACTGAGGAATATTAGCTTTGGATGATATCCAGACTGTTCCTGACTCTGCTGCCAGATAAGCAGGCCTGGAGTGTTCACATGCATCCTTTATTTAATTTTTTTTACATTTATTTATTTTATTTTTTTTGAGAATTACACAAGATCATAAATGTATGCAGGAATGTATTCCATATTCTTGCTCCATTTAAGTACTGGACTGGAGGAGAGGCAGATGGTGTGCACAGCCATGCGGGCATGTTTCCTGTGCTGGTTAAACACAGCTTGTAGCATTTAACAAGTGATACTGGAAGAAACTTTTTACACCGATCTGCAGTTTGACTGACCTTTAGGATGCATCGACACGCTTCTCATTGATCAGTGGATTATTTGTTAACACATCTTGGAAGTTTATGTACATATGAACTTGTCTTTTTAGCAGCTGAATTTTTAAATTAAATACTGACTTTTGGAAAATGCTGTAAACTTCACACTGTAACTGAAGTATGTCAGATATGCGTGTGACATGTTCAGGACCTTTGTGTGTTTGAACTTAGCATACAGAGAAAGAAATTACACACCGTGGTTCTCCTTCTCTTTTCTTCCCCGTGTTGAATATCTCTTCACAATGGTCTGTGTCATTCACAACGCCAGTCAGAAGTTCACTCTCTCCCCAGTCCCTTGCTTGACCCCGGAGGGAGAGAGAAGAAGGAGCGGGATGAAGAGAGGGAGCAGGACGGAGGGAGGGAGAGAGGGAACGGGACGGATGGAGGGAGCGAGGGAGCGGGGTGAAAAGAGGGAGGGAGGGAGCGGGACAGAGAGGGAGGGAGGGAGCGGGACAGAGAGGGAGGGAGGGAGCGGGAC
>JAOXYF010000007.1:7574231-7599698 GCA_028565775.1 Sternarchorhynchus goeldii | reverse complement strand
ACCCACTGAACAATGCTTTGTAATGCTTTTCATTGACCCACTGAACAATGCTTTGTAACCCTTTTCATTGACCCACTAAACAATGCTTTGTAACCCTTTTCATTGACCCACTGAACAATGCTTTGTAATGCTTTTCATTGACCCACTGAACAATGCTTTGTAACCCTTTTCATTGACCCACTGAACAATGCTTTGTAACCCTTTTCATTGACCCACTGAACAATGCTTTGTAACCCTTTTCATTGACCCACTGAACAATGCTTTGAAGGTGTTTTTCTTTCGTTTCTGTTCTGATCTCTTTTTATCATCATTGTCAGTTGAGGAGAACATCTAAGCTGGATCATATACAAGTGAGATGAGTGGTGTAAAAGTAAGACTTCAGGGTCACTCTGTTTTCCGTTTTTGCCCTGTGTGATCACATAACAACTTATACGAGTTTTTCCTTCATACTGAGAGTGATGGCTGATGTTGATTTAAGGTTAAAAAGCTCCCTGGTGATTCCTGTAATTAGCCTAGCCTTTATTTACTGACTACAAATGCGAAAGATTTACATGTGAACGTACACAAATTCTTAGCTAGCAGTTATGTGTAGCCAAGGTTCACAGGGTAAGACCATAATGCACTGGAACACATCCGTCTTTGTTGCCCATGGAACACATTCAGATCAGATCATCTTTCTCCTTTTTTGTTTTCGTGTCCCTCCTCTTTTTCTTTGGACTGTAAGGCTCGACCTGTCCTGACATCCAGTGTCCGAGCCCTAATGCAAACAGACTCGCCGGCCCAGAGTTCAGGCAGTGTTTGGTGGCTGTTTCATGGGTGTAGTGTGAATGCTTATAAACACCGACCTTGGAGTCTCACTGATGTCCTGCAACACCTTATTGACTGTTGAGACTCTGAGACTGTTGACTGTTTGATTAAGCAACAGACCAAAGCAGGACAAGTACAGATAGACCACGTGAGCTAATTGTGTTTGAGCACAAATAACGCCTGCTGTGATCATAAGGGTATATATATATGTGTGTTTTTCAGTAAGATCTCTCCACTAGTGCTCAAGGATGAGCGAAGGTCACTGTGTGTGTGTGTGTGTGTGTGTGTGTGTGTGTGTGTGTGTGTGTGTGTGTGTGTGTGTGTGTGTGTGTGTGTGAGTGAGAGAGAGAGAGAGAGGGAGAGAGAACAGGGATTTATTTTTTTGCCTGTTTCAATATATTCATTCCATCTTTGACTTCCAAATGGCAAAAATATGAAAAGTGTTCTCCAACTGTGGCACTTTGGCTGAGTCTCCGGTGGTATTGCTTACCTGTAATTGTATCCTCAGAACCACAGGGCTAACCCAGCTGTGCAGCCCCCTCCCTGCTGCATCTGCTCCAGTATAAACTGAATTACACTCCATCCTCATGCCAGTATTGTTTCAGCAGTCGGTGCCTATCAGTTCCAGAAAGTGATCCCCTCGTGTTTGCTTTCTGTGATGTGGAAAGGGGACTAATGAAAGGACAGCCAAACCTCTCTGTCAACAAATGCACACATGCAATGTAAGTGTGCACGTGTGCATGTGTGCAACGTTCCACACGTAAACCACACAAGTGCACGCTCACGCACATGCACGCTCGCGCGCTTGCGTGCACACGTGCACGCTCACGCACATGCGCTCACGCACATGCACGCGCAATGCACCGTGTTTTACCTATGCAAGGATCCCGGTGACAAATTTGGATAACTTACCCAGTTTTTTGCGGGCGGTGTTGTGTGTGTGTGTGTGTGTGTGTGTGAGAGAGAGAGAGAGAGAGAGAGAGAGAGAGAGAGAAAGAAAGAATGTATGTGTCTGGGGAGAGGGCGGGTGTGTGTGTGTTTGTGTGTGTGTGTTTGTGTGTGTGTGTTTGTGTGTGTG
The DNA here is from genome assembly GCA_028565775.1 of Sternarchorhynchus goeldii. NCBI lineage: Eukaryota > Metazoa > Chordata > Actinopteri > Gymnotiformes > Apteronotidae > Sternarchorhynchus > Sternarchorhynchus goeldii. The sequence continues at coordinate 7,597,813 of JAOXYF010000007.1, read as the reverse complement.
TGTTTGTGTGTGTGTGTTTGTGTGGTGGATAGCAGCAGGGCCTCTCACACCTTTAGGGCCAGAGGGAGAGGATAAGCTCTCACTGTCATCGCTTCTGCCCCTTTTCCTCTTTGCCATTTCTTTCTTTCTTTCTTTCTTTCTTTCTTTCTTTCTTTATTTATGTATGTATTTGCTGCTGCTGCGTTGCCAGACACAGGCTAAGCCACACTGCAGTTCCTTTACTGCTTTCTTTTCCTGGTTGTGTGTCTCTTCAGTCTTTCTGTAACAAGCACAAACACAAACACACACATACACTCATACAGCACACACTCCTGCTACTTGCTTTTGCTCCCAGGAAAAAGTAGCTTCGGAACGTATATACGGTCTGATTTTTGTGTATCTAACTATACTTCTATAGCTATATATCCTCTGGGCCTTCTGGTAACAGAAGGTGTCCATGGAAAATGGAGCTTTATGGAGAACAAAGCAGTGGTCATAAGGAAAGACCCCTAATTAGAGACCTTTATTTATTCATGTATTTGTCCCCCTCCTCCCATTTAACAAGAAGAGTGGATAGTTTAAAAAAGACACAAAGTAAAAACTTGTTTGAGAGATGCCTGGGTATTGTAATACCATCTTCTAACGACTTAGTTTTGTAATACCGTGTCCTGAGGACCTTTCAGAGAACCATATTCTGAAAGGGATTAGATCTTAACTTGGTCGCTGAAGGTCATAGTCTACTCTCCACACCAGGGAAGGTGTTAAGCCAGGCTGAACGGCTTCCGTCTGGGGCCAAGTGGATACTGTGGCCCCAAGTCTTCATGCAGTCTGCTCTCATGTGCTGGTATTACAATGGAGCATGGAGACAGCAGACAACTTAATCCTAATATCAGCCCCCAGGCTGAGGTGTTTCAAGGCACACTAGTACCACACTCTGAGGGGGTAATTTCAGAAATTGGTTGAAAAAAATAAATGGACCCAGAGTAGGTACTTGAAGGACTCCCTGTCAGGAAGCAATAAATAGGTTCTTTCTTTACATGCCTAATCCTGCTAAACAGCTCACAATCCTATTAAGAGCATAAATTATGATGAGTACCTTAGTACTGTACTAAGATGACCTTTGACCTGTCTCTCAGCTTCTCCTTATGTAAGTATTTATGTATGTGTGTATCTATCTAGATATTGGTTTGTCTTTTTATGCTTGTTTTCCCATTAATCTTTTTTTTTAAATAATTCTTTCTGTTAACCTCTCTCTTTATCGCCCTCTCAGCCCTTCACAGCAGCAGTAATGGAATCAGGATAGTTTGTGTTGTTAGTGTGTGTGACCCGTGTTTATCCCTAAACAGATTGATTTTTGTTTTTGTTATTTATCACATAATGAATATACACCTTATTCCATGACATCCTCCCCTGGGCTGTCAGATCTCGATTCTCTTGTGGGACTCTTGCCTCTTTGAAGTTCTTTGAAGTTGATTACATGACTGTTTTTGCTTTAGAGGAGCTCAGACGATTTCCTTTTCCTGTTAAATAGACAAAACTAACAGATCCTTGTACTCATAATCCAACCTTTGAAATTGGAGCAGTAGTTTCCTAATGATCCATCAGCCACTTCAGAACTGAGGAAGATTATGGATGACAGGAGTATACATCTCTTTATTAACACCAAAACATTTATTTACTGGTTATGGCTTGCAGATTAGGTTTATTACAAACATTTATTTATGTAAATGCCAGTGCATAATCTGCAGAAATATGTCTGTATGCACCTTTCTCTGATTGCAGTCTGAGTGTGAATGAGAAAGTGAACAAAACTGCTAGTGAGTTATCATTAGGGACACTAACTTTGGTCCGTGGTATTAAATAACGTTTGGTCAGTGGTCTTGAAGGAAATACTGGTGCTGTGTAGAAAATCCTTGGCAGTATCCCCATGCTTATTTCTATTTGCTCATCATACTTGATTTATCAAACAACAAGAATAATCAATAGTGGTATTGGTATGACCTGTTTTTCTCATAATTCATGTACATGAATTAAGGAACTAAGTTATAAACTGCAGCCAGCAATTTTATCACAACTGTTCAACATGTAGGTTGATGTATCACGTAATAGTGGGAGGATTTGTCCTGCTTCACAGTAGCCATGAATGCTTAGTTTCCTAAATGAACCATCTTTATTAGTTAATACTTATTTAGGTTCATAGCGTTGGATTAGGGGTCTGTTAATACGGCAGAGGGAGGTGGATACGTGGAAATGATTAAACCTCAGGAGCATGGCACCTCAGAGAGGTCTGCAAATGTATTACTTGCAAACAGAATAACAGTACTGGGGCAAGTTAAAAGTGCACCTACCAGTTTCACAACTGATTTATCGAGTTCTTTACCAATTGAGTCATACTTGACTAAAAGCAGTCTATGCTTCTGAAGACTGGCACCTAAAAAACCCAGTGCAGGAGACGAGATAACGGAGACTCGTACTGCTACTATTCTTACATAATGGCTTGGGAAGATGGCAGGAGCTGCAGGTGTTTTGTGTGTAGAGTCCATCAATGCAGCAAAAAAAATGATTGAAGACATGTCCAGTTGGGGCCGTACCATTTTCTCTCTGTAAGTGTCTTCTGTAGCAGTGATGCCTTGTCAAAGCAGTACTGTCAGAACCCAAGTGTACCAAAGGAAACCTGAGAACCAGGCATAGCTGCTACCAGAAATGTGTTCTCAGAAATGTGCTGCTACCAGAAATTTGTGCAGTGTGTTTTTTGATGTAATTAATGTACAGATGATATGCCTTAGTCATGTTTCAAGATGGTAGAAAACACAGTTCTAGCTTCTAGAGGCCAAGCATTTTTTTTGTTCTAAAATTTAAAAATATTTCCCCCAATACTGGAAGATTTCCAGACTGAATTCTCTGCATAAAAGCCTAGTGCTTAAAATTGGGCTGTGTCAAATGGGCTGACTGAATAGTCCACACTGAAAATACAGGAGTTCAGTGTGCAGTAACATGGAGCTAGTTTAAAAGACTGTCCCTGCAGGGAGCGATAAGCTCAGTGTTTGCTTCTCTATGTGTCTTTTGTGTCTTTGTTTGCATGTGCACGTGAGCGTGTGCACGTGAGAGTGTGCACGTCAGCATGTGCACGTGAGTGTATGTGTGGGTTTTTTCAAGGTCACCCAGATAACTTAGTGAAGTACTGTGAAATGCATCATCCACACCCTGGCAGTCCTAAGCTACACATTCAGATTCAGTGTGAGACAGCCTTTTCACTCAAAACATACAGAGACGTACACAATGTGGGTCTTGTGTGAGGGTGTTAAGATGGGCTGAGTCAAGAGGAATCCATGGTTAATGCCAAGCTGTAAGGCTCACAAAACACCACACTCACACACACAGGAGACATGATTTTAAATGACGATTTGGTTCCATGTTTCATGAGTGGGTTGTGCACATGAATTCAGATGGGACCTTCATGGGTTTTTTTTCTGATGAAGCTTTTACTGTGCTGGTCTGTGCAGTCACAACTGCATTACGCAGGCTTGGAGTTTAACGATGTGTGGGGTTTTTTTGTTTGTTTGTTTCGGGGGAATTTTTTTCTTTGCCAATTATGCTCTATTCTCTTCCCTCTTCCCCTCACATGTACAGAAGAAAGAACTCTGCTCCGGATGTTTTCATGATGCTTGAATTCACCTTAAGCACGAATCTCTCTGAGAGAGAGAGAGAGAGAGAGTGAAACAGAGAGAGTGAAACAGAGAGAGTGAAACAGAGAGAAACAGAGAGAGAGAGAGACAAAGAGAATGAGAGAGACAAAGAGAATGAGAATCAGAGAGAGAGAGACAAAGAGAATGAGAGTGAGAGAGAGAGAGAGACTTAATAGTGGGTTGAAAGAGGGTGAGGGGTGGCGGTGGTGCTGGGAGTAGCGTGTGTTATGTTCCCTTTGATGTGCGTGACGGTCCACTGGATGCTTTTGTTGCTCGGACCCCTCCTCTAATTAAGAGCTTCTCGCTGGCCGGTGACGCCACAGAGAAGCAGGGGCCGAGGCCGGAGAGAGGCTGGCAGTCATAACAAGCAGGGCTTCCCAGCCGAGGCTCACAAAAGCCTGTGGCAGAGGGAACTGATTGATGTTGTGTGGAGCACATCTCGGTAACCACACGGAGGGACTTATCTAGAAAGGCCCTTTTGTGGTTAGGTGAAGGAAGGTTCTTGAAGCGTCAATGTTTTTGTGTGTGCGTGTGTGTGTGTGTGCATGCGTGCATAGCTCAGACAGCCCTGCATTCCTTAGGGACACATGTTTGTGACGTATAGTTTTGTTTGTGCAAGGAGGATGTGACACCCTCTTTTGAACCTGATCCATTTTCCCCTCCCTGTCAATGTCCACTTATTTACTCCTTCACTGCACTCTCCTCCTCTCTCCTCTCCTCCTCTCTCCTGTCCTCCTCTCTCCTCTCCTCCTCTCTCCTCTCCTCCTCTCTCCTCTCCTCCTCTCTCCTGTCCTCCTCTCTCCTCTCCTCCTCTCTCCCATCCTCTTCTATTCTGTCCTCCTCTCTCCTGTTTTGCTCTTCTCCTCTCTCCTCGTCTCCTATCTTCTCTCTGCTCTTCTCCTGTTTGAGCTTCACTCCTCATCAGCCTTTTCATTTCATGTCATGCGTAACCCCAAGCTGAGCGTAAGCCCAACACTTTGAAGTCAGAGATAAACTTAGAGGTCATATGTTTAGAGCCAGACATGAGGAGAATCTTCATGTTATCTCTTGGCTCAGCCAGCACTGATAAGAGTCGTATCTACTATAATCAGGCAGACACTAAAGAAATGGCTTTTTTTAAATGTTAAAAGTAAAATGATTAAGCATTGGGAGAAAAATGTGAGATTGTAAAGTATGACAGTGATTTACAACTAACCAACAAACATTTTTGGCAAACACACGCAAGCTCATATCTAAGCACATACACACATGCTCACACAAACACCACCCTTTCCCCTTAGTACTTGACATGAACTCTCTTAATCTGCGTTTCTGAGTTGATCACAGGTTCAAACGTTATTAGTGCAGAGCTGGATTTTGGGTCCATGCTTTGGCAGGAGTGCTGTGTTGGCTGTTCCCTCAAAAAAATATAAATCAGCCTGTGTGTATTTCTTCCCATGCAGGCTTTCACATGCACACAGATCGGCAGTCAAGGTCATAAGGAGGATGCAGTACTTTGTAGCGAGACGGAAATTTCAGGTACAGTTCAGTGGGTTTCTTAATTCTTTAAAATTTTGTTATTAAGATGTTCAGCATTTGTATTTAAATTTTATACATCCCAAAATAAATAGCTGGATGTTTTGGATTAAATTGTTAGATGCTATAGAGAACATTTTGTCTGCTCTCTCTGAGCACCTACTCGTGAGAGTTCTTCGGCATCTTTCAAGCGGGTGATGTTTTGTGACTCAGTAATACTTTTGTCATGGCAACAAAGCGTGGAAGTGAAAGCCCAGGGGAAGGCAGAAAGGCCCACGCCGGTGCCGATGGCTGTCATATGCGTGCTTTCTGTTTTTGGGCTCTTCAGCAAGCGAGGAAGCCCTACGACGTGCGGGACGTGATCGAGCAGTACTCCCAGGGCCACCTCAACATGATGGTGCGCATTAAGGAGCTGCAGAGACGGTGAGCGCGCAGCGGGCTGCCCACGGCGGCGGCTTGCGCACTTCCCTCGCACACGCTCGCTCCCCCCCACCCCACCCCACCGCGCCGGGGAGAGGAAGGGCCGACTGGGGCATGGCCCTCAAACAATCAGCGTACGTCATTGTTTCCTGCTGTTTCCCCCTCACCCCCCACCCCCCACCCCCACCCCAGGTTGGATCAGACGTTGGGAAAGCCAGGAATGTTTCTGCCAGGTAAACATCATCCAGCCTGTTACAGCACAATCCTCTGGTCTATTTTTGAGTGAGTGAGGGGGTGAATGAAGGAGTGACAAAGGGAGTGATGCAGAGAGAGAGAGATTGATTTGTGTTATTTTTATAGAATAAATCCGGGTAGGATTTATGCTCTGCTATTTCCTGCAGATAATGTCGATATAGTGCAGGCTTTAGATGATAATGTCGATATAGTGCAGGCTTTAGATGATAATGTCGATATAGTGCAGGCTTTAGATGCAGGCCAGCATAGTGAACCAGCTAGTATGTTCACTGTAAGGCTGGAGCAAATCCCAGAGCAGCAGCCTGAGTGATGTGAAATATGTCTCCACCTCCTCTGCCCAATGTACTTTTAAAATAGTACTATTTCAAATTAAAGCATATGATTCAATGATGTGTGTGTGTGTGTGTGTGTGTGTTTCAGAAAAAGGTGTAGATAAGGAGTACCACACAGTCGGAGCCAGGCTGATCAGACTAGAGGATAAGGTGAGGTCCTCAAGCTCAAGATACTGGAGAAGCTCTGTTGCCTGCAGCCTCTGTTGGCTGATAAGATCTGTCATGTTCATGCCCTCTGTTTTGACTGGACAGTTCAGAGTCACAATCACACACCTATAAACATGTGTACACACACACACACGTGCACACACACACGCACACACAAAAGCATACTCAGTCCTCAGTCACATCTAAGCATCTAAATGATAACATAACTTCCATGTTGCAATCTTCAGTCGAATCACCACATGACATGGCAAGTTTTCTTTTTCGTCTTGTATTTTTCCTTGGTGAGAAAAACATTCTGTGGGACTGGATTACAAGTACAGCTTCTAAGAGTTGGGGTTTTTTTGTTGTTTTTTTACTCAAGATGAAAACTTTTCTTTTGGTTTGATTTGGATTCTTGTCTTTTCACACAGACTTAAATCCCAGTAACTTGTAATAATTCAAGGTACAGAAGTCATTATTAGCACTGAGTTTGGTAGTTTGGTGTAAGATAACATGAGTGAGTAGCAGGAGGCAGGGATGTTGCCATCACTGGCCCTATAAGCCCTTTTAGCAGCCACTTGGGGAAGGAACAGACAGCCCATAACTTACTAGCATGCCTCATTATCTCCTACTACCTCTGCTCTCGTGATGCTCAGGAATGCACAGAATCAGTAAAATGTGAGTGTTATTTTCCTTGACCTGCTCTGCCCTTGGCTGTACTACAGTGTGCATAAAACAAGACCTTGTGGTTACAGGTTCACTATCCATGGCATACAACACTGCATTATGAATACCAGCAGGATGGTTTTGTGTGTAGAAACTTCTACTGTTCTCAAATATCTTAGTCACTAGGTGCCACGTTTTGACAAGATGGATGGGCTGTATATAAGAGGGAACTGAGGATGGCAGAAGCAAGTAGATTTGTTCTCTAGAACAGTGTACCATCTGCTCTCTGCACAGAGCCAGTAGAATGGGGCCCATGGCTTTTCATAAAGGGATATGTGTGTGTGTGTGTGTGTGTGTGTGTGTGTGTGTGTGTGTGTGTGTGTGTGTGTGAGGGTAAAGCAAAAAGGCAGCTGTGGTCAGACACAGTGAAGCCCAGCTGTGTTTAGAGGGAGATGCTAGGCATGTCAGTGCTTTGTGCTCTGCAGGGATTGTTCTTCAGGATACAACAGGCCCAGGTACTCTCACGCACCCAGACACATGCTGTGAACTTAATGACCTAGCCCTGACCTAGTGCACTGTCTGTGTGTGTGTGTGTGTGTGTGTGTGTGTGTGTGTGTATTTCTTTATATTTTCCTCTGAAATCTCACTGTAATCTTTCAGATATGAATGTTCTTGAATTTCCCTCTGGGATCAATAAAGCAACTGATCTATCTATGTGTGTGAACAGGCATGAAATATTGCCCAATGACAACAAACAACAAACAAAAAAAACCAGTCCATCCATCTCAGCTCCTGGGCGCGTAGGCCTACTGAAGCTCTAATCAGGAGCATGAACCTGAGTGTAGAGGTGTGTTAGCATCACACTCACAAAGCTCATGGTGTTATTAAAAGAATGATGGAAGGTGGAAGTAACCTTGTAACACTTGGTAATAATTTGAAGGCTTAGAAGGAAAATTGGCTCTTTGCTAAAAGCCCAGGAGGCACAACTCTCTAAAAACGATAGAATCATGCCTCTCACCAATGGAAACATCAAATATCAGCATCTTCACCACCATCAATAGTAGGAGTCATATAATATTATTAAATGTAAAGATTTTGCCGAGTTTCCCTAGCTGTAGTTAATTCCCACCCCTGTAGGCCTCTCACCTACCAGCTGAGAAGGGTGTAGACTAATGAATTTAAACTTTTTTAAACTCTCATGGACCAATCACAGGTAATAGTGACATCACTGGCAGTGGCATTCAAAAACCCAGCTGTGTCTAAACAGTGTCTTAGGTGCTTGAGTAGCAGTATAGTCGTTGGTGGTTAATATCCCGGTGAGTAGCTGCTCATCCAGCAAGGTGTGGAGGAGGGGAAATTCATGCCAATGTAGTTGTGTCATTTGTTTCTTGCCATAGGTCTCTCAATGCCCTAGGGTAGCAGGTGTGTGAACTTACTAACCCTAACATGAATTCAAATACAAACATCTGGAATCGTTGTGATTTGTTGTTTTGGTGTTTTTGGAGCAGTGCGTAGTAAAGATCCTTTAGAGATATCTGGGTGTGTCTGTAGGACTGATGAGAGATTTGAATAGTATTTTTTTAATGATGCACATGCATGTGATGTATACCAGTCGTGGCTGTGATACATTAGCATGGACACTCAGGGTTTCATTCACATATTATGTCTCTGGTAAACATGGAAGCTCTCTGGATATAAGCTGACCTTGTATTTGGCACAGAATTTCTCCAAGACACTTTGTAAGATATGATAAATAGTATAGTGCTTTAGTTCAGTACTCTTTCTCCCTTAGCATTTTTTGCTCTTTATCTATCTCTTTATGCACTTTTTTTCCATTAGTGTGAAACCATTCATCTTTTTGCAGTGGTGAAAGTTTTGAGGCATGCGTCTGAATGGCGGGGTAGTGACTAATTCTCTGTTAATATGTCTAAGTCAGAGAATGATTTATGCTGCTTGGACTAAGACACAAGCACCAACAAATGTTTCTTTCTGTCTGGACAAAGACACATACCGTAATGGAGGTGTCTTTCTCTTCTCCCTCGCAACAAGAAAGCCAGGACCTTGACGTCCTGAGTCCTCATGAAGACAGATCAGCCTGTGTGACACGGTCAGGGCCAGGACACAAACTCTCGACCAGGCGGCTGCTGGAGCGAGGGCAGTTTGCACACTTGAACAGTGTAGCCTGTGTTTTTAACCGGCTTCATAACAGGAGGACCAGCCCTTTGTTTATTCCTGTATGCTTTTTAATCAAAGGATTGCTCGTGCAAGCTACACACACACATTCTCACGCTCACACACACACACACACACACACACACACACACACACACACACACACACACATACACTGCTTTAGCCAACAAACACTCATCTTACGCCTCAGGCTTATTCCAGGGTGAGTCCAGCTGACGCAGACAGCTCTGAACTTGTCTGATTTATAGGGTGTAGAATAGGCAGCATAGATCATCAAGAAACACAGACTGGGTTATTTGTATATATGTGTTTTGTCTAGTAGGGAATTTTAAAAATATCTCTTTTTTTAAAAAAAAATTTTTGAATACATTTTTTTTACATAAATTTTGATTCCATCCTTAGTGTTCGGCAAAGACATCTTAAATTGTATATAGTGTTATTAGAAGACTGTAGTATGTTGTATTTAAAATTTGCCTGAATGACACAGTCTGAAGCACAAAACCATTTAAAGGCAGTTTGGGCTGTAATACTCTGGTGTGGCCCACTTGTCCCTCAGGGCTGGGATGGTATCCTCCTAAACATTCCAGATAACTGATTACCCAGTTCTAATTTATATCCATATATAATCTAAAGGATTATGCAATCTCAGTAAATTATTCAGATTACACTGCATTGATGGTTATGATTTTTTAACCCCAATTAATATAATAATATAATATAATTTAATATAAAATCCTAATATATATTATTTTATATATATTTTATACCCACTTATAGTGTTATTACCAAGAACCTTTGTCTTTCTCTAGAGCCTCTCACTGCTCTTAAACACCTTCCAGTGGTGAGATGGCTTAATCCTGCAAAATGTCTCATTCTTAAATCATAGGCTTTTTATATTCATTCATATTCAGATTTATTCAGGCCTGACTACATTTGCAGCTGCTACAGTACATCCCAACTGTACATTTAAAACTGCCACAAAGTCAGCAAAACAACATAGTCTGCATGTTTTATTGGTATATTGTGAATCTTTAACATACTGTTTTGTTGATTTCAAAAATTAGATTTATTGGATCTTTTGAAGATTTGAAGGGGATCTATCATACCTCCTTTATCAAAGTTATCACAGACCCCTGGTGTCTTAATGAAGTGTCTGTCACATGCTTTGGTCAAAATACCACAAGTGTCAAGCACCACAACACTCTCCTCACCCTGTCAACAGCCTGCTCACAACGGCCTGGGTGCACATCTGTTTCTGCAAATGATGATGAGCCACTGCTCACCCAACCCCCCTCTTCTGTTGTGTACTACCATCATTGACTTGTGAACTCTGAGAGAAATATGACTGCCAGAGAAAACTTAGCGGTGCAACCATATATGTCTGAACCAGAGTCAGATCCTGAGTTTGCTCTGAGGTCAGCTCTCTGCTCATTCTAGCAGTTACACACACCCTAACATAAATACCTACACACAGCGAAGCATGCCTGATTGCCAAACTACAGACAGGCATAAAGCACATTTTCATCTGGTGCAACATGCTAACATCACTAACCCCCGATTAGCTGAGTAACAGAAACTTTAAAACATTTTCCCTAATGGTATTCACATATTGATAACATTCCTCTTACAGACATTCAACTAACAAACTAAGTGTGAATGTTATTCTGGATCCAGCTGTAAGTAACGCTAATAACTTTCTAGAATCTGTATTGCTTCAGCTATTAGCATTAGCTAGTGCTAAATGGACAAAGACAAGCACAGCATAATTAGTTTTCTATTACATTATATACTACATTTTCCTCATGCAGTTTTGTCACAGACAGGTGGTATTGACGGCTGTTTGTTGCCGGTCTTGCGTTGTACTGACCCAGGTTGGAAAAGCAGTCAGACACAGTGGTTAGCACTTGCATACAGGTTTTTGCTGACTGTAGCTGGAATGTTGCCATCAAAAATTAACATTATCCACCCAGCTCTTCTGTAGCTTTAGTCTGGGGACTGATATAGCACTTTGTGCTGGTCTGTGTAGCCAACAACAGCATAGCAAAATCAATGGCACACCTTCACAAAGGAAGTTAGTTCTCAAGCCAAGGGTGGAGACACTCAGATGGGCAGCGGTGTAATTCTAATGACTCCCTTAGTTATGTATGTCATGCCTTAGTCATGTATGTAATAAGTGGCTTGTTTTATCCCATGTTGTCTGACAATGGGGCAGCCCAAAAGAAACTGACTGGGTCAGACGTATTTCTTATTTCATGGTTTGTGGGTTGGAGGACACTCCAGACACCCAAATGTATGAACTCAGGCACTGAAACAGAGTTTTTGAGATGATGTCCCCTTTATACGCTCAACCTATAACCTCATAAAGGGATCTAGTGTTGAACTGCAGAGGACATGTGTGTCTCTCAGTGCTAAAGTCCACGACAGGTTTGGTTGACATATTTCCAGCATTTATAAGACGTTTGCCTGTAAAAGACTTTTGTCTGAAAGACTTCTGTCTGTTCACTGTAACTAAAACGATTTTATGTTTGTAAAATCCACACTGATGGCATGTGTAGGATCATCCATAGATAAGTCTCCTTATCCCTCACACGTGTGAACAAGCACTTATGTCTAGACAGATCTTACATGATGCACAAACAGGTGTGGTCGGAATGGTTAAAATCAAGGTTTTATGTAGAGTTTCTCTATAGCTGTGGTCCAGAATGTGTGCATCTGTGGAGCTGAGGGGTGTGTATGAACATGTCGAGCCAAACTCAAGTATGGCAACGTCTCTTTAAATTTTAATAGTTTTTTTTTTTTTTGGATTTCCACACTATCTCGGTAATAGTTGCGTTTAGTTTGGCATGTGCACCCGCTGTGAACGTAGGTCTTTTAAGGCCATCACCGAGGTTAGTGTACATTTCCTCATACTGCAGCACGATCTGGGCTCATGCTGCTCTTGGTACCAGGTCCCAGTGCTCCATATAACCCGTGCAGGGGAAAGGGCGTGGGGGCTTGTGTGCTCTCTTGGGCTCATTGGTTGCCCCTGGTTGCCCTTAAGTGCAGTAAAATGAGAAACATGTTTAAAGTTAAACCTTGCAATGTTCAAGTCAGTCCTGTCCTAATTTCTGTCCTTTTATTACTGGAATGCTCACAGAATGGCTCTCTGAAGGTGGTTGCTTGTTTGTTTGTCAGTATGTTGGTCTGGTTTGACTCACTTCATGGGCTAATACAAAGGAAGGAAGCTTAACGCAGTGCTTTAGCAGGTCCACGCTCAGACTGCCGACCGTGGAACATGTCTAGGCAAGAGCCAGCCAGCCTTGCACTTTCGTTTTAAGTCAGAAGCTATCCGGCTGCAAGAATTCTCCACACTCTTCCTAGAATGACAGAGTAACTGATTGTGTTCATGGAAAGAGGAACTTGTTCTGTTGTTCTTCATTTAAATGTGTTGAAACCCTGAAACATTTTGATGCTTCGTAGAATGACTTTTATATTTATGTGGTTAGCTGCTATGTGTAAATGTGGTTTTCTTTAGAGATGAAAGTAATAGTAAGGGTAAGTGAAATACTTAAAACTGATCTGCAACACACTTTAAGTGATTTAAGAATATCTTGACTCCAGGTCAATTTACAAAATCACAAACCATCGTCGGGTCCCCCACCCACAGCTATTTAAAAAATCAGTTTTCACAGTTAAACACACTCAGCAATCCAAATCACTTTTAAGTCTTTCTTGTAGTCATCCTTAAGTGATTCACATGTAAATGGTAAGTCCGCTAAATATATGTGGCTCAGTACATTTCCCCTTTAATTTCTCCAGTTTTGGCAAGCATAACGCTCATATTTTTACACATGCTGTCTCTCATTGCCTACTAGTCATTTGCACTCTGTCCCACTGAGATGAGGTAACGTACTTTAAAAGGTTATGAACAGGTCAGTATGTTTAAAATGAAATAAGTGCCTGGTTTTATTAGTGCCATAACATTTTCTTTTCTTTTTCTTCTCTGTCCCTCCTCTCTGTCTCACGGTCTCTCTCCTTCCTTCTCTCCCCCCCTCTCTCTCATGCTCTCTCTCCCTCCATCTCTCCCTCTTCTTTCTCTCTCTCTCTCTAAAGTCTTTTTTATGTGGGTAGTTAAGTAGTTAACACTCTACTTTCTTGCTCCATTTAGTGAGTGGTCACCATAGGCCACTGTCATAAACTGAGCTCTGTCACTTTGTCAAATCCAGCTCAGTCGAGCACTTGGAGCACATGTCCCTCTCACAAAAGAAGACAAGATGTTTAACATAAGCAAACAGCTTGAGTGAGTTTATGTTTTAAGTGTTTATGGGATTCTTGCTGTCTAAGAGAAGGTCCTGTTGTATAATATATATATATATATATAGTTGTGACTGAGCTGCCTTCATGCACTAGAATATCACCCCCTTCCAGTTACTCTTATTTGTTACTAACTTCAAAACAAGATAAGGCTGACTGGAATATTGACTCCTGAGAATGGAATTGTCCCACCATACATCTTGCCATAGTCCACAGATAAGATATGGTTCAAATCGCATGTTTTCTGGCCATCTTCGTGTGTGTGTGTGTGTGTGTGTGTGTGTGTGTGTGTGTGTGCATTAGCTCACCACGGTTAACCACCACTTGTGTTGTGTTCAGCTGCATCACTCCACAGCAGTGATGCTGTCTCTTTTCTTTCTTTAGCATGGTAGCAACCCAGGCGGTGTGGTGAAACCTGATCACTACTCCACCCTCCAAATGATACACTGCCAGCCACTACTACAATAACACAGTGCATGTTTTTCCTCTTGCTCTTTCACGTGATGTGTCCGACAGACTGGCTGTAGCTGCGACGCAAGAGGGAAGGGCCTGTTTTTGTTTATCTCAAGCAGGCTGGAGCTGAATAAGGCAGTCACTCTGTGTGTGTGTGTGTGTGTGTGTTTTTCAGTCACATGACCTCTGTGTTTTCTCTAGTACTATGATGAATGGAAATCTCTGCTCTAGTGTAATCCCCAGTCATCCCCTCTCTCTGCAACGCTTCTCACAATTTGAATTCTCGTTTTGTTTCATTCCTGTAAAAGTTTACTTTGTGTCCCATGAATGTCCCCACATGAAACTTTCAATAGGGTGGCACCCACCAATCACATGGCACAAAAACTGATGACATGCGAGAGTCCTAGAGTGGTGTGGCAGTAAGGGGACGCTGGTGTAGGGGAATGTGATGATGCAGTGAAACACTCCAGACTTTGTGACCCATCCTGGTTTGGTGAGAGGGCTCCCTAATGGCAGGGTTGGTGCTTTTGCTGGGAGAGTGAATGGAGCGAGGGTAAGGTTATGTGTGTGTGTGTGTGTGTGAGTGTGTGTGTGTGTGTGTGTGTGTGTGTGTGTGTGTGTGTGTGTGAGCGAGCATGGGGTGGAAGGGGGAGTCCTGTGTTAGCCTCAGTGGAGCCACTATGGAGGAACAGAAGTAGAGTAATGAGGGGGTAGTGGTTTGGCACCGAGAGTACATACACGCACACTTTTTCTCTGTCTCTGTCTCTCTCTCTCTTTCTCTCTTTGTCTCTTCTCTCCAATACACACACACCCTCTTAATGGAGAGGTAGGATTCATGTCTATTTGGTGTAAGTGTTCTTTTGTCTTTGCAGAGGCCTTCAGGCTTTCCCGTGGGTCATTTCAGCAGTAGTGTGTCAGTTGGGCTGTTGAACACCTTTGCACTATTGCCGTGCTTTTCTCTTTATATTTTGTCTTTAATCATATTCATTTCTTTCTTCACGTTTTTTAACAATTGTATCAAAACTGTAATTATTTAGCAAGGAGGAAACAAAATCCATAAATCCTTCAGTACACAGGAGAATGAAGGTTTAGCAACATGCTTTTCATTTCACTGAAAAGCTCCTGTACTCAACAGGGCACAGCACTGGATATAGTGGTTACTTTGGCACTTGTCCAATACATACGACTTGCACATTTATTGTCAGTTATAGTTGAATCATTTCAGCTGCTGGTCACGTGATGTACTGTTTTAATATACCCGTTCCACAAGTAGATGATGGGTCCTGATGACCTTATATTTTGCAAGCTGTATTGCGTAACTTTGGAGTATAGAGTTACTATAGAGTTCATTGTAATTATTAATGCATAGTTCTTTGTGTAAAGTATAAAGGTACACACAGTTCATTACAGCAGTTGAATTTTGCTCAGAGAATCATAGTCTTTCATTACATTTCATTACATTGCATCAATCACAGAGGCTTAATGTGACATTTTTCTACCCGAATAAGGGTTAGTGTAGGGCTTTTAGCTCAACATGCATGGGACAAACAAACACCTTTGTTGTTTTCTTTTAGCTTTTTGTTAACTTTTTTTTTATTACGGACTTCCAGTAATAAGGTCTTTTGAAAGCTTGGAGGTTCAGTAACTATTATCTGCACACAATTAAACAGAAAATAGCTTGGTAATCAGAGAGTCCCCATTGTTACTGGTTGTTTGCCTGTTAACAATTTTTGTTCCCTACTGCGTGCAGCGTGCGTGTTGGGTTAGCGCTATCCCCTGGTTCACCCCCAAGTTTAATCATAGAGGCTAATGTTTCTCAGCACTGGGTCTCTCCCCAGGTTAACTGAGGTCATGCCACTTGAGAGGGAACAAGCTCTTACCAGAAGAGCCTCCTCATCTCAGCCCTGCTCTTCCTCCACTGAGAACATTAGTGGGTACCAAGGATTCTGTAGATGGACTCACTCTGAGGAAGGTATAAGGACTATATATATATATATATAACTACACATGATCACACAGAAGTAAATTGTATTTGTATTTGTTCCAGAATCTAGTTTCATGACATTTTTAAAATAGGCTTTCATATCCCCTCTAAAACACCCCAGTGTTCAAATAACCCTACTCATGTTTCAACATTGGTTTAAGAGTGTGGCCACATTTCACATTTTATCTTTAAAAATGACTGAATTCCCATCTATGGTCTTAAAAAAAATCCCAATTATTAGATCATCCTTTAAATCTTTCATCCTGTGTCATTATAAGTGTCAATACCACATCCATTAAAGTCACCCGTCAGCCCTTTCTCTGGATGGGAAGCTCATTTGGATTCCACAGGAATGGCTGGAATTCTGGCTTTCCAGCGGAACTCCAGATTGAGTCAGTATCTTGGGTAGCTACTCCTTGATCTCTGCCACTACGTAATGCCATACTGTGGTCAGTTGATTTGCGATGACAACTCACTGAAGTTTTTAGTAAATGTAAGGGGAAAATTGCAAGGTTTTTTTTTTTTTTATCCAAAACCTGCCTACCAGTGTGAGTCATACTGAGTGGAATATTAGGAAGGGCAAGAGAAATAAAAATGTATTATCATATACAAAAAAATTAATTATTTGCAGGAATTTTCCCAGCTGCAAAGGTGAACAAAGCAGTAACCAGGGCTACAATCCAAAATAGAAATGTGCCATACTGTTTACTGCAGTTGGCAAGTTCCAATCTTGAGGGAAAGTGTTCATAGTTATAAATGCTTCTTAGAATTTCCAGCCATTTCCCTTGGGGTTTTTGTTTTAACCAGCTTGTCCCTAAGGTAGATAATGCTATGCAGGTATACATATTTTAAGAGCATCAGCTCTTAATACAATGCTTGCTGTGTGTGTGTGTGTGTGTGTGTGTGTGTGTGTGTGTGTGTGTGTGTGTGTGTGTGTCAGAAGCATGCATAAATGCAGCATTATTGCACTGCAGTGGAAACATTAATGCAGCCTGTAAATTAGATGCTTATACAGCACCACAGTAAAAGGTAATTGTAGAACATAATGGGGTAATGTTTCCTTCACACTGGGCCAAATGACAGAGTGCATCTACCACCACTATTAACCATTAAACACCTGAGATGGTGTTGGCTGAATGTTTTTGTTAAAAAGATCAAAAAGGATATATAATATATTACACACTTGACATTATCCATATAATTGATAGAATCATATGTGTGCTTCTTTTTTGTATAAAAAAAGAGTATACTGTTTAAATATTTCATTTTTAAATATCAGTAAATGATTCACTGAATGTAGTCATGTTTCTCTAAGAGTGTGAGGTCTCCAACTGCTCCTCTGGATGCTGGGCCCCTGTGACTCTGCCGTGACTCCGATGGTTGGGAGTGTACAAGGACACCAGCAGGCCATCTGGTTCAGGTGTTCAGGCTGTTCGCTCCCCCATGAAGCGATACACGCTCGTCTTGGGAGATGGCTTTGGCGGGGATACGCACTGGGTCTTGTCTGGCCTGATCTGGTACATACTATATAAAAGCTTCAGGGCTGTAAGTGTATTTTGTATATCTGTTCTATGCACCTTGGAAAAGTATTTTTGTATTGTATTTTTATACTCAGCACATCGTCACACAAAGGATTACACACAACACAGTTTTCCAGTAGGTTGATGGAGCTGTGAAATCTCGTTAAAAAGCTGATTTTAATTTTGTCTGATGTTTGTGGTTGCTATTCTGCATGTTTTGTGGTCACATCCACTGTTAGCTTTGATGCATATGGTTCCCATAGACCAGAACCCCATCACCACCCCACCCTTCCCAAACACACACCCATAAGTCTTTGCGCTTTCATCAAATGATCTCCTCTCTCTAATTGTTGTAATGAGCGTGCAGTGGTGTGTGTGTGTGTGTGTGTGTGTGTGTGTGTGTGTGTGTGTGTGCGGCTCTGCTGGGTGCGTACGCTTCTGTTGTGTGACCTGTTGTTTTTCTGTGGCATTCCTGAAGCAATTTGCGGGAGAGAGAAACAAAGAGTAGTTTGTTAGAGGACCTCTCCATCTATGGGGTATGGGCACTTGTGAGTGCCTGGGAGAAAGACTGGGTAAATTACACACACACACACATACACACACACACAACACGTGTGCGCACGCACACAGTAATGAAATAAAGATTATGCTTAATATCTGGGAATGGTACGGCCATGTGTTAGTTCATCATTTCAGGACCCATGAAGACAATAATAGAGTAAATCAAAAACAACAGTAGCTGAGCCACATACTTACATTTAAACGGTAGGCTGAAAATAAAAACATACATAAATAAACTGTAAGAAACGAATTGAAAGCATTTTTATTTGATAATGTATAGCAGGATAATAAATCATTGTCCCAAATTCTTTGTAGGTTTAAATCTTTTGGCATGTCTGTTAGCGTATCTGTGCTTATGTGTATGTGAACCTGTGTGTGTCCTTGTGTGTGTCCGTCCTTGCGCGTGTGTTAAGGCATAAGAGAAAGTCAGGTATGTCTCTGCTGATATTGCTCCTAAACGCGGGTCATTATCCCGCCAAACACGGGACCCTTATCTGTCGGGCCGAGCTGCAGGAGGGACGAGTGTTCCAGCAGCTGACAACTTGACTCGTCCGCGCCAATCAGATAAGCAGCACAGATGCTCGTCAGGCACCCTAATAGTGTGCGGAAGCTCGGTCTGGAAACCAGACGCCAATCTGGAGCATGGCGCTATCTGCCGCACGCCTCCCTGCTGGCCAGGGGCCGTCTCGGCAAGCCTGGGGCCCCTTCCTCCGCGGGGGTCGCTGTTCTCTACGGCACACCACATAGGCTCTATCTGTGCCTCAACAGGCGGGGGGGCAGAGATTTGCCACACTAAGTAGCACAATATTGGGTTACGGCAACATGTCAGTCAGGTGGCCCTCGCCCACACACCCATCCTCACTACTCCAGAGGTCCGGAGCATCGTGCTCACACTGGAGAGCGTTATTTCACCAGAGAGTGATTTTTTTTTCCCTTCGTTTTCTGTCTTTATTTAATGAGGTGCTCCAGTTATGGACAAATTCTACAGGATCCTCTGATGGTGGAGGAAATACCAGTGGAGGAAGACAGATTAAGTGGCCCTGCTTTGGGGAAGAAAGAAAGTGTGTAGTTGACCTCTGGCTCTGTTCATGTAGGAGAACAAGAGTAAAAGAGAAATAGAAAAGTGTGTGTGTGTATGTGTGTGTGTGTGTGTGGTTGCTGGCTGAATCATTTCCTTGTACTGTGGCCTCTGACTCCCCAGTCTGACATTCTTACAGTGCACAATGCTCCAGGTGCGTGCGCGCACACACGCGCGCACACACACACACACACACACACACACACACACACACACACTCATAGACACGTACACACACACATGCATGCTCTACACTCTCTCGCTCTCGCTCTCTGTCTAACAAACACACACACCTGTCAAATCACTGCAGTTCACCATCTCTCTGTGTACTTGTTCAAGATGTAAAGCTGTACACACTGAGGTCATGATGTACTCCTGCATCCTATTCCCAGTTTAGCTATGAATAAAACATAGTTATTAGCCATTATTGTCAACAGCTAATGTGGTAGAATTACAAGTATTTTATAGTTATTATCTGTTTATTAAACACTGTGTGAGCTGAATGTTTCTAAAAGCAGTGAATAAACCACAAGCACTGGAAGAGCATATTTCAAAAGCATAGTGTGCCCATTTAGGTTATGCTGCTTTGGAGGACAAATAGGGAATCTAAATAGGGAAACTAAATAGGGAATCTAAATAGGGAAACTAGTAACATGTCACTGGTCCATTTAACAGGAATAGTGACAAAAACATGGCTTGCTTCTCTCTCTGCTTTCTTAAATATTGGAGGCAATAGTTAGAAATGGGTTTCTGTTCCAGGCTGTGTGGGAAGAGTGATTTCATCATCATGTGTTTACTCTTTATTTAAATCAGTTAAACCACACTGTTAGCAGATGTTCTCTGTGCCATTAGTGTGAGCCTGGTCTCTGCGTCTCTGGTCTCTGCTCCTGTGGTTTGGGTTAGTCAAGTTGTTCTTTGAAACACAATTTTGCAGTTGTTTATCTGCATATATACTTGAAGCTCCTGTCTCAACATGTGTGCATAAACTCACACCTCTGTGTGTGTGTGTGTGAGTGAGTGAGGGAGTGAATGAGTGAATGTATACGTGGGAGGGTGTGATCTTTTTTTGAGAGCAAAAGGAGGAAATAGACATGCCAACACCAGATATACGGGTGTATGATTACAGAGTGCAGAGAGAGAGGCAGACAGAGTGAGAGATGCCTTTTACTTCCTGCTACAGAGCAGCTTTAACTAGCACACTGCTTTTCTGTCATTTGAACTTAATCACTATCTGTGCACACTGGGATACGTGCAGGGAGAAGTTCCCACCAATATGTGTGACTCGTCTGGTTGTTATTTTTGTGTTGTTTTGCATGTCGTCCTGGGTTTGGGTTAGGGTTAGTGCCTGGTAGCTTGTCCTGGGTTAGGGTTAGGGTTGGTGCCTGGTAGCTTGTCCTGGGTTAGGGTTAGGGTTAGGGTTGGGGTTGGTGCCTGGTAGCTTGTCCTGGATTAGGGTTAGGGTTGGGGTTAGTGCCTGGTAGCTTGTTTTCTATGACAGAGCTCAGTGTCTTTGGTCTTCATAGAGTGCATCAGAATGAAACATCCTCAACGTGATACATATTCTTAAGTTTTCAAACAGGGATGAAAGGGTAAAATGTGTTCACCATGTAAGGTACCTTAATTTGGAATGAATTAAGAACTAAAAGGTTGAACATCCTCTTGAAAAAAGTTTATTAGTTGAGTATTATAACTGCTAGCATTCTGCTTGCTCCTCTCTCCTTTTGTTTAAGTTTCAAGCCAGTTTAGTGTGTGGGTGGGAAAATTACTGCATGAAGGACAAGCTGGTAGTGAAAGAGTTAAGTGTTAACCAAATCCCTCAGCGATAGTTTCAGTTGGCTGCTTCATCTCAAGAAAATGTTAGTGAAGAATTCAAATAATAACCCACTCCAGAGTGAGTAGTTAGAATTGTGCATAAATATGGTGTTTGTGAATGTGCGATAGCAAAATGGGTTACTATGGTAATGTAACATCAGGCGACATGAGAAATAAAGCAAATGTTATGCCAGCCTTGTTTTTCATGATATGCCCAGTATGTCTAAAATAGTTTTTGTGGGCCTGCACATATCCGTATCCTGTGGCAAGGTGCATTATTCTCCTCTCTCGGAAGCTCAATTGAAATATTTGAACCAAACTGGTGCCACTATGGAATTTCCTTTTCTTTGCGTTTCCCACTGACTGTTTCATGATTTGGATCCTTGTCTTTCATAATAAATTGCTGTTTTCTTGTCTTCCTGCCATCACAAGAGCATATTTAGATAAATGATGTCACTTCTGTGTTACTTCACTGAACCTCTGCAAAATGAAGACGGGTTCAGATTAGTGCTCTTATCTGCCAGGAATGTGCTAGGAAATTCCAGACTCAAAGAAAAAACAAAAAATAGTAAGAGACCTAGATGGAACTTTTTGAAAAGAAAAATGTATATAGAGAATATGAATGAGAGAGATTAATTTTGAATACTAGCAAAAGATATTGCCTGAGCTTTAGTAAATAAGATTACAAATGAAATATAAAATTATTAGTAAAATATTGAGCAACAGCTATGTAGGTGTGGTTATGGTGAGAATTTATCAAAGAGGAATGTTTAGCCCAATAGAAATCAGATCTGGGAAACAGAAGGGATTGAAAATAATCTGTAGTGCTGAAGAAGGTTTGGGATGGGTTTGATGGAGACGAGGTGATGGTGTGGGACATGCTGGGTTTGATGGAGACGAGGTGATGGTGTGGGACGTGCTGGGTTTGATGGAGACGAGGTGATGGTGTGGGACGTGCTGGGTTTGATGGAGCTTGACGGGACAGAAGGTGCAGATTGGGAAGTGACGCTTGCAGCAGACTCTCCTCACGCAGAATTTCCTCACACAGACTCTCTTCACACAGACCCTCCTCATGCAGACCCTCCTCATGCAGACCCTCCTCACGCAGACCCTCCTCACGCAGACCCCCCTCACGCAGACCCCCCTCACGCAGACCCTCCACACACAGACTCTCCTCACGCAGACCCCCCTCACGCAGACCCTCCACACACAGACTCTCCTCACACAGACCTCCTGCTGTCTCACCCAGTTTGTGACGTGAGGCAGCAGTTCATCCTCTCCGCCTGCGCAGCTTCTTTCTCAAAGCACAGATTGACGAGTCTTCATGGTGTCTTTGAGAGTTTGGGCGTTGTCACACAGCGAAAAACATCCCGCTGCCGCTCCCTGGAGAGTTCCTGCTAACTGAATAGCACACAGCACAATTGACTTTCACAGTGTAGTTAGCAACGGTGACCCATGCACAAACTGTGTGCTCCACCCCAGATTACTTACTGTCTCTATGTACTTTCTGGGCATTATAATGTGAAAGGGTGTTGACATGTTTCCCAGTGTGAGCTACAGTATGGTTAGATTCTACTGTAGCTACAGTATGGTTAGATTCTACTGTAGCTACAGTATGGTTAGATTCTACTATAGCTACAGTACGGTTAGATTCTACTGTAGCTACAGTATGGTTAGATTCAACTGTAGTCTACTCCCCCACCCCCACGCACTCCCTGCCCACCAGCTCTTCAGCTCTGTGTGTTGAGCTATGAGTCTTCCCATCTCCCTGCTCAACATCTGACCTCTCTCCTGTCCCTGCTGCTAAAAGTGATGGAAATAGCTTTACTTCTGCCTGTCCTCATTAGCTGGAGCAAAACAATGCAGAGGGAAGAAAAAAAACACAGACCTCACACTCTCCGCTCATAGTTAGAGGTTAAGACTTTGTCAACGCCCGTGTGCCCCTGCCCGTGTGCCCCTGCCCGTGTGCCCCTGCCCGTGTGCCCCTGCCCGGGAGGCAGCAGAGGTGTGTGGCGCAGGGACCTTCGAGCCGAGAGCAGCAGGTTTTGGGTGGGGGTTTTCGAAGGAGCCGGGTTAGGTCTGTGCTAGACTTGGCCAGGGCTTGGAAGGACTGATGCTACCATCTTCCCAGCGAAGGTTTGCACAGCTGTGGGGAGAGATCCCTCCCCAACGCGCCTGCCGGCCGCCGCAGCCACGTAACCCTCCGAGCTTCAGAGACGGAGGGAGAGGCTGTGGCGCCTCGCGACGCCCCTCCAGCTCCGAGTTCAAGGCCTGGACCTTTTTTTTTTTGTTGTTGTTGTATTTCTTTCACTGGCTTCAAGCAGACATTCTCTAGGGTTGGGCAAGGAGGGGCAGGAGGGGGACAGGGTGCTGTGTGTTACCTTGTTTCTCCATCGGCCTGTTTTCCAGCCGTCATTGAGCGAGGTTTTACTTTACATTTCACCCTATGGGATTTGCTTGAGAAGTTGCTGCTCAAAAGGATCCATCTTTTTTATGTCTCTGGCCTCCTCCTTGGTGTTATATTCCAGATGAATGGTAATCAAATCCAATACCAATGAAGTCGTTCTTTTTCCTGCTCAAGTGTTTGTGCGCGCATCCGCATATGTGTGTACGCGCATGTGTGTGTGTGTGTGTGTGTGTGTGTGTGTGTGTGTGTGTGTGTGTGTGTGTGTGTGTGTGTGTGTGTGT
>JAOXYF010000007.1:7543745-7565957 GCA_028565775.1 Sternarchorhynchus goeldii | reverse complement strand
TAGTGGCCCTCATACACAGGTCTGGTACAGAGCAGATTTAGTGGCCCTCATACACAGGTCTGGTACAGAGCAGATTTAGTGGCCCTCATACACAGGTCTGGTACAGAGCAGATTTGTTTAGGGTGTTCATGTTTGTTCTTATCATAGCTCCAAGATCTTCAGCATGACTAAACATGAAAACTACAGTATATGAGTAATTCTAAATGCTCATGTTTAGGGCTTCACAGTAAAGCTGTGAATCAGATTAGGTGTTTTCACGTATTTATAAGCCAAACCACGCAACCCTGTTTACATCAGGAGGTCATGATCCACCCAAACCATGCCTCTTGCTCTATTTCTTTCTCTACCCCTCTCTCACTCTCTTTCTCTCTCTCTCTCTCTCTCTCTCTCTCTCTCACTCACACACACACACACACACATGCACACTCTCTCACTCTCTGGAAGATAAGGATAATACCATTATCCTGTGCTGGCCAGAGCTATAGACCAAGAGACAGAGAGGTAGATGGACAATTCAGGGAGGGACTCCAAGACTTTACCTGACCTGACCCAGTTCTAGGGCCACAGTAAGTTGCAAAAGCAGACTCTCACATTATCTCTCTCTCACTCTCTCTCTCTCTCTCTCTCCCTCTCTCTCTCTCTCTCTCTCTCTCTCTCTTTCTCTAATTTACAGTACATTGTCCTTGCTTATACTAAGTCAGTTTGCAGTGTTTTAATTATTGTTTGCTGAAATTTGCTTGTGAGTGGATTAGACTAAGGGTTTGCTCTGTTTATCAAAGGTCATAAAACACATGGGTTCAGACAGCAGACTCTTTATCAGTAAAATGTTATGGTTTGTACAACTTTTTTTCTTGTCTATTATAAAAATAAAATGCTTTTAAATATTTTTTTTTGTCATAAAGCCATATTTTCACATTACAAACTATTATTTACACTATAAAATTAGAAGCATTAGTTATAAAAGATATGAGGATTGTTATTATTACACCTGTTATGACCATGGTACAAACTTCTAACCACATGAGATTGACCTCCTACAGCTGCCTGGGTCTATATTCTATATTTTTGGTCATGCTCTATGTCTTGGTGATTATATTTTGCAGTTGTATTCTCCTGTACTAATAGGAGTTCAGCAAAAATGTAGAATTGTATAAAATTGTTTTAGGTAACACTCTATTGATCCTGAACAAAACTGCAGAAACCAGAAAAATTGTTGCTGTTGTGTACTTCAAAAACACTGAATGGGGAAGTTATTTGGGAGTTTTTTATTCCTGTTTTAGTATGCTATTTTAGTCAAAACTCACTTCAAATATTGCTATTGCATGTTGTCAGTGTACTGACAAACATGGAATGAACAAACAGTAAACAAAAACACAAGTACAACAGGCCAGAGGGTGTGGTAGGCAGTCAGATGGAGTTGTTTTGGAGGGTGTGGTATGTTGTGCTGTTGGAGACAGGAAGGGACAGTGTTGTGTAATTCTGAGCATGGACACTGCCTTTCCCACAACAGCTATGCTGCACCTCGAGTCAAACACACACAAAGAAACAGCACACAGACATCCACCACTAAACTCTGTCTGAACTATAAGTGAACAAACGTTTTGTTTTTTTTCTGCCACATTTTAGACACGTGCCATCTAAGTACACATTTTTATTTCACATTATAGTATACATTGTGTTGTTTTCTCTTTTTTAAATAAATGTAACAAATTCAGTAGATCACAAATGTACAGTTTTGCTGTTTTCCTTCTCATGTTTATTATGTACTAAAGTAGGGTGAACCAAACTGTGTTATATGTGCATGTGTGATGTAGTTCTTACCATGTGTTGTGTCGGTATCCCTTACCATGTGTTGGGAACAGCTGAAGTGTCACCTGTCTTTGTATCATATGTCCCCAAACATTGAAA
Organism: Sternarchorhynchus goeldii; assembly: GCA_028565775.1. Lineage (NCBI taxonomy): Eukaryota > Metazoa > Chordata > Actinopteri > Gymnotiformes > Apteronotidae > Sternarchorhynchus > Sternarchorhynchus goeldii. Next base: position 7,564,049 of record JAOXYF010000007.1, on the reverse strand, counting down.
GAGTCAAAATGTCACAACTAGCCTTGCTGGCATATGTGCAGGTGAGACCGGTTCACTCTGATGGTGATTTTGTGTCAAACTGTAGCAGAATTTGATGTCATTCTCTTCTGTCTAAAAGCATGAATAGTGGGTGTAGTGGGTGTAGGCTCTGGCAAAAAACAAAGGCAGCTCCATCAGGAGGCGCTTGAACATGGCAGGCTTTCAAATCTTTACTCTTGAGAGGGAGAAAGATGAAACTGGAAAACGGCAATATACCTCAGAGTAATAGGACTGCAAAAGTAAAACAAAAAAAAAATTATACTTTCAAATTACTGACTGACTGCATTGTAGTCACTTTCATTCACAGTCAAGTGTTAGTGGTGTATTTATGCCCAAATCTTTAAACCTGACTTGTTTCTCTGACCAGTTTCTTAAATGTCTGGTGGGGAAGGTGCCTTGGACATGGTGTGCATGCCCGTTGTTCTCGTGATGTTCTAGGGATCTCCGTGGGCCAGATGTGCTGCTGCTCATACAACAGGAGGACTTACTAATCTGAGCAAAAACCACTTCTCTGGAATGCTGGTAATGCAGTAGATTACCAAAGACATGTTTATGATTCAAATTTATAGGCCCCCTTAACCAAGCAGGGAATGTTCTCCTGCTTTATGTACACATATTTATGTCAGGCAACCATTAATAGAGACTGCCTTGAGTAAGGCCTTTTCAGAGCTGTGTTGGTTTTTCTTTTTATACACTGTTTTCACGTTTTGTATGTGGGCCAGCACTGTGACTAATGGTACGAGAGTGCCCTGATATGATGGCATAAACAGGATAATATTTCACATGGTTATCTGCCATAAATGGTCTAATCCAGCTGGATTTATTGTAAGGAAAACATTTCACTGACACTGAGACACTGCAAAAGCCTATATGGAGACTGGTGTGCTTTAGTTGACTATGATTTTTTTTTAAGATGAGAATTTTGCTCCAGTTCAGAAGATTCTTTTGGAGAAGAATCACACAGTAATTTTCACTGCTACAGATGCATTGCTTTGGCACTGCAGATTTCCAGAGCTGTGCATTGACCCCAGTGATGCTCAGTTTTTCAAACTGTTGATTGAAAAACCGCTTCAGTAAAACATTAATTAGAATGCCAGGCAGGTAAAACATCTACAGTTGATATAAAGTGAGATATGACACAATGGTACTGGGATATCTAAATGGTAAGAGGAAAATAATATCTCTAAAGAGGTTTATTATTCCTAGAACAGAAATGGTTATATTTCTCAGCTTGAGAGCACTGACGTGAAATCAATTACTGTTTGCCACATCCTAATGAATATGTGGCTAAGCAGGGCTCCATCTTTCTTTGAGAGTATTTTTAGGCCCAGATCCAACATCATCTCCTCATTGCATGTGCACCATCAAACTTCTCCAATGTCTCTGTTTTGTAGGTGCTCCAAATAGACCAGAAGGTGGAAAGCATCCTGAACATCTTGGTGGAGCAGTTCCAGCCCAAACCAGAACTCCTTCCAAAACCAAGCCAAAGCAGTGCTAGCTCCCGTGTAACGGCCATGAAACGCCTGGGCAGCTTTGCAGATGAGAGCCAGTGACAGGGGCAGTCACACGAGACCAGACTGGAAGACGACTTTCAGTAAGGACTGTAGAAATTATATATTGAAGAGGACAGATCCCTTTCAGGTTTTTGCAAATTTAAAAAAAGACCACATGAAAATGAGATGTTAAGGTCACAGAATTTGTCAAGACAAAGGACCGTGCAGAAATAGACTGAAGAGCTTTTCAACATATCTTTGAAATACTGTGCACTCAACATCTTATTACCTTTCACCAAACTACAGCCCCCCATATATTTCTCTCTTTATTTGATTGCTGTCGGTTTGCTGGAATACTGAAGTAGCTAGCAGCACTAGAGATATTGCAATTTGAACTGAAAGTCCTGGTCTGTTTAGATTTAAGAACCACAGATCCACAAAAATGCTACATGGCAAGATCCGTAGTCACATGTCCGTCAAAAGACCATTATTACCTCATGAACTATTGGCACAGCTCAGATAACTAAACGAGTCCATCAGAACTCATCGGTTCCCCATGTTAATCTACACTTCACATTTAGTAAGTGTGAACACGTTTTGCTTGAGTTAAATTCACCACTGATATATAGTTATGGCAGAGCTAATCAAAACAGCATAACACTGCTGATGGAGTTTAATGGACTTAAATGGAATATTAGAAAGGAAGAGGGAGAGCTATTTGAGGTTGTGGACTCAGTGAGTAGTGCCAAGGTTTTCAATAGAGTATTCATTATAGACATTCAGAACGATTTCTTACCTTAAACCTGTGATTATTTTTCTGACTTTGGCTAATGAAATGCAAAGTTTCTGGTAGGGTGAAATGTCTTAATGTCAGTGTTTGATAAAAGAAAGCTATAGAGTAAAAACAATTCAAAGGTTTGTTTACATTAACCCCAGAGCAGAGAGATGTATGTTATTCAGACAACTTGCACTCCATTCACCAAACACTCATCTGCTGGAAATTTTCCCAGCGAAGAACAAATTGCTATGTGGTTTTCATTTTTAGCATGTTAATTTAACATTAATTTTTCTTACCATCTGCAGAGGGAGATGAGAGCTCAAGGAGGGAGAGAATTAGTGTAAGAAGAGCCAGGTCTTCCCCCTTTCCACCTCACATTTTATCATTTACTTTGAAGGATTCCACAATTTTCAGACCATTGGGGAAAGTGGGTGAAAGAAATTTAAATTTGTGAATGAATGACCTATTCTGTACAGTTTTATAAGTCTTGTACATATTGTTGGTTTGCTTGTATTTATCATGTTAAATTATTTGGAATGATTCTTACAGGATTTAGTGACATTTCAACAATTGTATAATAGTATTCAATTTCTTGACTTGACTTCAGTTTGTGTAAATAAAACGTGCATTTACATTTTCAGGGTTATCATTGTGTGTTAACTGTTGTGATTGTGTGTTAACGGTTATCATTGTGTGTTAACTGTTGTGATTGTGTGTTAACTGTTGTGATTGTGTGTTAACTGTTATCATTGTATGTCATATGATGTATGAAGCTAAGGAAATGGGATCAAAGTTGCATACAAGAGTTTGGGGGAAAAGCTTTATTTGTCACTATTATGTTGAAATTTTCACATAATCATCAACGTATGAACTCTGTACTCTGCACTGCTGCAAAATTTCAAGTGGACTACAAGTGGAGAAAGTATAGGTCTTGAATTTCTACACAATTATATTTGTCTTCAAAAGCCAAAAAATACTATGGATATCCCAAGATCAACAAGGCCAGTCAAGAAGTAGGATCCTGAGAGACAGAGAGAGAGGAAGGCAGGGAGGGAGGGTAAGTCTGGTCTGGAGCCATGTTCAATTACAGAGGGCTAGGACTCCACATTCATACACATGCTGTTATTCGGCTTTTGTCTGCTGTTTTATGTCTCTGACAGAGACCTCGGCTCAAGTTTACAGAGTCAAAGCTGTGTGATCAAGACACTGTGCTACTTTCATGTGGAGGGTTAAGAGAGCCTCCCCCAGTTCAGAGGCGGTTTGATGGCTCAGTTATGATGTGGCATTTGGAGATCAGGCTCCTGGATAGACATTAAGGTGGTCAAAAAAGTCTCAACATCAATGACAAACCAATCCCAAACAAGCCTTAATCTGTCAGAAATGCAGATCCTTGTCTCAGCCTTTAGGCGCAAGAAGAGAATGAATATTGTAGGTAAACAGTGATAAGTCCTGTCTCAACACCTTTCCATTCATGATGTTGTATCCATGAGGTGTTGAACATTTTGCAGATTAGGAACAGCTGCTTAACTTGAGACAAGTTAGAAAAACAACTATAGAGTGCAGTCAACAGTTCATAATAACCCAATTACAGTCAACAGTTGATAATAACTCAGTTACACAGAAGTCTCTAAGGTCTGGGTCCAGTTTCCTAAGTATGGCAGAACCTCATCCTAATTGACTTCAGATTTATTTCAGCCTCCCTGCAGAGATAGGCCCCGCCCTCAGCAGAGCCGCCGCCGTTCTGCTGGATCCCAGAGGAACTGATGACAAGGCTGAGCGTTATGTCCACTACTGGGGCCACCTGTGGCCCAGGAAGCTGCTGGGGACCAGTGCTGCCCTGTGAAAACAGATATGAGGACGAACAGGTGGGTGCATGTGGACCGGGCGCGGCCCTGCGGCAGCTGACGCCCTGCACTCTGGAGCTCTCGAAATAGCAACAGGCCTGCAACAGGTGGGCTGCTCCTCTCAAGCTTGGGGACCACTGTCACCCATTCAAAAACAACAGATACCTCGCAAGGCCTCAGTATTTTCACTTTTACAGAGGGGCTGCCAACTGCTGATTTTCCGTTGCCAGACTCTACAGGATACTTCATGCACACCATAATCACTGTTACGAGGTAGAGAAGAAAAGCATAATTCATATAGTGTGCTTTAAAAACAATGTTTGCCCTGCCCTCTGCTCACTTGGCTTTGGACCTGTTTTTGCCTGACAGAAACCAACCTCAACAGGGTTAAATTTTCACTCTCTACCCTTACACTGCTCCTGTTTTCACCCACATGTTTTCTGTGTACTATAAAGTTTGGATCACGGCAGCAAACCCTAGGTGTGTGTCTTGCCGTGTCTGTAAAACTAGGCTCGGTTTTGGCTAGTTCATCCTATGGTATGTATGTGCATTTCCATTTGGTTCTTTTGTAGAAAGTGTGATGGTCTCATGAAATGAGTCACATTGCTGAGGTCTTTTTTTTCCCCCAGACAGAGGGAGAATTCCAGGCCAGAGCTGGAAGGACTTCAGTGGCAAAGGCTGGTTTGGGCAGCCCAGGCAGACTGAGAGGCATGAGGAGAGACAGCTGCAGCACTGCTACTGTTGTAAAGGAGGAGTGAGTGTGTGTGTGTGTGTGTGTGGGGGGGGGGGTCTGGAACACACTACACTATACCTACACTACTCTACTTACTCCTAAACTTACATTACTCTACACTACACACTTTGCAGAGTTGTGCATACCAGCTGCCGTATCTAAAAGTTTTAAACCTCTACTCACAGTCTAGTTATCCACCAGTGCTAATATTCCATATTTAGGTCATTTCACGATTAGACAATAGTAAGAAGACGCAAGTTTGAAAATATAACATTTATCTTTTCAAATATTCCGTGCTCTTTCTAAAAATATTTAGATTAGAAAGGCTGTCTGAAAAATCTAAAGTAAACCAAAAGAATATCCCTCACTTAAAATGTATTCTGTAGACATTTAAAAAGGTCACAAAGAAATTATTTACTTTATCTGACTTACTCACAAAAGTAAGGGTCTCCCAAATAACCTGATGTCTAAAGTGTATGGCGTGTGTCGTGCACTGTGCCTCCCGCATTGCTGACCAGATAAGAGCACGGTGGAGCAAAGCTTCTATGGACGTTTTTCTCGACGTGCTTGACTTAGATGATAACTGATGCTTTTGACTGACTGCAGGTGGGTCCACCTAATGAATACCACAGAAAAGGAAACATACACCCTGCCTTCACACGACGTAAAACCCGATGCAAATCGGTGTAGTAAACGGTCAGCAAGTAAGAATTACCTGACAAATTCATGTTAGTTAGAGATTATGCTTGAAACCTCTTAGAGGCTATATACATTACTTTAGCTAAACTACCAGTTACGGAATAAAATGAGTAAATGGAGCAAAGTCCGTTTGAAAAGCAAAGATTAAGGGCAAGAAAAATTATGATTTGATATTTGCCTCTGTCAGACACCAATACATCAGTCTTCACTCTCTGCATTAGGAGATGTTAGTACAATATCCATATAATCTACTAAAATACCTACAGGAACTGAAATGTTTTAAATGCAGCATCATATCAAGCTTCCCAAAGCAAACTTTTCGCTTGCGCGTTGAAAGTGTTCATAATTCATTTCATTTATTCATAATTTGCTGATGACGTACATTGTGGTTAATAGAGGAAATGGAAGGATGAATTTCGAGGTTTCGATTAACCGTGTCGTTTACAGGAAAGTGTGCATGCCTACTTCTGAAGCCATAGTAATAGTGTAACACGGAAATGTGAATCTTGTGGTAAATACAGTGATAGTGCGCTCTTATGTGTAAATATGTAAATGCCCGTATGTGTTCATATTGCGACAGTTTAGCGCATAGGCTACAGACATAACTACTGCACATGTTCTATTTTCACATTTCATACCATCTTAAACTGCAGTTTTTTGTCTCTCCAAGGAATACCCTTCTAATGTTTTGTTGAATAAATTAGAACAAAATATAAATTATTTTCGCTAAAAAAGCAAACAAAAAAACGAGATCTTAAACCAGCCTTTTTAGAAATTACCCAGTAAATACCCTAGAATGAATCCTTATTTCTATAATAATCCGCGACTGGTAGAGAATATATGATTTAGGAACAGGAAATAAACTTCTGTTAACTCGCTTATTAGAGCATCCAAGCGTGTGCAGAAGTCTTGAACAAGGAAACTTTTCGACAAGACGATTTGCAGCTTCTTGTCAATAGTGAGCGCGTCGATACAATGTATGTATAACATTCCTCTAGTGTACATAAACACCGCCACTGGGGTAACGACTGTGTTCGGATAAAGGAAAACAACCAGCTCGAATTTCTCATTGCTCGACGGGAATGTTGAAAATAAAGTGAACACTATTTAACAATGTTTTTAATGAAATATTCGGAAACCGACAATCAGTCCTATAGTTTTATAATATTCAGACATCAGTCATATAGTTTTTGTTTCTGTTTATTACGTCCCTGAGCCTTAATTCGACTGACATTAAATCAGGAGATAAACGCGTACAGCGTTACTCTCTCTCAGAGCAAACACGTGAACAGGTCACGCTTCCCTGCTGTGGGAAACCGAAGACGTTTAGAGATCGTCGAATTCAAGGTGAAGGTTTCGGCGTTTTGTGAAACTAGTCAACAGTCCTATTTAATATTTACCTTATCATTTGTTGTGCCTTCACATTTAGGTTCAGAAGTATGTCACCAAATTATGTTATCACTGAACACTTCTTCAATACATTTTCGTATTTGTAGGCCTGTGTATGAAGTTACTGAGATGCTGTTCGGATGCTGTACTCCGAAATTCCTCAAGCAAAAAAAAAAAAACCCACAAAAAAACAAAGACACCACTGTACAACGTAAATAACGGGTTAACTGTGAACTTAAGCAGCATCAGCTTCAAGGGTATTCTTGACTTTGACGTTTTAGCCATTGGCTTTAATTAAGTAGCACTAATTGGCATTTAAGTATATTAGGGTACCGGTGTTGTAAAAACCATTTAATACCAGTGCTGACTATTGTTTTATTACAAAGGGGAACCTCCACTTAGTGGTTTGATGGCAGAGACACTCCACCCAGACCTTGAATACCTCTCTCTCTCTCTCTCTCTCTCTCTCTCTCTCTCTCTCTCTCTCTCTCTCTCTCTCTTTCACGCAGACATCTCAAATTACATTCTTTTGTTTTGAGTTATACATTACAATTCAAAGCAGAGATGTAATATTTCACTTTATGATGAGAAGAGTACTCCTTTATATCTTAAAGTAATAATAGTCTGTTAATTGACTATTATTAACTGTTTATTAACTAATTGTTAATACTTCTTCACAACCCAGGAGTTATCATGTTCTACATGCTTGGAAGATTGCCTGTCACCCTTTTCCTAGGTTGTCTTGTGTTGAAAGTGGGGGATGTGCATTTTCTTAAATCAAAAAGTCAAAGAATGCTGCAGGCATTGCTGTGTTTGTGTCATTTGCTTGATTTGTTTGGGCACTTCCACTGTAGTATCAGTCCTGCACGTCATGTCTGTTACTATGTATCATTTGCAGGAACAAACACAAGTTGCATCTCTCTCTCTCTGCCTATTTCTCTCTCTCTCTCTCTCTCTCTCTCTCTCTCTCTCTCTCTCTGATGAGGCCTTTTGTCTGAGTAGAGACCCAGACACAACAGTGCACAGAGCCACACAGTCTCACAATGGTTCAGCCTACAAAGCCACACACAACTGAACAATGTGGCCATCTCTAAAGGAGGCGGAAGGGGATGGGTGGAGTGGGGGGAGGTCACGCACCTGCACCCTAAGAGCTCTTAAAGACCTCATGCAGGTGTTTTCATGTTGATTTTTTTTAATTTGTCTTTTCTTTCCTTTTTTCTTTAACAGCGTGGGCAGACCTGAAGGTTTTCACTGCTGATATGTGTTCAAGTAGGAATATTTCCATACAGTCTAAGTTTCAGGTCTGTTTTAGTATTAGACAAATTCTCAAATTCAGATATAAATAGGTGTTGTGAAGGTAAAACAATATGACTCCAGAAATGAAAATGTAGAAAAATTGTGGATTATTCTCAAGTCTGTGGCTGCTTATTGACCTTAATGAAGGACAGGTGTATAATAATGATTCAGTATTTATTATGATGACAAATCTTATATGTGTAATAATAATGATTTAATATATAATAATAAATACTGAAGGTCAGGTGTGTTCATTACATGAAACAGCTAATTAAAGCTAATTAAAATCTCACAAAACAAAGTCTCTGCTGGTTTCTTTAGAGGAAGGTGACCTGCTGGTTTCAGACACAGAAGAACCACATCCCCCATGCTGTGATTGGCGCACTTACGCCTTAGTGCAGTGTTGTTGCTGGATTTTTACGCTCTTTGGCAAGTATTACAACAGGGGCCTCATTGAGCAAGAGCCGTGTGAGAGTAAAGTCTGACAGAGCAGTGAGACCTCAGCCAGTCTCGCAGTCATCCTCCACATCCATCCCTTCTGTCCACATCTATTTAACCTCATGTATATTTAACCATGTCTTTTGAGATCTATATCTCTGGGAACAGATTAAATTTGTAACTTCTTTTGAAAATTTGCAGCTGAGACAAATATGTACAAGATATAAATGATCATGCTTTTTCCAATATTGGTTTCTCTGTAGATAATAAATCAGCATGCAGTTTATACTGTTCAATACACAAAGGGCAGCTAAGACTTTCCTAATGTCTGTTTTCTTTAGAATTCATATACTTCCCCTTCCACATGGCAATGGCACTGACAAAGCATCATTTAACTCTCATCCAGGAAAAAGCCACTCAGTGAGGTGGTGCCATAAAGATTTCAGCTTTTTTTTTTAAGCTGGTTTTCTAAAGGAAGTCTGCGAAGGAAGGAAGTTGCTAAGAGTACACTAGAAGTACACTAGAAGCTGTATAGGCTGTAGTGAATTAAGTGTCCCTTTCTAGTGGCTCCAGGACCCAGGGCCTAAGGTTAATAATCTATTCAAGCCTTAATCAGCATCATTACTGTACAAGTTAGTGTATCAGAAGCAAAGGCTGGAGGATCACGTGTATAGAGTGCATGCCAGAGTAATGCTACACACAATCTGGTGTAATAATTTAATTCTCTTTTAATCGATTGCAACACATTGTTTTACCACACATTATAAAAACCGCACATACCATAATATTTTTAATTTTTATCAGGCTCAGTTTGCAATCTTACACAATTTGTTAAAATATTTTTAAAAACAGGACTACCAAAGAACTACCAAAAAAGCTTTTAAAAAAATAACTCAAATTCCATGGATAACCATGGCCAAACCCATTTTAGATTAAAAAAAAAAAAAAGTTTGACATAAATAAGTTAGTTTTAATTTTCTCAGTGTTTTTACAAATGTACACAGGTACACTTCAACGATTAAACAAATACACAGGCTGTGTGGACTGTTGAAATGCATTTTTTAAAAACTTTTTTCCTATAAATATACTTATGCATCATAGTTAACCACAGAATCAAATGGGAGCATAGAGCTGAGAAGAGCTCTTTCCTCATGTTACACCAAATCGGTGGTTGGTTGATGGAGGTGGGGAGAAATGAAACAGAAAAAACTTAAAGATGCAATCAGTAGAAATTTTCACTCAAAATACAAATCAAGATACATACTAGAGAGAATAATTTAAGTATTCATGAGGGACGTGTGTCTTTTAGCAAGTCGCCTCACATGTTGTTAATACTGGTTTATGCTACGTGGTTTGACTTTGTATATAACTGAACAATTTCAGTCAGCCGTCCAAGTCAAAATTTGAGAGATAAGTTACTTATAATAATTTAGATTTAACTACAAATTTTATATAAGCTTTGACTTTTTCTGCATTACTGTTTGAGAAAGCAAACTGAGAAGCTAGGATCGAAACTGATCTTTCTGAGATCAGGCAATATTTGTTCCATATATATCACCTGAACGATGTTAGAGATGCACGGTTATTTAAGTGTGCACGGTCTCGACAATGGATTTCAATGACAGGAGAACACAAGAACGCACTTTTGTACAGTCACTGTAAGATGGGGCACACTGCCTTCAAAAACAGAGAAGTGAATCAACAGCATTTTGGAAACATATGGAAACCTATTCACTGCAACTCTTCAAGTCAAATTCACACCTATTCCAATATAAAAAAGAAAACTTTTCCCCAAAATTATACGTATTGTGTGCTACATATGAATATATACACAGGTAGTAAGAAAAAAAGAGCAAACAACAGGGATTAAACCTAATTGCACACTGCTACATAGACTGCTTTTGAGGCAGTTGCTTTTTTAGTGCCAAAACGTTTGTGTTTGTTTCAGTGCTTGCGCAGACTCTCCACTCTTACAGCTGATATGCTTTTGCTTTCTTCCTGCTCATCTCTCCTTGAATTTTTTATTCACAAAGCACTGAAGCTGAGAGAAGGGAGAGAACGTCTTCAGCTCTGTGGAAGAAAACAGCAGAGATCATGGTAAGTAACCTACAGTGAGTTAAAAACACACCAAACCTACATTGACATTGTAAGATATGATTCAAATATTCATTTATTACACAGAACTTAATTTTTTGTTTGTTTGTTTTGTTTGATAATGAAAGCAAACAGACACAAATGGCAAAGGGTGCAGACACGGCAAACTCTTTAGACTATAAAAGGACCATGTACCAACAAAACAAGAGATCTAAGACAGTAGGCTCAACAACTACTCCAGCCATGAGATGATAAACTTTTTACTCAACTCTCTCATGTTATCACAACCATTGTTTAAAGATTACCATTTTGTGACTGGCAATTCATTCACATCAACCCTGTTGTAAGAAGTAGCCATGGTTACATCAGTTCAGTGAAGTCCCTAAATGCAGTAAAAATGTGGATCAGGAACTAGCTAAACTAGATTTAAAAAAGACCAGTGGATAAGGCTCTGTGAATCTAACATTCTCTAAGAAGAGAATCTTTACAGTGCCGCAACAACAGTGAGATTAGAAATATTTTCCACTCGAAATATTGAATAACAGCCCCCTCAAGAGGGAAGCGGTTGCTGACGTGTTACTATTCTGTTTTCAAGCATGTTCTCAGTGAGAAGGAAACTCAAACTCGCAGTCGTAGTAGTTGTAAATGACGCTGTAGAGAAAAAATGTTAACCCTTTACATTTCACATTAATTACGGGTTTTCATTACTACGTTATATAGGACATATTAAGATAGATTAATAAATTAAATAAAGAAAAAAAAATCAAGCGTTCGACGCATATGTAAAAGACAAACTGATTCGGCCTTACTATCAAAACGCACTGTCTGACAGTAAGTGCAAGTAAATAATAATAATAATAATAATAATAATAATAATAATAATAATAACAATAATAATAATATAGTGAGAATACATATTTTGTTCAGTCTCAGTAGTGGAGATAATCTTTTGGCATCAACAAATACGCGTATAGAAATACGAAGGAATATTTTTTCTTTTAGGCAGTCTGAAATTCCTGTACTGTAAAGAATATCTATAGACACGCTTACCTCTACATTGTTTACGTCTGTCTCGGCGGGCTGGATTTCTTGGGTGTGTGATCTACCGTCTGTGTCAAACCCGGCCGACGAGAAACTTCATCTAGACAGGTGTGTGAGCGTTTCGCTTGACATGGTGAGTCTTACACAGGAAAAAAAAACATGTTTAATATCTAGGTAGAAATGAAGCTACATGTGTATGATGAAAACTGGGTAGATGCACATGGCTACAGCAAATACATGCATTGTAGCTATCAACATTTGTAATCTGCTTTATCACAAAAATTCATATGTGGATACGCGTGGAGCAACAGGGTTTCACTACTATGAAATACACCACCGTCTTTACAGCCCTACAACTAGTAACTTTAAAAATCACGTAAAGTCGTCTGCCGACATAAACACAATAAATACCCAGACATGAAGGTCTTTTCCTCTGCCCTTTAACATGCTGATCTCTTTTTTCCAGTTGACATTCACACCGCTCTGTTTTTTCCTCGGCTAATCGACTGGGAGTCACCACGACACAATCATGGTTCCCATTTACATCCACACTGTTATTCCCAGATGAGCATATATTTTTGCCTTGTCGTTCAGACGCGCTGTAGAAGCTCGGCAAGTCCTTACTATCCACTGCTTTCCAGCGGTACCTCCCGGTCGGGCGAGGAGTGTAGCTTGAAAAGTTGAAGTTCCATGTTTTAGACGACGCCTCTTCCATCGCTTTCAAGTGTCCCTTTAATTCCTTCTGTAACTCTTCGTGATCCACTGGCCCGAAAAGACATTTGCAGGCAGAAGGTTTCGGCTGGTCGGACAACCTCGCGTCCATCCTTTCCAGAGTTGGGCTCCCATTTGAAAGATGTACATTAGACATTTTCGGCGTGTAAAGAACAACAACCAAAGCACTTAAAAAGACCTATTTTCTCCTTGTTCGAAACGCTTCAAAACAACAGGCATCAAGTAAAAAACAATCGCCACAAACGTATGCATGCCATGCAAGAGTGAGACTTAAAGTACTAACGATCGAAGTGGAAAAACGGGCAAGAGTAATTTCCTTCTACAGATCATCAAAACAAAGTGCAGTTGCGATGGCCACTCCTGTCAACTTTGTGTCGTAGTAAAGGGAAGAAATAACAGAAGTCTTTTCGGTGCCCAATATGGCGATAGAGGGGAGGCTGACTGGAGCAAAAAAATGATTGACACAAAGAGCTATTTAAACGTAGGCGGACATTCATTGGTTGAAAGTAGTCGACCCGCCCTTCAGCGCTAAAGTCCTTACACAGAATGCACATCCCCCACTTTCGACGCAAGAAAAAAAAAAACACACACAGTCGAGCGAGTTGCAGTCTTCCAATCGTACAACTCGGCAACTCATGAACTGTTTACTGTTACACAGTTTAAAGACTTTATATATTTTTTTCATGACAGTTCATATTGTTATGGGATTTGCATTGTTCTACATCAACACCAGAACTCAGTAGCATCAATTTCCAAATATTAATTTCCTTTTCTGATGTTGGCATATACCTGTTACTCATATAGGTGTATCTTTCCGGGACTTTTGTAGGTTACATGCTCAGTTATTTGTTCTTTATAACCATTCTGTGAATGAGTGATTCACATTAACGCTTTCAGAATATTGCCTGTAGGTAAAGGTTCTATCACACTTTCTCACATTATTGGGAGCCTATTGTGAAAAAACAATCGGCTGCACAAAGGAAAGTTTTCACAATAACCATAAAGTGAAATATTTGCGGTGTAATTCATTATGATTCTTAAACAAGAGATAACGTAATTTGAGACATCTGTGGTCGAAAGAGAAAGAAACGCAAATTTCTGGAAGTGACACATCGCAATTGACGTGACATGTCCAGGAATGATACTACAATGATTACGCCTTGCAAGTGCTTTCACAAACCAAGCAATGCTTGCAGTATTCTTTGACTTCTTTATTCGGTTTTACTTTACTGTGTCTGTTATTCACTATAGGCTATATTAAACCTTCTTTAGAACAGTTGGGCCAAGTACATCATTTCTCATCTATTTATTTTACAATTTTCACAATTGTCAATCCGTTTTGCATTCATAGCAGAAGAAAAAATCTAACATAGTCCTTATGTAACACACTGCCCTAGGTTTCATTACAAAAGTGTTCTTTCTCTGCTGTAGTACCACTCAGAACACAAAATGAATAAGAAACAATAATAATTTATTATTATTATTAATAATAATAATAATAATAATAAGTCTAATGGAAAGAGTTTAGTGAAAATAAAAAGACAAGGAAAAAAGGATTCTGCCGACATCTAGTGGTCACATTTAAAAAAAAAATCTTGCTTCTCAGAACAGAATAGTACAATTGCAGAGACAATCTCACAAACACATGCAATCTTACAAACGAGTGCACCCACGCAATGACAGGAAACTCTTGATACAGTATCCATCTGTTCTTCCACAACCACACTGTCCCCAGTGCAGCCCCCCCCCCCCGTCCTCGTTCCAGGAGCGGTCAATCACACACTGAGCCACTTGACAATGTAGTAGTTCTTTTTGCCCACTCGGATAAGACTGAGTCCATTTGATAGGATTTGCTGACCTGGGACCAGCACCTGTTCAGGGTTTGACTCCCTCTGGTGGTTAATCCACACACCACCATTAGTTATCATCCCATACCTAAAACACAAAGGAAATAAAAAGCTAACTATTACATAAACTTTTATTTCACAGGCTATATCCAGCTGTTTTCGCTTCGGTAAATGACAAAATGCAACAGCTGTTTTAGTTGTAGGGCTACACATTTATACAATTATACAAATTGTAATACATTTTAACGTATTAAACAGAACACTGACAAAAACAATGTGGTCTAATGTTTATAGACTGGAGATGTTACATAGTTTCATGGGTTATAGGAGTTTACTAGATTGCGGACAGCTGCATTATTAATAAATATTGTTACTGACTGTTCTAAATGTGTAGGTTACGGTCCAACATTGCACATGTGTATGTATGTACAGTTTCTTGTTTCTACAGGTACAGGTTCCCGAAATTCTTCTGAAGAATTTAATTCACGGTGCATGCCGTTGTCTCACATGCGCAGGTCTCCCTTAAAAACTGCAAATGCTCTGCGCAGTATGAAGGTCTGAGTGAAGCCTACCCTCTGGGTCCTTCAGGGATGGCCTGGCAGCGGCGGCAGGCGTCCAGCACTGTGGTGCCTGGCTCCAGAAAGCACTCTTGGAATGTAGCTGCTCCAAAAAGTTCCTTCAGCTCAACATCATCCATCTGTTCCAAGGCCTCAGTGCTGCTGTGGTACAGAGCACTGGTGCACCTGAGCACACAGACATGACAAATGTAAAAAATGTCTGCTCTCTACTGCATCTTCAGTGCTACTCGCCACACCAAAGCACACGAGTACGAGCCCAGTCTGAACAGAACGTGGCAGGTAGCCGGGGCCTCGAAAACAAACGTCAAATCTTGAGGGATGCACGTGCATCCTTATTCCTCCTAAACGTATGGGACCGTCACATAATACGAATCTATGCTCCATACCATATTACACTGGTTACAGGAAACAGCCACACTCACTTTTTGGCACTTCCCAGGCCCTCCTTGCCATGGACCAGCTTGGTGACCTCAGCAGCCAGGCGCTTGTGGGCACTCCTGTTGCCAGGCTCCTGCCGCTGCTGCTCCATCACCTTCTCCACCTCAACCAGAGGCAGGAAGGTGAACAGCTTCAGATAGCTGGGGGGTCAAACTCTGGAGTTTAGTGTTCTGAGCAAGTGTGTCGCAAGGCTGATTTTAGAGGATCTTCAGCCCTTCTGCTCACTTACCTAAAGGTCCTCAGCTCATCCACTTGAATGCACATTGTTCATTTCAGTCAGTATCAGCACGTGTTCATTACAATATAAAATCTGCTGCTCCTCTAATCCAAAATACAGAACCGTTTCATAAATACTCCAATACCTGAATTGTAATTTGGATCTAAAAGGAGGGTTAATGATAAATCTTACTATTATCAGACAGGTCCAGTATTTCACCAGATGATAAAACCTTCACAGAATTGCTGTGTCTGACATGGAGGAGAGACAACAGTTTTGGTGGTCTGGTTCTTAAGTACTGAACCAGTTTGTAGGATATCCAGCACTTTAACAAGTGACCAGAGATGTTCTGTACCTATAACATTCAACCTCCAAGCTCTGATGCCATATGCAGGTTTTTAAATGCAACTTTAATAAAAAAATATCAAAGAATTATTACAATCGAGCTGTTCAACATAAGCTTTGACAGCAAAGGAGCCATCTTGCAGATACTCAATATATTTTCCAAGTCTGCTCTGCTTAGGATGTGTTTGGAGTCTGCCATCCTTAAAACACTGAGTCTTACCTTTCCACTGTGCTGTCTGGCAGCCTGAGGAAGTACTGATAGAACTCGAAAGGAGATGTTTTGTTCCGGTTCAGCCATAATGCATTGCCAGCGGTCTTCCCCAGCTTGTCCCCCACCGAAGAGGTCACCAGTGGAATGGTCAGTCCATAAACCTCCTCTCCTGTCTTTCTACAGGGAAAACACAGAGGATGACACAAAGCAGCTCTGACCAAACAGTCTTCATAGAAAGTGCTATAATATATGAACTAGATCAATTTGAAAATGTGTGTCATACACAGAACAGCATAACAGAGAAACCCGAGATGTACAGCAGTTTCTTGCACCGTGTTCTGCTTTGTCCTTTATTTGACAGTTTTTTTCTTACTTGTGAATTAATTCATGGCCAGACATCAAATTCCCGAGTTGATCTGTTCCACCCAGCTGTACCTTGCAACCGTGTAGCTGGTGCAGATAATAGAAGTCATAAGCTTGGAACAACTGGTATGAGAACTCGGTCATACACATGCCCTCCGCGCTCTTTAACCGCGACTGTACGCTGTGCCGACTAAGCAAAGTGCCCATTCGAAAATGTCGCCCTACGTCTGACAAAAAATCCACTACATTCCAGTTTTTGTACCAACTTGCATTGTTTACTACGGATATTGTGCCTAGTTTCTTTGGGTCGCTGCAAAAATGCAGTTCGTGATTTGTGAATATTCTGTGCAAGCTTTCCCGAATACTCCTGGCGTTTCCTTCTACAACTGCTGATGAGAGCCGCTCTCTGTCCTTCGTTTTGCCACTTGGATCACCGATCTGGGCAGTAGCACTGCCGACGAGTGCAATTACATTATGCCCTGCGTTACGGAAATGAAGTAGGCCGATAACAGCAAGTAGATTCCCCGCGTGGAGGCTGTCCGCGGTCGGGTCAAACCCACAGTAAACGGTCTGCGCGCCCGTTCGAAGTAGTTCAGGTAACTGAACCTGAGATGCATTTTCGGGAAAAGAGTCTTTTAATATCCCTCGTTCGTGCAGCGCGAAAAGAAGTCCATTTCTACTTTTTGGAGAAGTATAAAATGTAGCTCTCAGAAACAAACTCAATGGCGTGCTTTTCAGAATAAAATATGATTTTCCTCGCCATACTTTACATGAGCTACTGATACAGGACGCCGCCATTTTAGTAGTTATGACGTAAAAAGCGCTACCTACTGCTCTCTGCTGGATACATTTAGGATCTACAATGTGCTTTTATATTATTACTTTAATATTAGGCAACGATTGATTAAAAGTATCTGTATTTCGAAACTTGTCCAACCTATCCTGTCACAAACCTATCTGTTATTCTCTATGTACAGCAGTCTTGTTGTGAAATCGCAACAGGAGTGAGTACACTGGGTGAAATGGTAAATTACAACATCGCCCTATACAGCATGCAGCCTAGGGACCATTTAGCCAATAGATGGCGCCCTATTTCCTTTGTTAAGGAATCGGTCCAGCGGTCCTCTATCACAAGATAAACAAGTGGAATTAGATGTATTTAGAATGATAACTTTGTCACCTTATGTGTGAAAATGTAAGAGGATCAGTGTAGAATGCATGGGAAGCAGTTTCTTTTGAAAACAATAATAAAAAAGCTTATATTTGTACACTGTATGGCCAAAGATATATGGATACCTGAACATCACCTATGGGCTTTCTGTACCTCCCACTGTAAAACTACAGGAATTCATATGGAGTCGGTCTCCCCATTTACTGCTTCAACGGCCTCCACATGTTTGTGAATTGGTGATGCGTTTTAAGTTTGACAGTGAGTTGTTGAGGAGAAAGCCTGGCTCACGGTAGATGTCCAAGTGATCCGAAAGGCATGTAGTTGGGTTGAGCTCAGGTACCGGTGCATCCGCTGGGGGTCCTCCACATGGACCTTCCTTTGTGCACAGGGGCAAAGTTATGCTGATCAAGAAACGGCCTCAGGAACTAAGGGGCCAAACTCAAACACCCCTTCCTCCACCAAACTTTATCGTTGGGACTGTCTTGAAGGCAGTGTTCTAAAGGCATCTGCCAAATCCGGATTCATCTGTCAGACTACCCGATATTAACCGTGGACACATTTCCGCTGTTCCTGACTCTGGGGCTCTTACACCACTCCAGCTGAAGCTTGTCCCAAATCACTGTACATGGTGATTTAATGCTTGTGTGCAGCTGCTCATCCAGGGTAGCTCATTATATGACACTGTAAAGTCTGTGCTGATGATGTGATAGGCTAGGACAGTTTTCCATGCTGTGAGCTTCAGCGCTTTGTGGTTTCCCCTCTGTTGGTTTGTGGTCCTACTGTCTCATGGTTGAGCTCTTTTCTGCACTTACAGCTGACCAGAGGATATGCAGTAGGCCAGAAATTTCACAAACTGATTTCTGGTAAAGGTCGCATTTAAAGATTGTTGCGTTTAAAGTCACTGAGCTCTCCAGAACACCACATTCTATTGCCACTGTTTGGCAATAAATATCCCCTGGCTATGTGCTTCATATTATCCACCTGTTTGCAGTGGGTGCAGTTAAAGCACCTGAGCTCAGTACGTATGAGGGACATTTACATTCTCTTGGTCATACAGTACAAATCAAAGCAGTGTGAGGCAGACATGAAGGCTGGAGAAGCATCTAAAATTCAACCGCTTCATTCTTAGAAAGACAATTGTCTTTCTGGTGTGTATCATTTAATATACAAGAAACATGTATTGACCATGCTAAAAGTACGAGAGAACGAGTCTGTGTTGTTTACCTAGAAACAAGTCTAGAATATCTGGACAGTTGATCTGATCTAGTTTGGTTTTCATATTTCTTCAAAGAGAAAGTTATCAAAAAAATCAATAAAAACATGTTAATTTTTGCAAAGATAGTTTAATTTTGATACAACAGATTACTTGTGAATTCAATGTCTATATACATGTTTTTTTCAAAGGCTAGTGCTGCTAAATAAAAGTGAAAAATAAACACCACAGGAGTTTTCTGCAGTAGCACGGTAAAATGACAGGGAACACCTGCTATAAATTTGCATTTGAATATCAAGTGGCTTTTCAATTTCCATGCCACAGTTTGACAGAAGGTAGAAGGCTATCAAAGGTAGAGACATTGCCTACTTTCTTGTGACCTGAGCTATGGTAAATTCGGGAAGACTATAATACAAATTTTCCCTGATACAGTATCAATAAAATCCCTTCTAAATCAAACACTGTGCATTTTAATTAAATGCCAAGTGCAACTTTCAAGTATCTGAGCTCCATGTTTATTTAAATGAAATATTTGCTGTTTACTATTCATTTAGTCAAAAACAAACCAAAGGCAAAAGTTCACATTTTCTTTCAGTTCCTGCCTATGGGATGAACAAAAACGTTACATGTACTGTAGAATGATGGAAAAAAAAGTATGTGACCAAAACAGCTTATCAGAAGTATTTTGCTTTTAAACATGATATCTAATCACTGATCTCTTTATTACAACAAACTGATAAAACTTCATGTTCAGAAATTGCCTGGAGTTAAAGGTACATGTTTACTTTTACACAGGCAGTAAAAATGACATCCAAATTTATATGTGACATTCAAAATAAAAGCATATTCATATGCAAATGCAGACTTTTAAGTAAATTACCATATGCTGATGATAGTGCACCTGAAGTTATGATTCTGATTGAAATGACGTTCTTAAGAAGGATCACACCTTCTGATTTTATACCATTTACCAGCTACCGTTACACATCCCATAATAAGCAGAGGGATAGATTTACTAAAGCTATTGACTTGAATTTAATTTCACCAATGGAGCCCAGTCACTGGGACAAGTAGCTTGTCATGGTCCGATTACTGTGGTCAAGTTAATGGAACTGTATGTGCTAATCAGTCCAAACATAATGTTCAGCATTAGTGAAAAAACTAATCTAAAACCACGAATGAAAGATATCATAGGAAGCACAGACATACAAAGAAACAACACATTTTTACTGCATAATGTTTGGGAAAGTTCCTGACAATATAACAACACTGTCGCAAAATGCACCATGAAGAGAGACGATTGTAACATTTACAAATTGTTTGGCTTGATTGGTGTTAGAAAATA
>JAOXYF010000007.1:7524879-7541093 GCA_028565775.1 Sternarchorhynchus goeldii | reverse complement strand
ACCCTAATCCATTACTGGGATCACCAGAGATGGTAGAAGAACCCTAATCCATTACTGGGATCACCAGAGATGGTAGAAGGACCCTAAACCATTACTCCCATTTCATCCACCTGCCCCATTTCAGTTATAAGACCAAAGAATTTAAAAATTATTTTATTTTTACATTTTTTTAAATTATTTTCATAAAAAAATTATTGCTCTCTAGTGTTTCTGCTTTGTGTTTTAAATGTTTCAGGGCTGTCTGGCATGGCCAGAGTGAGCAAAGCAGCCTTTTTCACTGACTCAAGCCCTCAACCTGCACTGGGACATTAATTCTGAGATTAATTAGAGAGGCAGTCTGTGAAACCTTCACTGAGGACAGATATGAAGATACGTGGACTCAAAGACAAATATGGAAAAGAGACAGAGGGTGACAGGTACTGCTGAAACAACAACAAAAATCGATAGCATGAAATGTACCCAAAAGGACTGGCATTCACAAAAAGTTCAAAAGCAGTTTAACCTGTTAGTTTAGTTCAGTTGTGGCGTGTTAAAATGACAGCACGTTATGGACAGAGGCAAGAGGTGTGCTGTGTCTGGCAGAGAGGCAAGTGTCAGTATTATATCTGGACAGAGCATCTTGTGCTGGGAAATTGCATTGATGCATGAACATAGCGAACACGACTGCTCTCTGCAACACTTTAAACCAGTCAGACTGGGACAGTACACTAGACGGACTGGGACCAGTACACTAGACGGACTGGGACAGTAAGGTATATTATGCAGGCCACATCTGAATGGTCATTTATCCGTTTCTTGGGAGTGGCATTTTTGTTATTTCTACATTGTTAAGCAAAGCTGTTGCTTTTTAAACATTTGTTATAGTAAATACAGGAACTTCTGCTTACTAAAGGAGTGTCAGAACAGTTTTTTTTTAGCTGTTTTGGGAAAAAAAAGACTTAGAAATATGGCAGAGGTTATAAAGCACCATAACAGTCTGAGTAAGAGCTGAGTAAGAGCTGAGTAAGAGCTGAATCAGCTCTCCTCCTCCACACATAGCGGAAGCAACACCTGAACATAGCACAGCACTTTTACTCTGAGTGCACACACATCCCCTAGTGGCAGAACCTAACGCTAAGACTCAAGTGAACCAAAGGGGTCATGTGGCTGGCGTGGGGGAAGAGACTGCTGACCTGAGGCACAAATGCTATCCAAGAGGGAGCTGCTCTAGAACATCTTTTCATGCTTTCCTATTTATTTTTTTTTACTTTTTTTGCAGAGTCCATTGTAGCAATGATCAGATGTCTGCTCTGAAGTCACTCGGTGCTCTTCTTGAAAATCTGTGGGCAGATTATTCTTAATGTAACGATTCAAGTAATAAAGATTTCATGAGGATCTGCCTACACTTACTGATCCACAGATTGTTTTTATACCAGTTACGTCTGTCTGTTTTACTATGTCCAAATCACAGGTGTGTGTTACTAATTTCAGATTAAAGGATGTATAAAGGATGTATCTGCATAAAGAGCTCTGTGTCCAGGCTTCCTTCACAGTCTGTGCAGGTCAGTGAGCATTCTTTTATGAAGAATAGCATAAAAGTATCATAAAAGACCCATTAACCAGTCTGAAACTGGTCCCCCCCCCAAAAAAAAATACCTCAAAGACAGGAAGGTGCTAGTCAAAAATATCCTTTCTGTACATCCAGCTGACTGGTTTCTTACCCTGGACCCCATTGTCTCCTGTGTATAGTGGTTTACTGGCAACCCTTCAGATAGAGTTACAGTATTTCTTTAGCAGGGACACATTCAAGAGGCCCTTGAGATTACATCCTTATTTTTTCTTGGAACAAATGAACCTGTACGTTCCTGGACAAGCCCTCAATCATCATGGAAGGGTAGGACTGATCTTGCTCCTCCTTGTGCGACCTTTCCTCAACCCATGCCAAGGGTAGAGTGCTTAGTTGCGTGGGTCTTCATCAGTACATGTCTCTGTAGATCTCCTGAAGCAGAGGATGCAAGGATGTGTCCTCAGTCTTCTTGATCTCCTGCACTAACTGGGCGTGCTCGGTGACGAGCTCACGCAGATCAGCTAGTTTCTGCAGCAGTTTGGGGAACAGGAAGGTGTTGTCCGGGTGGTTGTTTAGCAGGTGCACCTGGAGCACGTGGATGATGTTCTCCTGCATGCACTCAATGTGAGGGACGTTCACCAGTCCCGGCCGATCTGAGGAACAGCAAGGGTAGACTTTACTCTGCTTCCTCAGATATCCTGTTAAAAACTTGCTCTGTTTAGTTAAATATACTTAACTACCTTAAAAGGTGTCTCAGCCAAAACACTACTAATGTGAAGACTCAGAAAAGAACTCGACTCAACATCTCAGCAGACAAGTACTCCATCACTCACTTCTGCCTTCTTACCTCCACAGCAGATGATGGCGGCCACGAACAGAGCCAGGTCACTGTCATCCAGTTCCAGGGCGTTGAACTTCATGGCGAACTGGAACTTTGGCTCCATCATGTCACTGAACGGCCGTCGCAGGCTCTTGAGGAACTCCCTGGTGATGAACCCGCTTCCGTAGGCCACCAGCAGGCCATCCTTGTTCATGCAGGATGCTAGCATTGCAAAAAGAGCCTCGTAAACTCCGTACTTCAGCAGGGTGACCTGAGGGAGGCAGACATTTGTGTTCATCTGTAGTAGCACTGCACTGTGACTTAAACTGAGAAGCCTTAAACCACACCAGGGAATAGGCAGAGACAAAACATGATACTCCATCCAGGGTTGTTTTTTTTTAAATAAGTTGTATAAGATTTAACCACTGCCTCCAAAGCAACATTACTTTTGTTGTAAAGTATGTTTTGGCAAGTCTCAAAGTTGACCTTATTAAATCCTTTTATAATGTAACCAATTCATTTATAAGTTCAGGACCTCTTGAATCATTCCAGAATCATTCCACTTGAGTTTGCCATTCGCTGAATGACTAGAACCAACCTGATCATTAAGGTCCAGGTTGCAGAAGCCTGGCACTGACTTGGCGAACTCGGTGAGTTCTGTGACGGTCTCCACAGACGTGCACTGGCAGCAGTGGAAAATGCGCACCTCTGCGTCCTTATTATGCAGGCCCCCCGCAGCACCCACCATTTTGGACACCAGGGTCTGCTCAGCCAGCTGAAGGGTCTCCATATCATGGATGACAAAAGGCTAGAAAACAATGAGAAGTGAGCAACTGGAGAAGGACAAGACTGGTTTAGCATAATACTTGCGGGAAATGGTACACGGATGGTGCATTCATTTTATGAAGAGCTTCCATTTGAACTACTGGTCCAATAGAAAAGCACATCATACACAAGTTCAATAACATGTACAATAAAAAAAAAGACGAACCTATACAGCAGATTCAAGAAAAGCATATCACAATGAATCCAACCACTAAACTAAACTCACCACTCAACTTATACCTTTTGTGGTCTCAAACACTGATTCACGGTACACTTCCTTAAACCTAAAGATTCTAGATAACATCACTGGACGTACTGTACAACAAATGGTACTGCATCACTGTGTTTGTGCGTCAGTCAGAGTACCGCTTCCCGCCCTGTGAGGGTGGCGGAAAGCTTTCCTACAGATTTCAGCCCTGCTACTTAAAGCCACAACTACAGAAGGCTACACTTGAGCCCTAAACCCTGAACGGGCTTCTGAAGTTGCTTAACTGATTGTAGTGGCCTTGTGTTCACAGCAGAGCAACTTTCTCTGGTGGGAGGTTACATTTACACAAAAATGAAGTTGAGCTGGTTTGATATTCTTATTTAGTCTGTAGATGGAACCACATCTTAACACTGCATTTTTAACAACTGCTGTTGTCTTAGGAGTAATATAGGAAAGTGCCAGAGTTTTGGGGTGGAGGTTGTATTTACAGCCACTTGCACAGCGCAAACTGAGTCATCACTTTAACACATCTGTACAGTACCACCCAGTAAAGCTGAAAAGTAACTGAATGGGATTAAAACGTGGGAAGTTCATCACGTCCATTAGAGCAGAGGTGTGTTTGACTCAGAAGAATCAGTGCACTATGTGGGACGATACTGAGATGAAACACTCTTCACCAGCTGTTTCGTGTGATCAAGGCTGGGTTCATATCCCAGGGACCTGCGAGCACAGAGATCTATAGTCAAATGGAACTGACTGTCATGTTTGTGTTGCAGATGCAAATAGCAAAGTCCTTGTGAAGTAGCCCTTCCCTCTCTGGCATGTATCCACATGAAGACCGGTGGAATTTGGGGGCTCTGTCCATACACAGCCACTCCTTAGGGATGATATGAGGGCCTCACCTACTTGCTCAGCAAACACACACACACATACACACGCACACACACACACAAGCACGCACGCACGCACGCACAGCAGGTTAATCTTACTGGTGTGCTTGTCTTGCCAGTCAGGATAGTTCGTGCCTTGGATTTGTTCATACTGAAGTTCTTCAGATAAGCCTCGTATATTTGTTTGGCCAGTGTTTTCTGGTCAGCTACCCGAGGATCCTCCACTTCCCTTTCCCCCGTCAGGATCTCCGCCTTCAGCTTCAGCTTTTCTGACTGGGGCATCCGGCCAAAGCGGATAGCTGGATGGCAAACACACACATCGCTCACTTAGATCAGGCACGCTCAGTATTGCACATACTGAGTGTTCTACGTAGGCAGAAATCTTCGAATCTGATATTCCATAATATTTACATTTGACAACTGCAGTTAAGGCCTAAGTCTTTACTTAGGAAAGACAAGTTCATATGAACCTATAACAGAACTTGACATTCATTATTTCGATTGACCGAGGATAGTCGATGTTTACTTGTACAATGTACAAAGACAACAGAAGATTTCAGCATTGGTCATAATGAAGACAAACACTGACATGGAAACATGCTTGATAGAGAGTTCACTCTGCTCATACAACTTTGGAGAAATGATTGCAAGTTTGAACAAACTATTTGTACATCATGAGCTCAGGGTGTCTGTTGTCTTGGTAGTAGACCCTAAGGAGTTGTGCAAGCTGGATTTCAATCTGGATTTCAAGATGGATTTGCTCCAAATAGGGAAGCCACTGCATGTTTATTATCTAAAGAGGACATCATGATCTGGCATTTGGATGTTGGTGGATTTAAAAAGGAAATTCAGAATTAGTTAATTAATTAGTCCGTTAAGCAAGTTTACTGTCACCTCTAATTTTCGATTTTGCAAACATCCAATATCTACAGTTCAAGCCATAATAGTTTCAACCATTTTCATCATGATAAACTTAATATATGTGTAGATTCACATATATTAGCAGTGTACGCTGCTTTCAAACACTGAGCAGCTAAAAGGTGACCCAATGCTGAACTATGGCAAAATCTCAAATGCTAATCAGATTAGCCTTGGAACTGGTTGTAAACCTCATCTGTGTGATGAAAAAGAGAAGCATATGCGCACACACACACACACACACACACACACACACACACAAAACTCCAGTTTCATGCTATTCTAGCCATTAACATAAAAAAACTGCATCAAATGTAAGGCACACTGAATATTTACTCAATCACAGCAGTCAATGAGCTGAAGTATGTACCAAGCTTGTGTTGCACCACCACTCGCAGCTCTGGGTGAGCACTCGCAGCTCTGGGTGAATACATGCAGCTCTGTGTGAATCCATGCAGCTCTGTGTGAGCACTCGCAGCTCTGTGTGAATACATGCAGCTCTGTGTGAGCACTCGCAGCTCTGGGTGAATCCATGCAGCACTGTGTGAGTACACTCAGCTGTGCTTTACCAGTGGACTCTGGACTTTAGCAGGAATACTAAAAGGCTATGCTTTAGTGGAGCTTTCCAAGAGAACGGCAAATCTAGTCTTTCACTAAAATCATTCTCTTACTACACTTTTAGAAACCCTCAGAAAATCTCTTATAGGTTAGACTTGAATTGAGACTCTGCTGAAAAAATACTTGTGACACTGGAAAAAAGTGTCTTATCCACATACGTTGTGCAGAAGAGATCGGTGTATTCCCAAGTCTGTGACTATAGGGAGCTAAACAGAGTGACCTACTGAAGTGGAGGTTAACTTTCAGTCCTGTGA
This sequence comes from Sternarchorhynchus goeldii, assembly GCA_028565775.1. NCBI lineage: Eukaryota > Metazoa > Chordata > Actinopteri > Gymnotiformes > Apteronotidae > Sternarchorhynchus > Sternarchorhynchus goeldii. Next base: position 7,535,014 of record JAOXYF010000007.1, on the reverse strand, counting down.
CCACTGAACCTCTGCCAGACCTAAGGGCTAGATAGAAATAGCATGTCCTTACTCTAATTCTAAACGCGTGTTATAACACAGGCAGCAGATCACATGACATTTGGGCAACACTACAGAGATTGATGGAAGTGGACCTACCCTCCATCACCACATAATTGATAAATAACAGAGCACCTATCTATTACCAATGGACGCTATAATCACACGCTATTCTTAATGTACCAAGACCTTTATAGCATTGGATATGATGCCAGCATATTACAGGACATTGCCACTATTTGTACGAGTATTTTAGAATAAAGAAAAGATGCAGTACTGTTGGTACAATGGAAGATTACTCTCACATAAATGTTTTTTGGTGGGACAACATAACATTTTTATATTTTCATTTAAAATGATTATTTATTGTATATATCTGGAATCTGTTTTAGAATAAGAAGTTGGTTACATCATAGCTATCTTTTAGGTTGATTCCAGGCTATGATGTCACAGATGGAAAGATGTTTTTTTTTACTCATTTTAAGCTCCTTGCTGTACCATTGCTGAACTGTATTGAGGGGGAGGATGTGTATGACATCATTTGCAGAATTTTCCACTTTTATAACTATTTATAAATGTTATTTTGATTATTATGGATGTATAAGACATTTGGCAAGTTGGAAAAGAAACACCTGGATGATCAATTACTAACATCATAATGGGGCATCCTACCACAAAGGATAACCTGTATAGATACAACTTGATCAGTGTTTTTCCATCTACAAATACAATGTGGATATTTAACAGTTAAAAAAAAGTTTAATACTTAAATAATTAAAGACACCAGCCATGGAAAAAAAAAATCCTATAAAAATGGTTAATCTAGTACATTCAGTCCCGGGTTCATCTGGTATGTTTGTGAACCCAGATGACTCATGTTGACGCTCTTCCATGAGGTCACCTATACTGCAGGCATCCTCTCTATTTTTAGCATGGTACCACAAAAAGTACCGTGCTGCAGGTTAAGTGTCACAGTGCCAGGCTGCACGTTTACAGGGGGCACTGGTACAAACAAAGTATTTTGGGTCATGGACTCTGAGCGGAACACGGTGCCCGAGGACACGTCGTCCAGCTGCTGAGCACGTGGACCATGAGTGGCTTTAACAGCAGGGGTGCAGACAGGTCAGAACGTTCCTCACATCACGCTGTCCCGACCTCAAGTGCTGCTTTTCGTACTTTCACCTGCCAGTGAAGAACTCCCAGTGCTAGACAGATACATTAAGATGCAGTAATGCGCTGAACTGAAATGCCCTGCTAACGCATCTTCAGGAGAGCCGGGGGGCGCCAGCTAAGACGCTGCTGTGCTCACACCACAGGGCTGAAATAACCTGAATGTGTGTAAACTCGTTGTGTAAGAATCCAGCAAAGGTCATTTGATATCATGGTAACAAGTAAGTCAAAGAAATACCACCATAAATATGTACAGTTCCCTACTCACGGAAACATCTGTACGTCTGAGATGGAGTATCGTAGAGTCATTCGGCAGACTCTCTACACTATGCTGCTACACTATGGCCTCACCCGCTTTCCATCCAGGTCCAGAAGTCACTAAGTAACATGAGGGCTGTACCCAGCCAGGATCTGTTTGGACCCGCACGAGTGTGTTCAGTGTTCAACTCTCACCATTGTGGGACATGCCCACCGACAGGCACTTCTGAAAGCGGCAGTACTGGCACTTGTTACGGTTCTTCTTCTGGATCTTGCAGTGACGCTCACACTTGTCGTACTCGAGCTTGAGGCGGATGGTGCGCCTGAAAAAACCCTGCAGGCAGAAGGGAGAGACCCTGTGAGGTCGCCAGGCAACCCAGGAATGACAAACACTGCACACCTCATTCGACTGCTGTGGACAGCACTGTCCACGCCGCCTGGAGGCAACGTGGCATGTGTGAAATTAAACAAATAAAAATAAAAGTGGACATGAGGATTTCTACAATGAACCATATGTTTATTTAGTCCTTTTTACTATATATAATAAAAATAATGATTTAGTAATAAATAAATATACATAAGTAATAATAAAGAAATATTTTTGTTTTATTATATGTTTAGTTTCATGAAATTCAAACGATGTTGATAAAAATCAACCTTGGAAAGAAATGACTTTCATTTTGTACCCATGTGGTACATCTCATCTGCTTTTGTTTGGATAAACTGGTATGAAACAAAACCTGTACATCTGTACCTGTAAGAAACATACAGGGCCTTTATATCATGTCAAAGGAAGTAAATACCAACTACATACTGCAACTATACAACAATCAACTTCACAGCAACCGGAAATGACAGCTTTGAGACCTTCTTAACAATGAATTTAAAATGAATGTAAAACCTCCTGATCAAAATCATACACTGAGACACAGTTATACCATCCTAGACCACATATCCATCAAACCACACAGCTACAAACATACTGCGTGCACTGAACCTGAAATCTCTTAACTTGCACAATCTGAATCAGTCACCAGTGACCAGTGCCAACAGTGTGGACACAAAGGGAGGCTGGCAGGGAGAGAAGGGTCGTTAAACAGGGTTGCTTCATCACTGTGTAGCCACACTGGGACACTTCCACAATGTTACGAAAGACAGATAATGGTCTGGAGATACATGGGGGACAGGAGGAGGAGTGGTGCGCCTGTGTGTGTGTGTGTGTGTGTGTGTGTGTGTGTGTGTGTGTGTATGCATAAGCATTTGTGGTTTATTTGGGGATATAGAGGTGTGAGCCCAGCATAGAGGCCGCATGTTGAAAACCATAAAGGAGAGTATTAAAAGCTGTGTGTGAATGTGTGTGTAAAACAAGGCATGAACAGGCTCCTGTCTCGATCCAGGCTGCAGAAAAATATTTGAGATACTAAATTGATACATCCAAACATATGTGCATATGGATATTCTAAAGTAGGGCAACCAGGCACAACTGTAATATATATAATATACTGTATTATATATTTAACTGTACTAGTTTATTTACTATTATTAGAACTGCACTGTTAGTACCAACAGTGAAATCCCCAGGACACACCAACTTCTTTTAACAGCAGCTAGCATGCAGAACATTGCATTACAGTACATCCAGTTAACATGCTTTGTGGAGCTGACAGAACAAGAGTTAAAGGGTATTTGCTGTAACCAGTTGTGGCATCTCTTGCCCTTTTCCCCATGACCTGGATCAGTCACGTAACCTGTACTTGGTCCAGGTTAAGATATGTCTGTCTCCACCCCCAATATTTTAGAGCACTGTTGACACTCGACCCTGAGCTCTGACCTGTCAAGTCCTAAACTCGGGAAAAATGCAGACAGGCGAGAAGGCCGATCTGTCGTCCTGATGAGGAGAAGCCAGGACAAACCCGAGATTCTAAAGCCCGCAGTTCTTACCAGATCCCCTCCCAGTGCCGCAGGTTTTCTCTCGGTCGCTGAACATTGCTGCAGATGTCGAGGACAAAGATTGTCGCACACCGTGCGCTGAAGGAGCGTGAATTCTGCCACAGCGCCTTCCTGCAATAGTCATGCAGGGTCATCACGCAACAGTGATGAAGCAGTCGCTAATTTAGCTGGGAATGGCCCGCATCGTGAATGTTGGATGCGCTGGAGGCTGTGGTAGAGGTCACCTTTGCTCTCTTTAACTGCTTCATTCAGATGACCAGTGTAGTTCTAAGCAGTAAAGTCTGTTCAAGTCTTTCTAAATCACCAGATATGTGTTGAAATTATATTAAAAAAAAAGCAGTAACCCATCCAGAACTGACAGGCAACAGCTTTCTTCATCTTAAATGACCTTCAGGAGGCAGGAACAGCAAAGGGAGGGGAACAGCCTTGGAGGGGAGAGGGGAGAGCACTCAGTTCAGCCCCGTCCTGCCTATGGGAGGGGCTAATCTGCTCCGTATCCTTTAGGAACCACGAGGGGCCTGGTGCCATACCCAGTGATGAAGCTTGCAGTGATATGCTTTGCTGATTTGCTAGTTACATTTATATCTAAGGCATTTAGCACTTAAGTGGGACCAAGTACCCTTGAGAGATCATTAAAAAAGATGATTCCATTCAACAGATTCTACACTGTACCATATATGTTACGCATTTGAGTTTTTTAATACTAAAACTGACTAATAAAATGAATTTAGCACAATCATCTGGAACGTCTTACTGACCACCATATCCTTAAAATGTTGTCCTTGTCATGTGATTTTCTGGTCATATGTTTTTCATATTTTCTAATCATATCTGGTCATATTTTTAATCAAATCACTGGCCTGACATTATGGAAGTAGTTTTTTCCCCAAAAGTCAGCGTGTGGAGAGAGTGTGTGGGAGGAGGTTCCAGAGGAACAGCTGAGGTTCACCTTGCAACCTTCACAGGCGTGGACTCCGTAGTGGTATCCTGAGGCTCGGTCTCCACACACACGGCACTCCAGGTTCAGGGCAGAGGAGGTGAAATCCTCCTGACTTCCTATGGCTCCACACACTCCTGAAGATGGACTTGAGGCTGGGGTCAAGGCATCTGTGTGCATGCACGTACACACACACACACACACACACACACACACACACACACACACACACACACACACACACACACATTACAAACTATACATCTTCTCTTGACAATGTTTGCCCCAGAACAAAGTTATGAGAAAAAATAAACCATTTACAATAATACAATTCCAAAAAGGGCAAAGCTATGAAATCCAAGACAGAACGAGAAATGGTTTAACTCACTTCTGCTGTTTCACCAGTTTCGATAGTAATAATATACCCTGCTAACCACAGCTGTGTTGAGAATTTTATTTTGACTGTTCTAAGATAACATGGTGTCTCAGGAATAAGACGTGAATACTGCTGTGAAAGGACATTTCAGCTCTGAAATGTTCCAGCATATGTTGAGAACTGCATGTGTGCTACAAACCCTGTGTGTGCTCCAGGCTCACTCTTGCTAACACTGTGCTGTATGCAAATTGCTGAACTGCTCAGAAGATCAATGAAACGTTGCACATTTCCTCAGAAGAAAGAAGGTTAAATATGTATACGTGTTTTGGAATGCAAATATTACAGTAATCACAGCCTGTCAAGTTTTTGGAAACTGAATAGAAATGAGCTTTTTCTCTACTAAATAAAGCAAATGGTCAAAAAGGAAAAAAAATGTGCAAAACAACTTAATCTTAGCAAAATATTTTTAACAACTTGAAATCTTAGCAAGGTTCTTCAATGCACCACTTTATAATCCATCATTTGTACTTCACTGACATGTTATGTATAATAACATCAGCTGTGGTTCAGATGCCACAAACACAGGACCTTCTGCAGTCCTGGTGGGCTACAGTACTACATACAGAAGTGCTTTCGTTGGCTTAATGACTGAACTCTTCAATGAGTCAGTTAGCCAGTCAGAATGGCTTTGTGATGAGTGCTTCTTTAGCTTTTTTCCAGTTCATTGATCCCCCAACAAAACACACAAATCCAGACATACATTCCTGAAATGATTACTGTTATATGCTTCTCTTCCCATTTTTCCATTATAATAGGTCTCATGTTAGTGAGATTGACCCGTCACCCTCACACACTCCCTCTTTCTCTCTCTCTCAAATGTTACTGAGTACTGAGTCATTCCTGTGACTCGGTAATTGAATAATCCTTATGTAACTGTTGTTACTGCACGGTGAAAAACTTGTTAGCAACTGTAACTTTTTCTGTGTCATGAATATGAAGGGAAATTCTTGGAATTTCTAGAAAACTTAAAAACGTATTTGGAGGGTCAGACCATAATTAGCACAAACCACAGATAACCTTTTTCATACAATGTGCCCCATAACTATGTGAACAGTCAACAGACTTTTTCCATTTGGATCAATAAAAACTTAATGCAGTCATCAAGATCTGAGTGTACTTTACTGAATTCTCAAATCCATTTACATTTGGTATTTGGAAATACAATCTCATACATATTAAGCCAGATGGCCCAACTCAATATTCCTCAAGAATCATATTCACATTTTACTGGTCTTGGTTAAAACCTAAAGATTTGTGAACAAAGTGAATAATAGAATTGCAACCTGCAAATGTGAAGAAACAATGAAATGTCAGAAACCCCATAACCTCTGAAACCACATCAGATGGTTTGCGGAAGAGTAATAAACCTTAGACAGTGTGGTGGGACTCTGGGTTCATGCCAGGGTTCCTACCGAGAACGGTGGAGCTCTCAGAGCTGGAGCACAAGCCGGACGAGCGGAGCTCAGACACGTCCAGGCTGCTGAGGGTCTCTTCGCTGATGGACTGCGAGATGTCCTGCAGTTCTCCCACGCTTCCCATGAAGTCTCCGCAGAGCGGACTGTTCAGCACAGGCTCCCCCAGCGGGGACGGAGGGCTGTACGGACGCCTCATGTCTACCATGATGATGGCGGACAGGACACGACTCCAACCTACGCATCAGCCTGGACGCAGAGAAAAGGCAGAGAAAGGAGGTAGCAGTCAGACCTTTGAGTCACTGCAGAACCGAGCAGTTCCAGAACCACTGCTGAGGCGAGATGATATTTTACAAATGCCAAGGGGACGCTAGGATATCGGCAAGCCCAGCGCGTCTGAGAATGGGCTGTGCAGCTCTTTATACACAAAAGAGATCTGATTTATATTTGGAAATCTCAATTACTCAGCACATCCTTGATAAAATGAAGCAGTAACTGTGCTTCACAGCACTACTCAAAACTGGTAACCAGATGGACCTGTAAAGAGTTTCAAGTTTTATTCTTACACTATTCTCGTCTATTCAACATACGGAATCCCTCAACGTAGCCTTATCTAGGAGTCTGTTTAGTGTGTGGTGGAGTGGTTAAACACACCAGGTAAGCAAGTCCAACAAATGAATCAATAGTTAATATGTGCTAAAAGAGAGCACAAGGGCTTTTAACTATAAGCTGGGTGTAAATCTGGCAGTCTGTTTATAAGACTACTGAAGCATATGCACACTGCTAACTGAACAGTAATGCATCTTAAATACCAGATCATAAGTAAGGCAGTAGGTCACACAAGTATATTATTTAGCATATAGAATACATTCTAACACAAACTTCATATTCCAGCAAGCTAGTGTCCTCATTAGTACTGAGGACAGACCCAGCACACCTAAGCGTATCAGAACTTTCAAACACTGCCAAATAAATGAACCGGATTTAGCAACTGTCATGTTTTCTTACTTTGACAGAGAGGGAGAGAGACAGAAGAGATTGTCAGCAAGAAAGGCATCGAGAATACGGGAAAGTGGAGAGAGAGCTTCCGAAAGAGAACAATGCAAGCATGGAGGAAGGAGGCGAAAGGGATTCAGAGTAGCTATCAAACACAACAGAGCTTCGTTTGTTCCTGGGTCAAAGGGACTCGGTAGGATCCAAGTCTCTGATCTAGGGACAGCCAATGTCATCAGCTCAGTTAGTCCAGGCTCAGGCTGAGAGGGTGACGCGAAGGCCTCCTGCTGCTCTGGACACCTCAACAGCCAGGCAGGAAACTGGCGAGCGATTTCCTGGGTTTTACAGGGAGTTCGTTTCTTTTTTAAAAAGAAAAGAAACGCAGGAAAAGTTTTTCAAACTCGCTAAACCCAGTCTGAGGTTTAAGCAGTTCTCATATAATCCTGGTTCTAAACCACCTCATACTGCTTTCTTGTACTGGATGTAACAATAAGATAATGGACTGAAGTGGAGAGACAATCACACAAACTCAGCAGAAAACACAGTGTTGCCCACTGAAAAAAGCCAACAAACATTCTTTTTGTTCAGAGGGCTACAGTTAGGTCTAAGTGACACTCGTCCATTTCCTACATGATAATCCAGTACATTTTGCAGACTGCATTGATGCAGCGGCCATATATGAACTTTTTACTGTCTCATGTTGACTCATTATATTCTATAACATGCAAATCGTGCAAATACACCATCTTTACTGGACTTTAAACTTAAAGAGCTATAGTTTTGCTGATAGTATGTTAGTACATATAAAGGTACTGTATCTAACCAAAATTATAGTCAAAATTATTTTTTAAAAACAGCAGTTGCACATTTAAAGCATACCTTCTGTCAACCATGTTTGTAAAATGCAATTGCTTTTTACAACCCTAACCCTAACTGTAGGTCAGGTGTATATGCATTTTTTTAAGATGACCTTTCTATGAAAATATGTAAATGTCAAGGTTAAGAGTTACTGTTTGCAACAGGGGACTGGTACAGTAAATCTGAAATCACTGGGTCTAGGGAAAGGCTGTGTTAAGGCTTTATGTACATTTATTAACACTGCAAACCATTTAATAATCCTGTAAAACGGTCAGATCTAATACTGTGGGAAGTTGCTTAGTTGTTAGTAAGCTGGGATGAAAATACTCCACATGCATTCTAATGGAGCCAACACTCCTCTATTCACCCTCTCTGCAGGGAAGTTCCTTGCTTGTGGAACACCTTCACTTGTCCTGTTGGTCTTCTGAAGGTAGCTGTGAACCTTCTATTACTGACTGTCTTAGCACTCTCTCTCATGTGCACGTACAATCCGTTGGTACACTGTCACTCAGATAAGAATGACAATCACTGTTATTGTAGTGTATAGTGTATCTACTTTAAAACAATACTGTCAATTCAAGACAAGCATCAAATTCACTCTGAGAGTAGTGAACAAATCTGTTCTGTATTAAGGGGCTAGATTTTCTTCGAAATTAGTACAATATATAATTGTACTATATATACTGTGTGTATTCCACTGAAAACAGTGTTAAGGTGGCCGTTCACACAGCTTTTCCAGCAGGCTGGGTGATGGAACTAGAATGTGGCTGAAGACAGTGCTTATGGAAGTGCTGAGTCAGAGAGGAAAAATGTAGTATTTTAAAAGACAGAAGTCTATACCCAGACTGGTCTTTCTAAATTAACTCTAGACCCAGCATTCACCCTCATCTTTTAGGGCTGTAATGAACTGTATGTAATACATTTACCATATTGTGAAATGCATGACTACATAATGTTTGCTACAGGTTGTGATTTCTACATATTGCGACTGCAATGTGACATGATAATGCAAGTGACTTCTAGATATGGCATGAAAAAAAGGTTGGAGGGGAGACAGACCAGGCACAACTCCACCTAACGACCTGTCAGAAGTGCTTGTTCATTTATGTGTCACAGCTGGGATCTTACAATGGCATTTAAACAATACAAAGTGTGGCAATAACACAACAAGCCAAACAAACAAAAAAAAATCAAAACACAGCAACACACAGTGCGCCCACGAGACCAAGCACGCGTCGGATGGGAAGCGTGGAAACGGCTCTTCTCCATCTTTCATGTTCTCCACCTTCTGTGATGACAGGTGGACAGAACTGAACTGGAGCGACAGGCACGCAACGGAGACGCCACGGAGACGCCCACATCCAACAACTGCTCGTCCATAACCAGAGCCAGAGCACTTGGTTTTGGCACAGGCTTCACTCAGGCCTCTGGTGGGTGGGGCTACATGGCAGCCAGTAGCTACAGATGCAAATGCACATTGGAAAACTTCCCCCAGTTACTCAACACCTGGGCCAACAACTCTAGAATGAGGCAAATGTGTGGATCGTTGGAATACTGTATAAATGGTACATAACGTTGAAAATAACGCTCACATTATGTAGTAAAGTATTAGCTTTACACAAAAAGAACAGGATCAACTCTCCCAATGAGGCAGAGCTTGATATTACGAACTGCAGAGACAGATAAAAATACAGGAAAAGGGAGTATTGAAAATGTCTGGGTAAATTTTCATCAGTGCTATTGCACACCTGCACTTTTCTGAACAGTGTTTTCAACACTATACTGAAGTTATCTGGAAACAAAAGCAAACCAATCAGAAAAGCTTTCCTAGCTGGATTAGCCTGGCTAAACCAAAACAAAACCTTCCAAAATAGAGGCAGTCGTGATCGCATGTGATTATATTTATATTTGTTCAGTTCTGTGGTAAAACACAAGGCTGAAGTGTAGTGGCTGAAGCTTCTGACTGGTAGACAGCTGTACGGGTCATGTTACATTTTCCAAAGCAAGACTAAGACACCATGCTTGGGGGGGGGGGGGGGTGCCATAATCCAGTGCTATGGACATCACAAATGGACTTTAGTG
>JAOXYF010000007.1:7506872-7523356 GCA_028565775.1 Sternarchorhynchus goeldii | reverse complement strand
CAGAGAGAACTCTGCTGTGCTATGGTCTATCCAGACTGAACAGAGAGAACTCTGATGTGCTATGGTCTATCCAGACTTGTGCTATGGTCTATCCAGACTGAATGTGGGGATCTCAGATTCTAAAGTACAAAAACTTCAGAAACTCACAGGAGGTCTTTTAAAATACCAATGTCCCAGTATGAAATACAGACTGGGCAGCAAACAAGAGTATAAATATTGGCTACATTTATAACAGGGATGTTTATTATAATAATTATTATAGAACAATTTAGGCATATATCATAGAAAAGACAAACCTCACATTTACAAAGATTTTATACAGTGTTCAATATACTAATTTCTGAGAGAGAAAATAGCATAGTGCCATACAGGCAATACCTGTCACTTAGCAGTTTTTAAACATTATCTCAAAATCTCACATACAGCTGCTCTGGGCTATTTCTAACACACTCGGAGTGATGTGTTACATCACTTTTAGTCTGTCTCTAACACACTACTCAGAGTGAGGTGTTACATCACTATTAGACTGCAAGTCCACTTAAGGTGGTTTGGCAGAAAGCAACACTTGATTTGCTGCTCTAATCTAATTCACATAAATAGGTAATATGCACATTTCCACAGTTAAAGGACTGCTGCAGTTCATAAACCCATAAACCATTTGAAATCAGCACCATTTTCTTTCAAAATGTATTTCATAAAGGAACATGATCATTAAATTGTTCCCTACTGAGATACCATACCAAGAGGATCATTTTCCTCTTTATGAAATTTACAGACAAGATGGAAAAGGGTTTTCTCAGATGTAAAAACCTTTTTTAATGTTTGCTAACAGGTGTTATGTGGTAGCATGTGAATACTGGGTATTGAAGAATGGGGGGTGGCAGTGAAAAAACACAGCAGTTAACGTCTACTGAGGTGACCATGGCAACTTCAAAAACAAGTAAGCCGGTTTAAAATACAGCTGCCCACAGACTCATAAGAACATCCAGGTATCCATATGGGAGCAAACATTATGTTCATATATTCTGAGCAATTTCCTTTAACTTTGCATGTTTGTTTATAAAGACAAAAACAAGCAATAACAAGGAAGCACAGAGGCAGTTTTAGCAAAACCTGAAAATCCTGTTTGAAGAAGTAAAGGACAAGTAAGTAGGTCTCCCGAGTCTTTCAGAGAAGGAGAGAAAAGTAAAAAAGGGGCCTGATTAGACAGCTCAGATTCCAGGCTGAAGCGCGTTCTCTCTCGCGCCTGCCAGAGGACAGTTTTACAAAGAGCAAAAGAATAAAAGAGCCTGAAACTAAGAGAAAGGGAGAAAAAGGTATGAAACACACAGACACAGACAGACAGCAGGACAGAGACTGACAGAGAGAGAGAGAGAGAGAGAGAGAGAGAGAGAGAGAGAGAGAGAGAGAGAGAGACATGCTATTACACAGTTGCATGTTCTGGCATGAGCAAATTTGGGTGCAGATTTGGGCTTCTTAAAAGCCAAATCAACTGTAAATCGAAACTGTATGTCTTTATGGAGAATAGAACGGAACAGAATAACTTTATTGTCATTATACAAAACATAAAACGGAATTTAGAATTTGGCTACTTCTGATCAGTGCAAAGTAAAACAAGATACAGATGTAAGACAGACAAGGAAACAAGGATATTGCACTTAGAGGAACATGGTATATTAAGAGATACTAACATGGTATATTAAGAGATACTAACATGGTATATTAAGAGATATTAACATGGTATATTAAGAGATATTAACATGGTATATTAAGAGATACTAACATGGTATATTAAGAGATACTAACATGGTATATTAAGAGATATTAACATGGTATATTAAGAGATACTGCACTAAAGGTTAAAATAATCAATGCGTTCTCATGATCGCAGAAATGTGCAACCATTTTTATTACCTGATTCACATGAAAAACTATGAATTTTTAATATCAGGTCTACCGTCGGGTATTTCCTTCCTGTTTTGTTATGACATCTTTATTCATCCAATGTCTCTCACACTTATACTAATTGGAATAAAATGTTTGGTTCATCATGACTGTCACTGAACGATGTCCATTAGAATGTTCTTCATCATTCAATTATTATTTTTACTACATTATACACCCTTGCTCACGTCACGATTGTAGTTATATCACATGAAAAGTGTAGAGGCTGTAATTACATTGTAAAATCATGTGTATTAAGAACATTTCAAATGGAAAAGGACCTGAATACATACTAGTCATCTAACGACTCTTTCAAAGGTTCCTTACACCACTTAGGAAGAACTTTCACCAAGTCTTCAAAACAAACAAACAAACAAACAAATAAACATGCACAAATAAATATTTCCCTCAAGTGTTTCTGGCTAATATTCAAAAAACTTTTCGCAAGACAAATTTTGCATTCCTAATTAATTTACGAAATAAGACATAGACCACAGAAAGGTGAACAGAGAGCAACAGACTTGTGAACATAACTGTCAAAATACAAATCAACTGTGGGGCATTGTGAAAGTGTCTTCTTATGTAAATCTGAGAGCTCAGTGTAGTACGTGTCTGTTCAGGCTATTTAAACAGCAAGACCCCACTGAGAAAATGAGTGTCCTTCACGTCTGGATTACTTTAACAGTCTTCTTTATGTAGGTTACTTCACTTTCCTCTCCCTGGAATGGCAGCACTAGGATCAGCACATCCCCATTTGAAGTAGAAACCAAAAAAGAAAACAAAACAAAACCCAAGCGTGTTTCTACAGCTGCGAGTGCAGATACAGCACGCTGGGTGAGCGTCCACAACAGCCACAAGCTTTAAAATAATCATTTATGGTCATCTCGTCTGAGGGACTGGTTCAAGGCATTATAAGTGAGTTACAAAGACTTTCCCCCTGTAACATAATTACATCAGTTAACCTGAATGTGTATACATTCATTAATAATAATAAGATTTCAAGGGAGAACAGGGCTACCCCAAGTGGGTTGTTGGAGAGAGGATTTGAGCGGGTTTAAGCTTTTCCTATTACATTTAGCCACTGTTGTTGATTAAATTGTTGATTACAAGCGCTTGCTTTCATGAAAATTTGATCACATTTTTTCTATTCTTAAGAGGCAACTGTAATGAAACAAAAGCCCCCCCCCCGACTAAAGATATAATCCAGGCACATTTTAAAAGCCAATTTTAAACCTGCTAGATGAGCAGTATATTGGTATAACCAGACTCAGCTGTTTTTAAGACATTGTTCTTAAAAGCCTTGCAAACCTTTGAAAAAGGTAGTCAAAAAGTATACAAATGAGGAGTCAGAAGAGTGAATGAATGTGTTTCACAGCAAACTGTTTCTAATACAATGTACTTCTGCAGAAGCTGGATGCTGTCTGGGTCATGTTTGAAACAGCACAACATTCCACATTAACCACACTCTAAAGCTTCAATACTGTTTGCCCAAGAACATGCTTTGCTTGCTAATGTGGTTAATAACAAAAACTAAATACCTTCCAAATGAATGCTAATTAGTGCACTTGGTGTGGTTTAAAAAAACAACAAGAAGATCTTACATGTTACATATTAAGTGATTACATACATATGTATTCTGTGGAATCTGAGAACAGTAGTGACTTTTTTTTTTTTGAAAAAGGTTCCTGCATATAAAACACCGGAACTACAGTGATCCAACTAAATGGATGTCTTTTGCTTAATCTTATTAAAAAAAACAAGACACTGTTGATAAAACGTTCAGCTAAAGAGCCACCAGCGTCCGTGGATGTTATCTGAAGAAATGAAACACTCACTGCTAAGGCTGGTGTTTAATACTGTATTTCTTTTCCTGTAATCGTTCAGCAGATATTGGAACATGGTTTGCTGACAGAACATGTTAGTGTAATCTTTCATTTATAATCTAGTGTAATCTTTCATTTATAATGCAAAAGGTTGCTTAGTTTGTAATCCTACTGCAGCTGAAAAGCTCCAGCATATTTATATGTTAAAATCTACCTACCCATTGACCCTTCCATCTATCTACAGTTAGACCTAATTATTCCAGGCAGCTTTACAAAGCTACATTTCACTGAAGGAATTTGGTCTTTATGTTATATAGGCACGTGTTGTATAAAAACTTTTTTTGACATGGGAATACCTAAATCCACCGCTTCATAATCAGTTGAATCAAATGTTAATATGATTGCTATACTGACTTAAGTACAGAATTCCTGGGGCAGCACACACAGGAACACCGCCTCCGGCGCTATGTAACGTCATTCCGAGTCTCAGGTGCACACTTGTTTGAAGCTCCAAATACACCCTTGTTTAAAGTGTAAAGTAAATCTCTTTTGTAAAGCACTTTTGTGTGTACACACTACCTATGCATCTGAATATTACTATTACAGCGTACTTGATAGCCATGTCGGCATACCGAAACTCCACAGACGCAAAAGACGCCAGAGTAAGAACGAGACATTCAAGTTGAACAAAGTGCGCTGTGCATGACAACAAGGTCAGAACAAAATTCAAACCACACATACACTAAGCAAATTAGTTGCGCCGCCAACGTAAACCAGTAGAGATTCACTGTTGTCGATGTTATGCACTACAGGCCTGATCTTTTAAGAAATATTTAGCTAGCTAATAGACAATGTGCAGTTAAATCCAATTTACAGATTTGAATTGAGAGGGTTTACCTTGCTGTGCACCACTCGATGCAATCAGACCTTATTTTAAGGTGTCTCGATAGGGTACAGAGTTGTCAGCTTAAACAGTGCAGAGGACGAGAACAGAAAAAAGTCTCCTTCGGTACGTCCTTGTTTGTCTCGCGCAGCTCCGCCGCTGTCAAACTTCCACTCCCGCTGCAGCAGCCAGGCACTTTCCCACCGCCCGGAAACTGCGTCATGACCGACGATTCATCGGGACCCGCGCACACACCCCCTGACACACCTATGGTTTCGACGAATAGGATTGCCCTGTCTTTCCCTAGTGTAGGACGCCCCCTAACACTGAAACCACAATGGTTTTTTTTAATGTATTTTTTTAAAATAATCTGTATATGATATATGGAGTGTTCATTACACAAGAGGTCTATCTATCGGGCGACAAAAGTGAAGTTTAGTCAGATGGTACCCGGTCTAGCCTAACCTTAAAACTGGCGCACATACCTCACGTCCATACCTCACATTTGCGCCAAATTATGTACCTTATTCTGCCTGCAAGTTCGCACAGAGCCGGACACACAGCCCTGATTAAGAGAGCGAGAAAAGGCGGGAATGACCAACCGGAGAGCTATAAATCACGCATGAGACCGACTCCCCTAAGATATCAACAAAAAAAAGCACACACAGATAGACACCTAGCCGACACGTCTTACAGCCGTAATATAAGGATATACAAGTTGCCAATTTTTCTAATTACAAAGAACAAATGCTAGCTTATGAGTCAGTTTTACAGGAGTGTGAATGTCAACTCACTATAACTTAAATAAATGAATAGAGTGTTATTATACATGACCATTACTTTAACATGAAGAACGCGACTGTTCTTTGTAAGTGTGAGAGGACGTAAGTGAATTTACCGATAGAGGTCACTGTTTAGCATTCGAAGTCCAACCATTCTCTTGTACATCAGTGCGTGAATTTGTATATCTTGAAAACACAGTACATTTGGTAGGTATTAATATGTTTTGTTTGTTTTGCAGTTTCCAAAATGCTGAAACATATCAATTTTAAAAGTATAAATGAAATGTTGTTATATGTAATATACAAATCAGATTTTTTTTGTGTGTGTGTTTTTTTTAAGTAAAAGTAATAATAAAACTAAATGTAAATTTGCCTTTCTGTTGCCAAAGCTGGATGTATTTAGACAATGACAATGTCCAGGTTTCTCCTTCACATCCTGGGTGGAGGCCAGATCTGCAGAGGCCCAGCATTCCTAGCTTCACTCCCTGCACCACGTGGTGGGCTAAAACCCTTGGGCTGTCAGCCTCTCCTGGAGCTGCTCCAGGGGTGAAGTGAAGCAGAGCCTTCCTGGGTGTGCTGATCACGAGGACAACAGCGCTGTGTCGCAACTCTCACAGTAACCCACCCCTCTTCCCTCGGCTCTCTCTCCTCTCCCTTTGAATCGCTCTTCTCCTCCATCTGACTATCTCTCCCCCTCACTGCTCCCTCTTCTCCCCCCTCACTGCTCCCTCTTCTCCCCCCTCACTGCTCCCTCTTCTCCCCCCTCACTGCTCTCTCTTCTCCCCCCTCACTGCTCTCTCTTCTCCCTTTTAGCTCTTTCTCTTCTCTTTTGCCTCCCAAAGGAGGCAACAGCATCTGTGGACGCTTCCAAAATAACGTCTGGAACATTTCACAAACTAAACTGAACCCAGGGTCTTTCCACACAGGATGCTTGCAATAAAATTGGCTTTCAGAATTGATTTTTTTTTTTTGCTTCAAAGAGAGGGTATGTCACAATCTCTTGGTATATCCAGGCCACACTTCTTATACAAAATGTTCAAAATACAGTTTGGACGCCACATAAGTAAAGGGAATGCAAAAATAAATTACAAAAAAATTATGAAAAACCCTTTTTATTAGTTTTATACTGCTGTACATGGACACGACTGAAAATGTATTAACGGTTAGGGTTAAATAATCATGGGAAGCAGTATATTAACTGACCATTACTGATAATAGAGGCATATCTATTACATAGATATAGGCAGTGTAGATGTTATGGAAAGAGTTCTTTCCAGATGGCTTAGAGTGTTGCACACTGGCTGCACATACATACACACACACAGGAAACTCATGGCCATGTCTCTCCCTCCTCCTGTACTGCTCTAAACAGCAGGTGGCGCCATTTGTTGCTTCCTGGAGGTTGGGAAGGCTGAACTTCTTGAACTCTCTTTGGGACTCGGAGCAGCATTTCCTTCATCAGCACCGACTCTACCCTCAAAACGCAAGAGTTCACGCCACCTATATGACTGTACTGAGAATCAGTTTTGACAAATTAATAACAAATTAATAAACTTAGAGCTAGCAAACTGTCATCATATTATGGGTATTTTGTACATCTAGTGCGACGAGTAGAGAAGATTTTGGAGAATTATCATTAAATAACTTTCACATTTACATAGCAGTAAATGCAAATGTTATTACATTATGAATAATTTCCATAATTGCAGAATTGTTTAGTTTAGTTAATTGTTATGCTAAGGCATTTAAAACCAGTAAGTTGATCTGACAAGTGATCTGAGTAAAGTGTAATGATGGAAGAAAACTAATGATTCTCGGCTGGGAGGGAAAGTGAACAAGAGTGTACAGAACAAAGTGATCTTTATCTGGATTACTTATTTGCCATGAACACAGCACTGGCAAAGAGGCAGCTGAAGTAACTTCTGGTTCAGGTATCTTCTCACATGTAAGTTTTGGAACATATGTTGTTCTGAATAAAGGGTTGTCTGATCGTCCTGACAGACCTCCCGCTGGAGGTTCTCACAAGAGGTCAGGGCAAACGACTGGGCAGAAAAACCTTACCTTACTGTTGGTCTTCAGAGCATTTGATCACACTTTTAATCATAGCCTTTTAGAGTTACTCTATATGTTTATGAACATTCTCTAAACAGTGTATGCAAACAAAGCACAGTCAGGGTTCCACAGCTGGGCTGCGATCCAGAAAGTAAAAGTTTTAGTCCAGAGAGCTGCCGGTCAGCTGATACCTGGTGTTGTTTCCGTGGCTTTGTGCTCTAGCAGTCTTCTCCGCGGTCTACAGCATGCTCTGCCTGAATAAGGGAACCTCTACTTGTGTTATTGACATTCCCGTCATGCTTGTGACCTTGGTAACACGTCTAGAGATGATCTATATAGCATATGCTCCGACTCAAATATTACATTTCTTGTGCAAAAATCCATTCTTCCTCATTTGGAGGTCAGTAATTTCTTCAGGATATCATTGTGATCTACACAAAAATGCTGCATACATAACATTACAGAGCTTATGTTTTCATGGGAAAACTACATACATACCCATAAAGCCATGGAGAATGTAAGCTATACTTAACCCTTTTCCTCTGAGATTGGGAGTATGTGGAACAAACATGGTCTAATGGTTTTGTCCATGTATTATTTAAAACATCTCTCTCTCTCTCTCTCTCTCTCCCTCCCTCCCTCTCTCTCTCTCCCTCTCTCTCTCTCTCTCTCTCTCCCTCCCTCTCTCTCTCTCTCTCTCCCTCCCTCTCTCTCTCTCTCTCTCCCTCCAGTTTGTCTTGGTATGGTGGCTGGCACATTAAATGATCAATACCATGGGGCAAAGTGAAATAAGAGTCAACAAAAGGCTCTTTATTGACCATGCTGTTTTATTGTTGGTTTGAAAAAGTTTGAAAAGATTTTTTTTTTTTCAAGAGCAGAAAACACTAAAATCCTTTAGTGAGCTACAACACCAAGACATTATTATTATTATTATTATTATTATTATTATTATTATTATTATTATTATATCTATAGAATAATGCATAAAAAATGTCACACCTAGAAAATATGCTAATTAAAATAAATCACTAGTCTAAATGCAAGTTCAGCACAGTTCTTGCTTGACAGAGATCCCAGAGGTCCCAGAGGTCCCAATTCAGCAAAAACTTATAGTCATACAATGTATTTGACATTTTACACATGTAAATTGCAACATGTTCTGTTAAGTGTCTCAAATACCTGAACATCCTAATGTGGAAAGGATGAAAATGTAAGTGTCGCCCCCTGCTGGTGATGAGGTGTTGTATCGCTGCCCTCCAGGGAAGGCAGTAGGTTGTATAGTTATCTCCTGATGGGGCAAAATAACTACCCTGAAACCACACAACCTACTACCTCACCCTGTACGAACATCAGGAACAACCAACAGGGCCAAGAGATGGAAGCTGGAGAAGTGGACAAGGTTTTCTTCATTTGTTTGATGGCTTCATTATCTTGGGCTGTATCTCCAACAGTAGGGAAAGTAAACACCTCATACATGAAGTTAGATTTAGTAGGGAAAGTAAACACCTCATACATGAAGTTAGATTTAGAAGGGAAAGTAAACACCTCATACATGAAGTTAGATTTAGTAAGGAAAGTAAACACCTCATACATGAAGTTAGATTTAGTAAGGAAAGCATCATAACATATTACAGTACAGGTTAATTAATATAAAATTTAATTGCAATATGAGCTTGTGACCTTGGTAACACATCTAGAGATATACAGCATAAGCTCGGACTCAAATATTACATTTCTTGAAATGAGCAGGGTGGACCTGGGAGGACCAGGATGTTTTCACCAGACGTTAAGGTAAACCAGAGAACTATCAGGAACTGTATGCATGCATCCATTTAGACCTAAAGTTTTATTTACAGCATTTTATTAAATGTGAGTAAAAACTATAAAAACAGAGGAGGATCTAAAAAAGGAGAGTAAAGGCTAATCCATCACAGAAATCCCACAAACATGCCCATCATCATGAATCCATGTCATTCACATAGAGAACGTTTTCTAATCACTGTAGACGATCCACGTTTCCATGTAGTTCACACCGATGAAAATTGAGCCACTTCAGGAAAGACAGTAAGTTGTATAGTTATCTGACAGAAAGGGCATAGCCCTAAAACTATACAACCTACTACCTCACCCCAAAGGACAGTGTGATGTTCTGTACAGGAATGTGCTGCTCCATCTCAGGCTGCAGAAGCCTCATACAGTGTATAAAACCATAAAAGCAACAGTTAAGTGAACAGAAAACGGAATACATAATGACAAGATGAATTGTATAAATTGCCCTAATTAAATATTACATAAATTATATATCATATATTTGAATATACAGTACCTGAGGTAAATGGAGCTATACCAAATGTATATTTTCTCCTCATTCCACCTCATTCCACCAGTGTCTCAACACTTCTAGTCTCCATCTGCAAACTAGAACAAAAATTGTCATTAACTGACCCGCGTTCATATTTTATTTCACAATGGTTAAAGCTTGCTGCCATTTTTCATCTGACACACTGCCAAGACCAGCCCAAATGCTGTAAGGAAACACTGCTGTAAAGGTGAGGAGCTGTAAAGTTGAGGAAGTGCTCTTTATTTATTGGAAGGAGTATTGCAGAGTCTCTACTGTTGCTATGCAATGTGCCAGCCAATAGTGACTCTGCCTGGTCAGGTGACTCTTTGCTGGTTATCTAAAATGACATTTTCTTACTGCATTCTCAGGGATATTTTAGAACCCTGATACCAGCATAACAGACATTACAATCATGTTAGGAAACATAAAATGTATTAATTTTATAATGACATTTTCCTGAAACCAGTCATCAGCTCCACAAGTAATGCCTGAATCAGGTACAATTTTCTCAAGCAACTGAGTGGACAGTCACTGCATGTCCATGAAAGATGGAAGGAATAAACTCTTTCTTCTTTTTAAATGAAATTCTAGGGGCAGGACAGTATTTACCCATATTGTAAAATAGTACAATGGTACTGCAATGCTATTTTTGTGTCAGTGCCTCAGAAAAAGACGACAAGCAAGATGCATGCTTTGACATGCATCATTTATGGTAAACAGCTAACTAATCTATACAAAGACATATATGATATATCAACAGACAGTATACCCATATATAAATGTACATCTACGTATAGTGAGGAAAGCCAACATATCGATAGAATAAGGCATCAAACTGTGGAGTCCACAACACTATTTAAAAATGTATTTGCAAAGTATTTCAAAAAGCCCCCGATAATACTGATCTATCACTGTCCACAAAGAAATCACACACACTTTTTGACATTTTGTAACTTCAATAGTGCATCCGACTCCGAAGAACTCAGACAAGCTCCCCCTTCTGGCCATGTCACAGGTTCCTCCTGAAGGTCCCTGGGGATAAACATAGCCATGTCAAAGCAACAGAGGGTATATAGGGAGCCCAAGGCCCCTGTGGCTACAGGTTAATGGGCAGAAGCCTGAAACAACTATTTATATGTTACAGAGGCTCCTGTTACATGTGCAGACGTGGCTATAGCTGGGCTAAGGGGTTCTGGTCTGAGACAGACGTGGTGACCTCCCTTTCACCTACTCAGCTGATACAGGATTTAAGTGTGAGGATAAGCAGAGCAGCCAACAGTGCTAAAATATACAGTAAGTTACACTTGTACATACCGCTGTACACATGACTGGACACACAGAAACAAGCACTGATTCAAACATACATAAACATAGTACAAAGCTACAAATAGTCTGCACACATGGATTATTTTACCAACACAAAACAGTATGAAAGATTTAGTTTTACTGTATGCAGACAAACTGAACAGAGTGGACTACAATTCCCTTAAGCACCTCCTTTAGAGTGAATGGGAACGTCAAACCGTTCTCCTGTCATCAGTGAAATGAGTGACATTAAAGACTGAACTCATAATGACACTGATCTTTTTAGAAGCCATCGTCTAGAAAATGACAATCACATGTGTCTCAGTGCCACTGGACTGTCAGGACCTTGCTTAAGGTCAGAGTGGAAGCACTGTTACATACTGACATTAAAATCCAGGACTTCTTCATTCATGGTCCAACCTGCTGACCAATGGGCCACCAGCATCAAGTGTAAGCATAAATTTTTCCAAGACTAAGATTTGCCCTTAGCTTTACATTTTTAAAAATAAAATAATTAGTATTAGGTTTTTTTTTAAATAAAATAACCACAGTAGATATTATGGAAAGTTTATGAAATCAGAGATGACAAAAATATCAAGGGAAGCTGCTTCTCTCATATCAGCAAGAACCAATTGGATGGAAATCTATATCCTCAGTATATTACAGAAAATGAAACCAAACTCCATGTGCTCAATATGTAAAACTTTCCACAATCAATCCACAGGAGCAGACAGAATGAACAAATCTATTTAACAAGGATTTGACCAAAAACAAAGGTAAGTAGAGATCCGAGCTTCATATAACATCCCAGAAGTTACATGACGCAGGAGAGAACCTGCTGCGGGTGGATGGGGGTAGAGGGGTAGGCTGTGGACCTCCACCCCACAGCACCACACCACACCTCCCAACTGTAGTGTGGTGTGGCGTGGAGGCGAAGGGGGGGTGGGGGGGGGAGGTCGGAGGACTTCAGTGCACAGCCTTTGAACCGGATTGCAGACTTCAAAGACCCAAAGAATGCACAACAGCCATCCGTGAGCACCAGGCGAGTGTTTCCTCACTGCGATCGCAGCACGTTGTCTGAGCTCTGAACTGCATGAAAAATACGTTTGTCTTTGTCTGTTCATTACATTATCTTCAATATATCACTCCCCTGTCTGATACCCAAAATACTGATTGTGTATAATTTGTCATAAAGTACAAGACAATACCAAATAGGGGCTTAGATCCAGACCAGGCTTGATTATGATAACAATGATCTATCATCAGTTAGCACCCATTGTTTCCCAAAGCATTTCCGTGACAAGGTCTTAACCTTTGAACCTGTTTTCTTCTTGCTCTGGCCAAATTCAGCCAGTTCGTGTGAGGATTTCCGCAGGCTGGTGACACACAACCAGAATATACCTCAGTGACGGCCAAAACAGAGTTATCAGGCCATCCACTGATCCTTTCTGACTCAGGCTCCTGCATTCACACAGGGGAACAGCTGCTTCCTGCTTTCAGTTCAGAATGTTCGCACTTGCCAGTAGCACCTGGGGACCAGGCTCTGCTTTATCTTTTCGAAAGATCAACAGATAGCGTTGCCTACTGTACCTTCAATCAAAGAAGAGCTTTGACTCCCTCTTATTTGACCTTAAATGGTTCAGCTAACCTCTAGTCAGAACAGTTCTCGTTTTTAACCCCTTTTTTCGCTTCTTTGGTCTGATTACTGTGTGTAATTTTAGGGTGACCATAGAAGCAGGAAGCAGTGAAACACCACGGTGATGCGGACGAGACTCGGTGGCATTCTAAGATGAGACGTCCGACACATTCTGGAACCCCTGTGCCCTGACTGTGCCCCTCTGCCATTGGGAGACAGAAGTGTGTCTGTTGCTAGGCTATTAATAGAGAACTCTTCACATGCTCTGCCTGTGTTCAAAGCAAAACTAGAGGATCTCTAACCTTAAGCAGCACACAAGCAATCAGGACTAGTATATCTGAAAAGCTCTGACCCTTGCTAGTGCACAAATAAGAGAGGCGGATGAAACGTGCTAATGGCTGCACCGTTCAAAGCACATTAATAACAGTCAAAGCTACATCAACTGCATCAAACACAGCTAAAAACCCACTAGCAAAATTTGCTTCGTGCACTGTGCACACGCCGAACCCTGTTTGTCCTTTAAGGTTGGCCTGAGCAGTTTTTCCTTACATATGCGGGCGCGTCACGTCGTGAGATCTCATGCCACGCTGCGAAGCCATCTGCTCCACAGAGCTGGTGCTCAGGCCTCGGCCCGTGGCAGAGGGACGCGGTGCTGTCCTCTCTAACGGAGGCCCACTCCGGAAACCCCGTGTGCTCACCACAGTCATATAGGAGGTGGTGTGGAAATATGTGTGCAGTGAGCACAGTTATGCAATGTGCTTCATAATTTATTTTCATAAACACAATATGGATGGTGTTATGTGCCAAGTCATGAGACTAGACTGAAGAATGGGCTAAAATGCTTTTAAAGGGTAGGGTTCATTAGTAATCACAAGAATAAAAAATCTTGTCCAAGCTTAAGCCAAGATGAACAATTTTAGAAACTAGACGTACTTACTTTGTGAACTGTTTGTCTACATAAGGTCCTATGTTTTCAATATATCTAATATGACAGAGTTTCTAATTCACCTTTAAGATAGAAAAATAACGTTTTGTTAAAGTAAGAAAAAAACATAAACCAACCAGAGTCCTGTATTAGCAAACTAACTATCTCTGCCCATTTTTTCTAGGAAACTTGCCTTGCCGAAGCTAAACACATTATTAGTAAGTGCTGTTAATGTCTCTAGTACTATGAGCAGAGAGTAGAACTGTCTATGGGATGTTTCCACCATCTGGTTAAGTAACTAAGTAACCAAATGCCAGGCGTGTGCAGAATTCCAGAGGTAGCATACAGCAGCCGCAGGGTAGCAAACCCACAACACAAGCCCCCGATGCACTGTAAGCAGGTTGTATTCCAGGCTAAGTGGTTGGGGGGTAAGAGTGGGGTAGAAGGGTAGTGGGGGCTTCAGAAGTGCTGCCGGTTCTTGCCAGTAATTTTTTTTTTTTGCACAAGTGGAAAACAACAGTTCATGGCACTGACCCAAGGTCAGAGCTCGGCAGCGCGAAGCTGGGAAGGATCCAGGACACTGCAAAACTGCTTGTTTATATGCAGTCAGTTGGCAACAATTAAGATGCTTAATAAGAAAGGAAGAATTCTCTACTGCACTACTTCATCTGTCTGGCCAAGCCCACTTGTGGCCTGTGCCTCTCATCCTTCACTCCTTCTCTTCCACACTTAACCATGCCGAGTTCACCTGGCAACTCTGGCTAATGCACAAAATGGGTGCAGACAGTCTCCAGGCAGAAAGAAAGTCGGCCATTTTGTCGATGCTTCAGGCACAGAAATGGATGCGAGAGGGAGGAAGCTTCTGGAAGACGCTGTTTCTTGTTCTTTAAAACCATCGTAGTGCTCTGCAGCCCATGCGTTTTAAACCTATTTCTGAGAAATGGAACCAAACACCTAAAAATGTCAGCATAAGCATAAATGCTTAAAAACTATGTTTATAATGCGATGGATCAACTACTACTGTACCACAAAAAAATTGCTTCGTGCAATATTTGTGACTCTGAGTGGGCATGGTTTGTGTGGGTGAAAGTACTGACTGAAAGGACACTGGCAGTTCATCATCACTAAATCTGCCATAATGTACCCACAGCAGTTACTCTAGAGTAGTGAAGGGCTCCACTTCATGACTAATGACTCCTCCCCATTTAGTACTGTTATGGAATACTAGTAACAGTGTAACCATTTCATGCTTGTGCAGAGGAAGGCCATTTCAAAATGAATTTGGACATTTCAATAACTTGTCATACCACAGATGATATTTTTGATGCGTTTATACCTAAAGGCGATTTCTATTTGTATGACACTTCCTACTCAGACGTCATTCAAAATGATTTACATAAGAGTAAGACACAATAGAAGTAAAAGGATCATTAAATGGAATAAAAAAGATAAGAAATGAAACCAAAGCAGCAGCAGAATGAATTCAAACTCGAATAAAAGATCAGTTTAAAGGCAACGATAACATAAAGGGGAGAATGAAAACTTGAGACACGTCTAAGTTCTGCTGAAAGTTTGTTCCAGTCGTGTGCAGCAAAAAGGCTGAACGTTTTGATTTTGGGCTCTGCTGTCGAACTGTTATCCATACATCTGTGAGACCTATGAGGCTTAGACTCTTTATGCAGGGTTTTTCCTGTTTTTATTATGAGTTATAAGGGGAGAAAACAATTACTATAATGATTTGCTTTTCATCATCGCCAGCAATAAAAGTGGTTTTAGAGGGTAAAACTTGATCAAAGTGCTGCATACTGCATACTGCATACTGCATGCACTCGGTAGTGTCAAATATGGGGTCATGGCTTTACAATGCATATGCAGATGAAGCACTGTGTCATCAAAATCGAGAAGTCTACTGTACATGGAAAAAAACAGCTTTAATTAGAAACGTATTTACTTATTGAGAATATCACTACATCAAGTTATTTGTTACATTTCCGACTTTTTTAACCTCCCAGTTTTTTTTAAACCATATATCTGAAGGCATGTGTAGCTCAGTGCTCACTACCTTAGCCTGCCGATGAACAGAAGGTCACTGTAACCAAGGCTAGAGAGTCTTCCTTAACATCCCTCATCAAATTTCTGTTCAGATATTTTATACCTAGTTATTTTTTTTCTGTTAAGCTTTTTATTTTCTATTGCAGTAGTAATTCTCAAAATATATATAAAAAAATCAAATGTCATCAGTTCTCTAGGGTTTGTAGTTTTCCTGCGGGATTGTATGTGTGGACTGGTTGCAAGAGCTACACAGAAAACACGATGACAAATCCCACCTCATCACAGCTCCGGCTCTTATTTGCTAAATGAAAACGACTGATTCGTTTTTAAAACAGGCTGCCACCATCTCTTAATGGGGGATGAAACAGATCCATCCTTCAGTAATATTTAACAATGAAACATAAATTATCTACACAGGTGAACCAGTATTACTCAGTCAGGTAGTCAGTATTAATGAATATCAAACAAATTCTCTGTGACTCAGAACACTTCTGAATTCTAACATTAATAATGAATACATCTGAGGCCTTTTTATCACTAATAAGTGTATTTCTTTTGAACTCACTAATGCATGTCTTTTTCCAGCATGTTCCTATTGTCAATATCTATATTTCAAACAGCCAGGAAGAGCTAAAATAGTCACTCAGTATGAAGTGTTTCTAAAAACTGCACGAATCAAAGTGAGGCTGTGGCATCGTGGTGCCACTCACCTGGCCTCCGTCAGGAGACGTTTCTGTGGAT
>JAOXYF010000007.1:7439715-7460153 GCA_028565775.1 Sternarchorhynchus goeldii | reverse complement strand
AGTGTACGTATACAAGTGTTTTTTGTATGTGTGTATATATCAGTATATGAGTGTACGTATACAAGTGTTTTTTGTATGTGTGTATATATCAGTATATGAGTGTACGTATACAAGTGTTTTTTGTATTTGTGCGTGTGTGCATGCGTGAGTGTGTGTGTGTGTGCGAGTGTGTGTGTGTGGCCACTGATTTCATCTGAATTGCAGATCAGTATTAAACATATACATATTGTATTGAACAGTATTAGTGTACAGATGTATCTCTACAATTAAAGATTTAATTGAAATCAAAAGTTCACACAGAATGCAAGACGTACACTTTCATATACCTACTGAAGTATATCTGCTTGAGACTAAAATCAGGAGTACAAGTTGATGCAGCTGCATAGCCCCAAGCATTTGAATTCTCAAAAACAAGACCTCTGTTATTTTTGCTTCTCTGGCATGTTTGCCTAGCAAACCTGTTGATATTGTTCTAGTCAGAATAACCAGGAAGTGAAGATGAAGAAACATACATATTTCTGTGTTACTTTAAAAGCAAAAACAAGCAAAGTAATAATACATGGTTTATAAAACATGTTAATAATAACATGTTTTACAGCATTAACTTTTCAGATTAATAATCAAATTAGTTTATTGTAATCCTTCTAGATCACACGTAATTTGAGATTTACAGTAACAAATAATATGACCACAAGGGGGAGTTTTCTTGACCATGGCCCTCTGGAATAATTTAAAGATCGGTAGAGAGTGCCAGGGCCGTATTTAAGAAATGTAAACAGCTCAAACCCTTGTATTTGACAAAACGTTAAGAGCTTTAAGAGACAATGATATTACACGTCAATTGATCACTATATATGCAGTAAAAAATCCTTTGATACATTTAAATTACAAGTTCAGAATAAGAGAAATACAAATATTCGAGATTAATCGCATAAATCATTAAAAAAACACGCAGACATACATATAGAAATAAACAAGCTAGCTATTAATCTATTATACAAATAGACGTGTGCAAACTCTGATATCGTAACTAAGCCACCTGCGTTGTTCTTTCAAATTGTTGCGACTGCTCTCTCACAAAAGCATTGTTTCCTTAATAAAACGACTTACGTTTCTTAATAAAACGAGCGTAATACACCGGACATGTAAGCTACAGAGATAACGCTTTTGCTTTGAAACAGCCTACGCACTTATCTCAAGAAAAAAGTTAAAGAGGTAGCTTAGTTTACTGGATTAAGATTTATGATAATTAGACAGGAAATCACATGCTTATCATTTATGTAGTATATATATGCAGAAGTACACGTGCTGTACTAATGAAGTTTCTCCACCCTATGCATACAAGTATAAAGCATAAAAAAGAGGGGGCGTGGTTTACGTTACCTGTTTCGACTACCTGCAGATACATGGAAAGAATTTAAGATGTCGTCAGTGTACAACAAGAAGCAGCCGCTGCGATGTGGAACATAATAGCCTACTGTCGGCATTGCACAGGGAGAGAGAGAGGAGGATAGAAAGCCAGAGGGAACTTGAGAAGCACGACAGGTTCACCTGACGAGGCGAGTGAAAACACTACTCTGGTCCCCTTTGAAACAAAGAGCTCGGAGTCGTTCATTCCTCAGCTCTGCCGTTTTTATCCCTCTAACTTCAAACAAAGACCGTATAGCATCAGTAATCTTTATTTTTAGTTTTACTATGGGTCTCAGATTTCCGAAGCCTTTAAAGAAAAACAGAAAACCCTTTTTTGCCAAACAGATACAACTGCTTTACCTGCGCAGGCTGAACTGAGGTGCCAATGTAAGCGCGAGCGTGACCGGATTTCCTCAGTGAATGGCCCGGGCACATCATTGTTTTGACCATGCCCAGACCCCTGAGACAGTGGATTTTTAACGTGCTGCTGTGTTTTGGCATCGTCTATTTGAGACTCGGGTGAGTTCATATTTAATAACCTGCACAATTGCATAATTGTTTATAAGTTGTTTATTTATTAAGTAGTATTTTATAAATAAATATATAAATGCAATTTGTGTGAAATTGGTCATACATGCGGCGGGACGCACCTGTGCTCTGTTGTTAACGTGTCCGAAATCTAGCCTGTCTCGTACTTGCCTGCTCAGTAAACTTGACACAACAGTTTGGAACCAACATATACTAGATTTAAAAGGCATGACATGTAACATATATGAGTACGTTTCTTAAATACTTTCCCTGTTGTAAGTACACATGGAACACACTGAGGACAAATCGCTAAATACGTTCGAGGATGATCCACGCGACTCTCCCTCTCTCTCACCCCTCTGAACCCTCATTAATAACGGCGTGCTGAGTTGTATTTCCACATTCCTTTACTCACACGCAGCTGCAGCGCGTTTTGCAACACCTCACCTGTATTTTCCGAAAATGTGTGTGATAGAAGGGACAAGCTAAATGGGTCTGAATAACCAATGTTCAACAAAAAACAATTGTATATTATTGTTTAAAAAGTAATAAGACACTAATGAGGAATTTACAAGATAATTCCATTTATTTACAGGATTTTACCTATTGTATAATCCAATTTTATGATCCTAAATGAAGTTATGAGGAATGCTGTAGTTTACCTAATTTTGTTTAGATTAGATTATAAACAAAGCTTCTGTATGAAACATTAGGCTTGTCTAACCAGTGCGGTACCCCTGTGTGTGCATCGTATCCCTAATCAGATTTAAATTGTTTGGTGTGTTAATTGTTTGCATTGTTTACAGCTAGGCCCTTTTGAATAGTGGTTTATGTAATCTCCAGTGTTTTAGCCGATAAGACATACAACTTTATGTAAAGGGAAGAGAGAAATAAACCCTACTAGATATCTCTGTTTTATCAGGGCCAAACCTGTTTGCTTACCTCGGGCGCTCCGCAGCTAAAGGCAGTAAGAACCTGTTGCTGTAACAGCTCTCTGTGATAGACTGCGGTGATGACAGACAGGCTTTCAGTACTTGTGCAGACAGATAATTTCATTCAGCCTGGAGGTAATAGTAGACCACTCTGTCTAAAGAGTCTGCCTTTTAGAAAACAACGATATACCAGCGGCTAAATTTATTTGTCTCAGTTATGACGTCTGAATAATTTTAAGCATTTTTTTTTCCTACTGGAGAACCCCAAAGCAGTGTTCCACACGGTAGTCAAATAACGGTAGCGAAAGTGATGTTGCACGTCCAAAGGCAGTAGGCATGGATATGCTGCACCGGTCACCCTTGCGTTCCCACTGGGAACTCTCCATTCAGACGGGCATGGGTGCAGTGTCAGTGTCGCCCCTTTGTCCGGGTATGCAACAAAAGTGGGCGGATAGTCGTGTCTCTGCCCAATGGCAGCCCCGAATCTCCAGAGAGAGGAGAGAGGCACGTTTTGCCATACAAAATCCTTAAAACCATCATCATTCCAGCCTGGCAACCACACTGTAACAACCTCACCGCTGAGAGATGACAGACTCAATTTCTGCGCTCGCTGCAACACACAGTCGGTCCTGGCAGTTAAGAGCGTCGTAGAACGTTTTCTTTACTCTGGAACGCGGCATCAAACTGGAAAACAGATTGTCGCTTGACGCAAGTGGACTAAACGCGCTACGGGAATAAAGGAGTTCACATTTGCTTTTCTCTCTATCGATCAGAAAGCGGCTATTTGCTCAATGTCACCATGATCATCTTCTCATCACGCAGTGTGCTGCTGTCAGTCTACTACCCGCAGATATTCCTCATCCTTACGAGCGGTAGCTACCTGTAAGTTCACACGCTTGAGAATAAGTTTGAATCGCCCACCTTGTAGTCAATATATATGTTTCGGAGTAGACTTGACCAGAATATTCTGCTATTTCGTTGCAAATATGCTTTTACCGTAAAGCTTATATTTGCCTTTTGAAACGGACGTATTTACAGTATTTCAAAATATCTCTCAATTTCACATATTTGTAAATAATCATATTTTAAGGTTCCTTTATAATAGCCTAAGCTGTTTATTATCAGACGCAGAGAAAAATGTAAGTCAAAGTAACTGCTTGTTATTGTACTTTGGGTATGTCCCCCCCGTGAATGATGTTTGTAATGCACCACGCAATTCACGTGTTATCAGGTTCTTGTATTCATTTTGAAGACCGTTTCAAACGAGTCCTGTACACACGCTTCACGACAGTCTTTGATTCACATGAGAATAAAGTAAGCTTGGACATTTTTTGTTGGTGTAAAACCTACAGTAAATTAGTTTTCCCAAACGTAAGGTATTGGTAACGACTTTTCTTTAAATCACGTTGGCAAGCTAATGCATCCCCTTCTACTTTTAACAAACTTCACTGCACCAAGGACTCAAAGGTCTCGAACATGATCCTTGAAAAAATCTCTTTTGGCCACTGAGTGGCAGAGATGTTCAGGAACATCCAGAGCGCGTGTAAATTTTGAAGGCCATGTTGCTTGTTTCGTACAGGTGGTATACGGATCTTCTGCGAGTTGTAGAAAGTGTTGGTGCTTTACGTAGTAATATTGGAGTGCGTACAATAGCTCGAGACTAGCGGATTTTCCTGAAATTGGGCAGAGACACGTTTAACATGCGTATATTTTGAGCATGTTTTGAAATATTTGGTATTTTACTTTGACATTCATCTATGGGATTCTGAATAAAAACGAGGTTGTTGTAAAAACACCCTTTCGTTTCACTCAGGGATTAATTATGACACTATAAGCTCCTGGTTTTAACGCAGGAGACCCTGAACCCGACGCTAAAATAGAAATGGGTTTTGGTTGCAGTGGTGTAGGTCTATGTATAGCGTTGGTTTGCACATTACAAACGACATACCATTGTTTGTTTTTACAGTTTAAACCTTCTTTATTCGGCATATAATAAATTTAATACATGTATGCAAGAGCTCATGGGAGGGTTATAAAAAGTAAGGATGTGGTCACTTTTTATAATCTCCAATTCTTTCCCGCGCATTTTCTTTTTAGGGAACTTTAGTCTACGATGAAATTAGGTGACGGCCTTAGTGGGTGGCATTAGGCTGCTACCGGAAGACTTCTGCTCAGGGGGAAAAGTCTTGCTTATTAGCTCCTCAAATAATAAAAATACCGAATCTGGAAAGAAATTGAAAAGGACGTTTACCATATTAAAGCAATATCACAGAATGTGTAACAACAAAAAATTAACAGCAACGACGACGATTAAAAAAGCGAAATTCTGAAATTCTGTAAGGTCTTTGAGAAGGATGTTTGGAATCTTATTGGTTAATTACAGACGAAGATGATGTAAGTTAATACCGATTCACTTCTTTAAGACTGAGATGATCTTCAAGTTAATAGAAATTTCGTAATATTAGCACAGTAAGGTGACTGTGAGTGGCCTCTAATGTAGAGAAAAGCCTTACTGCAGCGTGCATGTTACACCTGTATCAGCAGAGCCATAATATAAAACATAGATTCAACAATTACAGCTTTAAGCATTTATACACATTTATAGAACACATGTATTTCACAAATATAGTTTTATCAAATGCAAAAACTTTCCAGTTCTCTTTGTAAATGCAGAAGAACAGCAAATTATAGGAGCACAGAGAGGCTGTGAGGTTGAGATTTGTTAGTTTCCCGTAAGCATCTGGTGGCAGCCAGTACATCTTGGTAGTTCTGAGGTTGTTTCAGAAGGATTTGTTTTAAGTGGAGTGAACTGCATGATAGCTGGAGCCAAGCACACAGAGAACATTTATTTTCTCTTGTATAAATGTAGAGTGCATTTACTCGTCTGCAGGATTATTTATGCGTCATCTACCAGGAAGTCGTGCTCATATTTGAAATCTTCCTCACAGTATAGTTCTGATTTATTTTGCTATATTTTCCATCAACTACAATTAAACTTACACTTTAGATCATCTAATTTTAGTTGGTTGATCAAAACAGGCTGTGTTTGGTTTTTGGTTTTCTTACACAGGGGTGATGTAGAAGACATTTTGAGAATGTGGATCCTAGAGTATGTTATGGTTCACAGTTAAGCAGAATGTATACAAGTGATTTTGTTTACTCATACAGTAAAGCTTAAGGTCCCCAATTCTGGAGAAAGATACCAGTTAGCAAACTGTTCAAAACGTTTATACTGAACCCTGAGTCAGCGTCGACTTTTGCTTTAGATTTGTCCCATTTCTGTTTAAATTCTGAAATTTATTATATGCTTATATGTCAAACAAATGTTGATTTTATCATAAGCTGTACCTTAAGAAAACATGAATTTTAATGATCTTAATTAATTTTAACGATCTTAACCGATTCAGGTATAAGCAAGCAATACCTCAGGGACAGCAGCCGTTAAAATGGAAGCATTTTTAACCCTTTTTTAGAACTACCCTTCGCCGTCAGAAGGGTGTGTGTGTTTTCACACCCTTCACTCCTTTTTATTAGACACATAACGTTCGCACCAAGAACACTTTCAGCACGTGTGAAAACCTGAGCCACATAGTGGGTAGCCTCTTCCACCTCAGTGCGCGAAGGAAGAGATAGTAAGCAGTGCTACACTCATCAGGGCTTCCTGTACGTCTCACTGTGAGGCTGTGACATTGTCAACAAACAACTGAGGCTCCATGCAAAGGCAGGGTGACATTACCACAGACATGCTAAACCGTAATTATCTGTAGTCCCCCATTATTCCATTTGTCTACCTCCTCATAACCTGGCCTGAGGTAGACAGTCTATATTCAGCTTGTTTAACCAAAGTCACTGCTAAGACAACATGTTAGTCAGTGCATTATAGTTGCTGGAAAGGAGGGATGCCATAATACGTAGCCTTAAGTACACTCCAAATAAACAGCAAGAGGGAGAAGTCCATTTGTCTGTGAAGTCGACGTCACGACCTAACTTCAATTTCTATGTAATTTAGAAATGCTTATTTGCAAATGAGTTTAAAAAGACTGTGTAATTTGTTGCAGAGTGTGTCTCTAGCAGTTTGATTTGTGCTAGTGAGCAGAAGCAATGGAACCTAACTCCCTAGACAAGTCAGTAGAATTTTGTGTTTTAAAGAAAAAATTAATTTTTTCTAGATTGCACAATAGTTCAAAATACATTGACGCTGACATAAATTATACATGCACGGATTTTCCAAGTGCAACTGCAAATGTGAAAAGTAGCTTATGTCCAAAATACATAGCACACAGAAATAGTTACTTTTTACTTTATAATCAGAGAGGAGAATTATTTCTTCTAACTACGTATAATTTACGAATACTGTTTCTTTAATTTAAGCACCCTTTCCATAGTTTGTCTGCTATAAGTTTTTAGTATGTGACAGACCTCTGTATTACTGATGCCTCTTCATGTCTCTTCAGTATGTGGGCCTTCACATACATTATTCTCAGTTCTTTATTTATTTTACATGCTTTATTTATCATGTACACATAAGGCTCGTGGCATAATTGATACTCCCTCTATATCTGTGCTAGTGTGGGAAGCCCATTGCCCTTGTCCTGTTCCTGTTTCTAAGTGAATTATAAACTGTCATGCTTACAGACATGACTTTTGCTTATGACGTATAGACATCAGTGCTGGATTTCTGGCCTGTTCAACAGTGCTGCATTTCCGTCCTGTGCTTGTTCGGAATGTGGTGTTTATCTGCATGCTTTCCAAAAGGGACCCAGGCCTTGATGTGGCAGTTGGGCACAGAGCAAACTCAGACTCTTTTTTGATGATTTGTGGTAATGACTCCCATAGCTTTGACTCATTCAGCAGAGGAAAGGACAATGGGAGCTCTATGGTGTCTTTGAGATTTGCCTCAAAATTACAAATCAAAGAAGGAATTTGTAATGACTCTGGTTGAAATGCTTTTTGTTTTTTTTATTATTCCCAAGGGGTGTTGGTTGAACTTATTGCATAAAGAAGTAATTCCTTTGGACTTCCCATGAAAGAGGTCATAACAAAACCTATGACAGTCACCACTAAATGTGTCTAAGGGTTTTTACTTTAATTGTCTATAACTTTCATATATGTTCATGAGGGCTTTTTCAGTTTAAAGCAGTAGGGTTCAATCACATTTTTGCCACAAGAATATCAGATACTTCTACCTGCTCCCTATTGCCTGCAGAAACAAAAAGATGTAATTTGATGCAGAAACAATGCATAATACACATATTTGAAATGCAGAGTGAAGGACACATTCGTTGGGCTCTCATCTCAGTCTCTCTAGCACATGTGGTTTTGCATTTAAGAATAATTCTCAAGTCTTTGTGGACACGGAAATGTGACCAAAGCAGACCCCAGCCAACCATATCCAATTTCCAATGAACATTCGCTCCCTTTGTTTTTCCACTTTCATGTGTTTTGAAGAGAGGATCCATAAGCTGGGACTGTCCCCCCCTTCCTTTTTTTTGCTCATTGGTTTTCCTTTTTGCTGACACACAGCTTGCATGCTGCAGCCTGCCTTGTTTGCGGTGGAGTCCTCAGTGGTCGACGTCACACTTCAAAGCTGGCATGTGACTCCTTGGGTTTTCACGGCCCTTGTGTCTGACATGTTTGAAAGGCATGTATCTGCATGGGTTACACAGCTGTAAACAAAAGGGCTGGGTTGTTTAGCACCGCCGTTTGATACACACAAACGGTGCCCAAAATACCCTGCGCACATTGGGGTATGATTGTACATGACAAGGAAAGATGAGTACAATGCTGACTTCCGAATATGAAACTTGAGGAATTGCGCAATTATCAAATGACACCCTTCTCAGTTTTTGAATACATATAAGGCTAGAGTAAACACAGGAATCATGGCATAAAAATATGAACTGTGCCTCAATTCAGGTGTAATGTGAGGTGTAATGACCTTTTAGAGGGCCCAGTTAGACTTAACACTGTTGTGTGTTGTGTGTTATGGTTTTGTTGTGTGACATCTGTGTTTAGTGACGCTCTGTAGATGTTTTGTGAATAAATGTTTGTAGAGATAACAGATTG
Organism: Sternarchorhynchus goeldii; assembly: GCA_028565775.1. NCBI lineage: Eukaryota > Metazoa > Chordata > Actinopteri > Gymnotiformes > Apteronotidae > Sternarchorhynchus > Sternarchorhynchus goeldii. The sequence continues at coordinate 7,451,217 of JAOXYF010000007.1, read as the reverse complement.
AGATCTATTGTTGTCAAAGGCTACAAATGGTGCATAAATCTCTCATATGCTATGTGTGTAGAAAACATCTATGCTTTCTAAGCACCAAGAATACCCAAATTAAAAGGAATAACATTTACGGTGACTTCAGGGTCAACATGTGAACCACTTCTAAATTTGAGAAGCAGAAATTACAAATGATGTTGTAGTCTGCAGCATGCCTGGAGTTGGTTAGGTCTGGAAACAATTCCAACTATGTTACCTAACAATTAGTGCACAAGCCTGACTTACTTTAACAGGGATCTGAGCCAAACCCATGTGGACAGACCTCATCCGTAAGCAAATAAACAAAATGTCGTTTTCTGCTTTGATTGTTCTGACATGCATTGTCAAATGTTTGTCCTCCATATCTTCCAAAACCGTGGAATCCGTTGCTAAACGTTTTTCAGGAGATTGTGTAATTGTTCTGAAACCTAGTGCATGTGTACTTGGCAACCGTCCCGTTATTAATCCTTGTTACACTGGTATAAAACACTGCAAGCCATGAAGAATTTCTTTGCAAGCAGGAAGAACTTGTTTCTTAAAGCGAATAGATGAGTGTTATAGAACACTTTTATAGTTTTCTGCTCTTTGTCAAAACTCAGAAAATGGCTGTATGTAAATCATTCTGCATATCTTAAAGCATTTTGCAAAAAAGAATAATTTTACATTACAATTTATTTTACATCCAATAGTTTATAATAGCAACATTCATAGACGATACATGTAATAATTCTTTTCTTGGCATTTGTATGCCTTTTGCTTCTGTGCTGAAGCCAGTGCTTCTTTCCCAATGCGCTTCTCTAACAAGCTTCATGTCTGCCTCTCTTCTCTTTTAAGGGCCCTTTCCTCCGTGGTGGCCCTGGGTGCCAACATCATCTGCAATAAGATTCCGGGCCTGGCTCCCCGCCAGAGGGCCATCTGCCAAAGCCGCCCCGACGCCATCATCGTGATAGGCGAGGGTGCTCAGCTGGGCATCAATGAGTGTCAGTACCAGTTCCGCTACGGCCGCTGGAACTGCTCGGCGCTGGGAGAGCGCACGGTCTTCGGCCAGGAGCTGCGAGTAGGTCAGTCTGTGCCAAAGACTATTCTTATACACTCCTCAAAAAAAGTCAAGTCAGTGGGAGAACTCAGCTGATGATGTGAAGTAGAAGAATCACAGACCAGGGCAGTTGTTCACATCAGTTTTTGCAGCTCACAGAATGCTGGTTAAAGATGGGTAAAGAACAAAGCTTTGGTCAGTTTGAAGTCTTCTGTTTTTAACCTATTTGAACATTTTTGTGGTGGGTATTTACTCCTCCTTTGAAGGATATTCAGTGAGTTTCAGTAGGTATCCACGTCTCTGTGGTAGCATCATGTTACTGTGTTCATAAGGCTCTGTAGAGGAGGAACAATTGCAAGCTTGATTACAGGGGTAGCAGTTGTTGCAGTGACAAAAGCAGAGGGTTTTCCTGAACTGAAACAGATATGAGAGGCAGCTTTCACTATGTGCCAAACCTTAGTTACATACAAGTTTCAGTCACGCCCACCACTTGGACTTCACCTGCTTACAATACCATGTTTTGTACCTGTGGTGTGACTGCATAGTGTTTGCTCAAATCACTTCGATTCTTTTGATTACTTTGACTGTAAACACAACTCTTTGTCAATAACAAAAGAATAGCCATGGAAGTCCTTTCTTGAGGCCCCGACTGGAATATTTGTGAGGACTAATCTGTAAAGGTTGATTGCTGTTTCTCTTTTCTCTGTCTCTCTCTCTTTCCCTCTCGCTCTCTTTTTCATATTTATGCAGTCAAAATGAGCTACAACCCGACAAACATCTACATTACTTTTGTTCAGAGAAACATTCCAGAGATTGTCATAGTTCACTGTGCCTTTTACAGTCTTTTTTATATATTTCCTTCCATTCAAGACTATTTTGTTGTCGTTAAAATGTGGTCAGACTGCACGTTGAGGCCAGTTGCTCTGTTAACTATCAGTCCTTTTTCAAAGGATTTGCTTGACTCATGCTCCACAAAATGCATTATAGTTTGCAGGAAATTTTACACTTTTGTGGTGGATCTTTGAACAAAAGAATTTATTTATGGTTGTTCACTTTTAACTAAAACGAGAGATGATATTCTCATCTTGAAAATGTGCAAAAGTATATATAGCAAAAATGAACTGGCTACATGCGTTGTCTTTAGCAGTATTTACATACGAGAACAGAAAAGTAAATTTTCAGCTTCCTAAATGTACTGCATACAGGTTTTAGTAGAAGTGTATGAATTTTCAGTAGAATTGTTCTTAGTGAAATATCCTACGCACTACCCATCTTAGCACCACCCATCTTAGCACTACCCATCTTAGCACTACCCATCTTGCTGTCTTTGTCATTTATAGACACTTTTAAAATAAGTTCTGGTTCCACTCATGTTTACAGTCACCTGCAGTGACTGATTAATAACAACAGGCCCAACAGTAATCTGCATAATTTTTGAAGGATCGGCTTTATTTGATTTGACAGAAAATCAAAAAGTAAAGTTTAATTGTCCCACAACGTGATTAACCACTACAACCACAGCTTTGTTATTTACATTTTAGAGATTTGGTAAAAGTCTTTGTTGTGGTTTCAGCAGTCATACTGTGTTTTCACCTTTGCTCTTCTGATGGCCTGGGTCTCACCTTGCTTGTAATTTTGATAGACTGATTGTTTTTGGATTTTAAGTTTATCATTATTGTCTAATGCATCATTATTGTCTAATGTAGAATGATTAAACACTGAAACTGCCTTGAAGACACAGGCCTCCAGAGAATTATATGAACTGCACTAAATCTTCTTTATAGCTATCTTCAAGAAAAATATTTCTCTCAATGGCCTGTGTGTTATTTATTTTATTTTTACCAGTAAACTATTTCCTTTATATAACCAGTAAACTATTTCCTTTGTGAGGATACTGTTGTTTTTCTAAAGTTAAAGATCAGTTACCCAGAAAACTGATTTGCTCTCTCTCCTTGGCCACTCAGCCATCTTGGACACTATGTTGTGCTTTGGTTTTCCTGTGCAGCACACATTAATAGTTTGCCTATTGAGTATTACCAAGCCCCCAAAAGATTGAATTCAGGGAAAGATTCTGTTTCAGAAAACAGGCTTGTAATCTGATTCCCATTTCAGTATTACTCTGTATAATATAAAGATCTGCAGAAGGAGAAACGGTAACCGAAGACACTCTGTAAGCTGAAGTTGAAAGACAAAGCTAACACAAAGATGAAAATGAAAAGCTCAGTGAATACGATGAACGAAATGTCCCTCGTCAATGGCTGGGAATTGTTGCAGTGAATATATGTTTCCATGAATCTTTCCATGAAAGATTACAGACAGTTTATTACTACTTAAAACTCAAAGAAAGACTTTTGTGATGAGGCACAGCAAAACTGTTATCCAGGTCCAGCACAATGATTTTGTGAATTTACACATTGAAAATAAACATTGGATACTTTCAAGTATCTGAGACCCCACTGACAGCCCACCCTATTGTCAGTAAATATCTAGTCATATATATTTTCATATAGTGTGCATGTTGTGAAGCTCTGAAAAGGATCCTGAAATCTTGTTATGTTTAAATTGGGACTAAAACTCTAAAAGTCAGGCTCTTCTAGACTTCATTACACAATGGAGGTGCTGAAAGAGAAAAGCACTCTAACTCTTCTGCGTTTACCTTTCTGGTCTGTTTGTCATCCAGGTGATTCAGTGTGTTCGTGTGAATAGAGTTTGTCGCTAATCTCAGAGAAAAATTGCTAAGTTCAAGCTCGTGCCCTGAATAACTTCACAAGCGGCCAGACAGAGAGGTTACTCTTACCCATTCAAAGAATTCTACATTCATTTCAAATCTGCACTAAAAGCACAGGGTGTGATTAATATGGCTATTTAAGACCAAATAACTCATTTTAAATGTAGTGACTACAAGACACATTTCACTCAAGTGTTTTTGCCAACTGGTTGCTCAGCATTAAGTCAGAAATGAGAGACAACTCATGCACAGGAGCAGTATTGTGGGTGGCAGCCTGCTCTGTTCTATTAACCTACACTGATATGGTTTGTGAAATTGGCCTGTCCCTTTAGGGACCTGAACGCATAATTCTGCGAGGGCCAAATCAAAGATACAGTGCTTAGCTGAAGAGTAGAACAGAGATTAGTGGTGCTCTTTAGGATAGAGCTTGCCAAGGTTGGTCATATCTCTATTCCCTCAAAATGGAACAGAGTTGTGCAGTGGAAACTGACCAGGATTGGCATATCCTTATCTGTTTCTTTGGAGTTTGTTGATGAGTGCACAAGTGAAGTGTTGAAGTATGTTAAAGTCTTAATGTTAAACATTACTATGTTGTTCAGATTTATTGTCTTTTCATATGCTCCTGTTACTATATATGAAATTTAAGTGCAGAAGACTGCAGCAAGAATATGATTACAAACTTTTTTTTAGATGATACCCCTACATTTGCAACTTTACACTTGGTTTTTGATTTTGGATTATTTCTATGGTGCCATTGACTCCTGGTCTTATGGTTTATGTAGATTTGATGCTAGCAGATAGTCCTGAATCACAAATCTCTGTGTGTGGTTGCATATCAAATTCTTGCGGTGCACCACAGTGTTCACTATCTAAATGCTATTTACCATTTGCATGGAGTAGAATGACATCATTTTCATATTTCTGCAATAAAAATAACCAGTGTTGCCAATGCTAAGATTTACATTTTTTTGGTCTTTGTTTTTTCTCCTGTATTTAATCTTCAATTTTTAAATCTTTATTTCTTGTTATGAATTCTCCCAAGTAGATGCATGACTGCCATCGTTCTTTTAGTGTTGACTGCATTTTAATAGTTAGCAATAAAAACACTGAAGGTGGAATAAAGAAATGGAGGATGATTTGCATGTTTGCTGACTGTGTTTTTTATGTGAATAATATACTTGGCCTCCCTGAGAACATGGAACCTAGTTTACTTCAACAGGGAAACTAGTAAAATTCATTACACTGCACTCTTGAGGTCGCACTGGAATGATGAGTTTTAGTGTCTCGGTGTCAGGAGCATTTGAAAGTGTCTTTTTGTTAATTTTTTCTCCATGTTAGTCATTCCTGTCACATTGATTGCAATAGTATTGTTTGACAATTTTGAAAAATATTGCAGATTTTTATTTGAATTCATTGGATGGAGTGTTCTGGTCTTTTAGTCCATTCTGGTGAAAATAGACCTTAAAGAATGTCAAAGTGATAGATTTACAAAATCTGAACTCTGCAAATTACTGTCTGCTGAAATTGTACAATACACAGCAACTCTTTCACATGCCACATATCATAGGCATGTGGTTTAATTTATGCTTGTTCTGGGTTATATTTTAAGTTGAATAACTAAAGAAAAATCTCATTTGACAACTCTTGGCGTCTTGTCAATTGAGTGGGGATGTAGACACTTAGTTGTGAGGCCCCATGACAAAGATGAGAAACATCATTGCTTCATCTTTAAACGGCAACAGTTGGAACGACTTTCTAACACTGGTCTTAGCCAACAGAGCAATTCAGATGGGAAAACAAAAACTGTAACAATAGATTTGATCATTAGTAGCTTATATTGACCATTATCTAAAATCTAAGGATTGCATGTTAACAAGCTATTTGCAGCATCTATAGACAATCAATAAATGGTCACCAGAATATCCGTATTAGTTCAGCTCATGTGCAACATTATCAAACTTGGGCTGCGGCAAAACACATGCAAATGTATTTCTTGTCATTCGTGTTTTAATAGCATCTGTGCATTTGAAAATGGACAATACAAATAAATTGATCCAGTAGCTACAGAAAGTATATTTAATATTGAGTTGGACTGTACAACATGGACCATAATACTATAGTTTATTATATTGCTGTACTCTGGATTTTCAATATAATGAATTTTAATATAATGAATGATAGAATGGGTGAATATCCAGTGGTCATGTAAATTTGCCCAATATGTGCAAAATGGAGAAAGTAGAAATGAAGAAAGACGTACCAAAAATAAAAAATGCTTTAGGTTTTTGGTATCAAAACATAGAAATTGGTGTGAATTTGTATAGAAATGAACAACCACCTGACTTAAAGCAGAGGGAGGACATTTCTGCTGGTTGCTATACAATCGTATAACTGATGTTATTAACCTAAACTCTCACACACTGTTTATTTGGAATGTCTAAAGGTGGTCAGGATGCTCACATCAGTTGATTAAATATGCCTGAGCAGTAAGAGCTTGTTTGCACACCGCAGCCTCTTATGGCACATATTGTACAACCCTAATATTCACCATAGTGCTGAGTTTCAGCAGCATTTCAATAGCTGTTCTGTAGATTAAAGTATTGTTAGTCATGCCTTTTAATAATACAAACAGAAACTAATTGACTATATTAATATCAATAGGGAATTACAGCTTGCATAGGTAAAATCACTTATCAATCAAACATTAATGAACATTAAACAGTTAAACACGACAAATGAGCATCATTCAAAAGTGAAAGTTAAAAGAAAAAAAGTCATCCAGCTAATTTTAGACATTCAGTTCAATTCCACTTACATGGAATCACACTGTGCTCCACCAATTTTAATAATTTTCTAAATATTACAGAGTAAATAAACCAAATATTGTATATTTTCATCAGTGTATTGATGAATTGTGCATTGGAAGTTGTTGCTGTGAATGTAAACCACAGTATGCTACGTGTATATGAATGATTAATGGAGGTGAAAACATGAAAATCCTTAACCTTGAAAAGCTGCCTACTTAAAACATCAGGGTTTCTACTTTCTTACCTCCCCCAAAAGGCAAATGTCACCCTGTTGATCTTTCTCTACACATTTGAACAAACTCTGTCACCTTTCCAGATGTTATTGGACTGGATCTGATCAGTAAAGTTTGGGGCATCTGGGTCAAGTTGAGTCATAACATTTTTAACAGGCTTCTGTATGATCTCACCACATTGTAGACAGTGTTTGCTGCAGGAAACAAAACAGTGCACGGAAAGTCAGTCCATGCAGAGTTTTAAGGCAAATGAGAATGGGGGAGAATGAGTCAGTGACTAGACTTGTCATGTCACATTTTAATAGGCATTTTTCATAGATTTAAACATTTATTTTAATAGGTATGACTAGCCATGCTGAGTATGTAGCTACATAACTGCAGACTGGTCAGAGACCATGATGACCCTGCTAAAAGTGCCTACAATGGGCATGTGAGGATCAGAACTGGACAATGGAGGAATGGAAGAAGATGGCTTGGTTCGAAGGATCACATTTTCTTTTACATCATGTGGATAGCTGAGTGAATGTGCATGGCTTTCCTTGGGAAGACATGGCTTCAGGGCACCCTACAAGATGAAGGCGAGCCAACAGAGGCAGTGTGATGTTCTGGGCAATGTTCTTCTGGGAAATGCAGGGTCCTGGTGGATGTTACTTTGATGCGTACCACCTAGCTAGACATTGTTGTCAAACAAGTATACCCCTTCATAGCTCTGGTATTCCCTAATGGCAGTGGCCTCTTTTGGAAGGATAATGGGCCCTGCTATACGCAAAAATCATTCAGGAATGATTTGAGCAGTTCAAAGTGTTGCCTTGGCCTCCAAATTTTCTAGGTCTCGATCCTATCTGTGGTTTGTACTAGAAGAGCAATTCCAATCCACTGAAGCCCCATTTTTCCAACTTAAAGGACTTAAATGATCTATTGCTAACATCTTGATTCCAGATATCACAGGACATCTTGTGAAGAGATCTTGTGAAGTCCAGGCCTTGATGAGTCAGAGTTGTTTTGGTAGCACGAGGGGAACCTACAGAATGTTTGGCAGCAGGTTTTAATATTATGGCTGATCATGCAGACTTAACCGAACAATACGTAATGCCAAACAAGTTACAGATAATATACATGAAACCCCACACATAATTAGATGAAACGGCAGTTCTAGTTTACAACTGCCAAATATATGGAACAATTGAGGATTACCATTAGAATAACGATAACAAGTTGACTGGCTTTTGCGACCATCTAGAACCTTCTGGCTATTACTAGAAAAATAAATCACTTGAAGAGGAATATTTTCCTAAAGTAACAGTATTTGTACTTGAGAATAGCTTTAATTAACACTACCACAACGACATATTAATATCACTGTGAAATTTAATAAAAAGATTAACACCAGACAGGTAAACAAGGTCTGTAAGAGATGGAGCATCAGATGCAGATCTATTTAGCCTATTTCACAGGTACACTATATTACCAGCTTCATTGACCTTGATCTTTTTAGGTATGGGAGCAAGCTTTGAAAAGGAACAACTATATACCACTATGAAAGAAACCAAGATTTTTTCACAGGACTAGATTTGATCATTATGTTATATTGCATAATTCAGGTTTACATTATATGATCTCCTTCACATCTGAAGTGTACATGCTTGTCCAACCCATTGCCTGCATTATATCTGATTATGTAACTGCATTATATCTGGCCATTGCCTGCATTATATCTGGCTATTATGTAACTTCTCATGCAAGGTATCCTTTATTGTAAACTTTATTGTAAAGTAATGGAATCCTATTTAAAAATAGGATTGAGTTGTTGGTTATTGAATTGCTCTAATCGGTGCAATTATTCAAAGTCTGAATATATATATGCACCTTAGACTTCCACTATTACACATGGCTGGTCTGAATTCTGGAGATTCAGTTTTTCAGGACACCAGTTATCTGGTTGGAGACTAAGGAAAAGATCCACAGAGAGAGAGGGAGGTAGACACTGATACAGATATACAACATTGAAACAGTGAACTTTCAGAGAACCTGTATAGAAAACCTTCATCAGCTCTGCAGGCAAAGTGCTTCTGATTTTGTCGAAGGAGGAACTAGCTTGTATTAGAAAAGTTGATGTTTAAATCATGACATTCATTCCAAGGGGGTTCTAGAGTTCCAAGAATGTAAGATCAGTTCTTTGAGCAACAACTGGCAATGCAAACAGATATGTCATTAATGCAGTGCCCATTCATAGTAAAATGCCTTGCCACTGGAAAGGATAAATTATTAATTCCGACGGTCCGAAGGTGCTCAGCAAACCGAACAGCAAAGTTTTCTCTTTGTTTCTGTAAAGCTGATTATATCTCTTGCATGTAATACAGTTTAATGACAATTTAAAAAATGTACATGTGACACATATGTAGCACATCTAGAGCGGTTGCAGTCTACAGTACCACAGTTATTATTTTAATGGTCATTTATCTCACTCTTCACAAGCACGATCCTCTACTAAACTCCTATAGACAAGACAAAAACATCAAAGACATGCTTGTCAAGTAGGCTGCGTCTGCTCTAGATGTGAGTACATCTGCATTGCTGCATTTAACTATAAGTCTTCCAGGGATAATTATGTTTATGATATTATTATTGTGTAATTATGTTGTTTTTCGTCATCTGAGCTGTTGTTTATATTCGTGTTGGAAACACATTCATGCTTGGACCAAGGCTCACCTAATAATAACTTTACTGAAGAGTTTTTTTTATTATTTACTGTAGTTACTGTTTTGTGTGCATCAAACATCTATTTAAAACATGATCATACTTTGATTTCTTATTTGTGATGCATATTTTAATATGCTATTGTGAAAAGCATTGCGATATGATTTTGTTGAGTTACTATATACAAACTACAGAATTACAATGGTGCAAAGACAAAGTGCATTGCTATGGCGACCAGTCCCGTCTTTAGAAGGCTGAACACTGAGAATAAATTATGTGGATAATTTCTTAAGCAGTGTTTCACTTTTTTTTTGATGTCCTACAATTCCTGTGGATTTTTACTAAAAAGCAGGTGAAGTCTGACTAATAGTGAAGATACAACACAGGTAAGGAAATCTGGGTGACTTTACCCACGGTCATCTGGAAAGCTTTTTGTGCTCAGTTTTGTTATGGTTTGTTGCACATCCACAGAACAGCAGAAACTCAGCGCTGATGATATGCAGATGCAGGTCTTTATGCTATATATGAACTATCTACGACTGCTTCTTTACTGCAAACAAAACATACAGTGTTTCTAATAGTGTGATGACTAAATACAGGGGACTGATCAAAATAAAGGGTTAATAAAGTGATCCTGCTTCCACTGTTCTGTTAGCAGCTCTCTTACAGCTCTTTAATTCATTACTGGCAATATTGTAATTATCGTAATTAAATATGGAATTACTCAAACATTTGCTTCTCCTCCACTGCCTATTCAAAAACACTGCATTATCACGACTGTGTGCTTTGCTTAGTAAAATATCTTGGGACCTGCCAGAGGGCCCAGTCTACCATTCCTCACTGTTGTATTTTAAATGGCTTTCATTTTAGGTTCAGTAGAGCTGCTAAATAATTTACCGTAGTTAGTAAACAATATTCCTTAAGATGAACATGTATGCAATAAACTTGGAGTACATGTGACGCCGGCAGTGAAGGAGCGGAAGGCGAGTCTGCAGGAAACATTATGTTTAATGATAACTGCAGACGAACCTCAAAGCAGTCAGACATAAAAGACAGCAACAGGTTGTATCTAGATAGCGAGAGCTTGGTGTTACCAAACTCTAGAATAAAACATTGAGCAAACTTGCAAAGCCATTCGCGAAGGCTGAGCTTCAAGGCAGTCCACAGGCTCGGCGGTCCTCAGGCGAGAGAATGGGCAGCGATGGGTTAGTGAGACCTGTGGGCTTATATGCAGAGGTGAGATGATTAGTGGGGATTGAAGTCAGCTGTAGGTGATAAGTCGGTAACTGGGACCGAGGCAATGAACGAAGTGAAGTGGAGGTGGGCGTGGCTCTAGGTCTGTATGTCCAGCGCGACGTGACAGTACAAAAGCTCTAATATGGCATTGTATTGGTTTACAGTTCTCATAAATCCTATACTGATGTTATCTGATGATCCATCCAGTACCTTCTGTAAAACAATGCATATTACCACTGGGGATGTGTGTATTTGAGGGTGAACTAAAATATTGCTTCAGTGTTTTGCTGTTAGATACACTGCTCAACATTATGCAACTTCTCTATTTTGCTCTGCCACTCAGCGAGAGTGAAATATCTGCATGACGTACAAGCATCCTCAACACGTATCAGGTCCCAGGGATTAAAGATAAGTATCAGGAACTGTGGTTCCCAGTCAGAGGCAGAAAGATGTAGGAAGATAAAGTGAGAGGACATCCTGAAGAATGAGAGTGATTCTGAAAGAGACACGTATGACTGCGAATGCAAAACAAGGCAAAAAAAAAAAGTGACAAAGTTGGATAAGAGGATCGGTATTTATTGCTCAGACAGGCTCCTTTATTTTGTATTTATTGCTCAGACAGGCTCCAAACTACAGAACTCTGATGAGAAGGAGGTAAAGTCTGTTTGTGTGTGTGTGTGAGAGAGAGAGAGAGAGAGAGAGAGAGAGAGAGAGAGAGAGAGAGAGAGAGAGAGAGAGAGA
>JAOXYF010000007.1:7401789-7417345 GCA_028565775.1 Sternarchorhynchus goeldii | reverse complement strand
TAGATAGATAGATAGATAGATAGATAGATAGATAGATAGATAGATAGATAGATAGATAGATAGATAGATAGATAGGTCTGGATGGCACACAGATGGAGAAGGAAAAAGCTCAAAGTGCTGGCAGCAGGAAGGAGATAAAACAAAGAACTTGAGACAGTTTAACTAACATTGTACTTGGTCACTCCCAAGAAGGCAGGGCTAGAGGGGAGTTACTAATGTCACTTTTTACTGGGTACTCATTTGTCTGTAAACTATTCACTAGAGCTCTGTATGCTCACAGCCAGCAGTACAGTATGGATCAGTGCTGATTGTTGCTTACAGAAAAGGGCTTAGCCCAGATATAGACACTAAATTAGAGGATTGTTGGATGCTCTAAATGAACTCTCCATTTGGTTGGCCTCTTATGGGAATGGCATATCATAGCTCTGTCTCACATTCACTCACTGCACAGGTTCCTTTGACGTTGCAGCTTCAAGAACCAGGTACATAGCATGTATCTCAACCCTATTGAGATGCTATGGAAGCGATGTGATGGAATATACACTTATTGCAGAAACAGAGTTCAATGTTTGTAGAGCTCAATTACAACACAGATAAACACTGGTGCTAAACGTGTTTTATTGATCAAACTCAGCCTTCCTTTGCTTCCCCCAAGACATACCAAGCTAAACATCACATTTCTTTCAAATTGATGTTAAGACCACAATACAGGGCATCTGAACACACTCAGAGGAAAGTGTTAATGGCCCTGGTCAGTAAGCATGAACATACACTGTGATAGTGTCACTGTGATAGACAGGGACAGAATGATGCCATCAATCCCACCTAGAGAGCAGAACAAAACTTTCTCTATTGGATTCCCAGAAGGTTATGGCACCATCAGAGCTCAAATAAATTACCTCTCAATGATGGGGTAAATGCTTTTCAGCTGCATCACTCAGGAGGTGGTTGTACCTTTGTAACCATTTCTGGTTATTACAATGGGGTTGCTAATGCCCCTCTGTCTTCCAATCTTATCTAAATGATATTTTCAGGCATATGTTAGATTGTTTCATAATTGCTTACACAGATGATATATCATCCTACTCTCCATCCTGTCCATGAATCATGTTGTACTACAGTGCCTGCTGGGTAATATATAAAGGTAGAAAATTGCAAGTTTTACCTCCTTCTTGGCTGTATTATCAGTCTGGAAAGGCTAACCATTTGTGACAGGAAGGTGGATGCTGTCTCGAACTGGACCACAGCTGGTCCCCCCATCCTGTATCCAGTGAGTCCTTTGTTGTTGTTGTTGATGTCAAATGTGAAACTCTGGCAAACATCTCAAAAGCTGTATACAGTATCTTGTTCCTCAAAGAAATGACCCTGCACAGAATGCCATGAGGCTTATTATTCATCAGTCACATTGGTCATTGTAAACTAGGACAGAATCTATCCACTAATTTGACAATACTGGATAGACTCTCCTAGGCAGTAAGATTGATGCCCCTACCAACTGGATCAAGAGCAGTGAGTCTGGGAGAACACCCACAAGCACCTGGAGACAATATTTCACCATCACAAGGGCCAAGCCAATCACGTTTGCTCACTGCTCTTACACATCTGCATGGGTATTGCATCCTTCTGTCTGTCTTCCAGAGATTTACACACACTAAGAAAATAAGTAATAAACACAAATTCCATTATGTCAGTCCTTTGTTGGTTGAATGTTGCATGACAGATGTTTCTTGTACCTTGAGTGACACACACCTCTGCTGACTCCAATCTGCCCTTGTTGGAAGTGGAGGGGAAGCCATCTTACAGTCTGGTGGTTGCTTGACCCCAAGGGGTGGCAACATTCAGTATCCGAGGCTCTGAGAAACACTGCAGGGTCCCAGGGAAGAATATCCTGGACTTTGCTTTCCTTCTCAATTTCTATCAGGTCCATCATGTAAAAATATCCTGATATTATTAGTTGGGGGGTTTGGGGGGGGCGCTCCTGCTTCCATCTCACACATAACACCAAGTCTTGGTTTTCTGATCAGTAGTTGATTTCTTGTTGCCTGGATTACTCCTGTTCTCTGGTTTCCACCCTTAAAAAGCTTGACATTAGGAATTAAAATTAATACAATTTTAATATGGCTGCCCAAATCCAGATGACACCGTTCCCTTAACCTGAGCTTTAGCATCCAAACAAATAACATTTTACATTCACATAATGTTACATTATGACATTTCACATTCACACAATGTTACTGCAGTCCTTTAGCTGATTAAGGCAATGTCAATGGCACTATCATTATTTTTTAAATCAACATTAGTGATATATTGACACTATTTCTCTTCAGTCCAAACAACCAATTTAACAACCTTATGGGATATAGAAAACGGAATGCATGCATTTCTAACCCCCAAAACTTTAATGCTCTTTAAATAGTAGCATTACTTGGGATCTTTTCAACACCACTACTGTAGCATGATCATTATATAGAACACAATGTAATAATGATCAAAATATTATTAAATAAATAGATAATTTCTGTGATGCTGTTAAGTCTTTGTTTTGATCTTAAACCACTACGACATAATGTATGATGGTTGATCTTAAACCACTACGACATAATGTATGATGGTTGATCTTAAACCACTACGACATAATGTATGATGGTTGATTCCTGTGTATCTAAAATGTCAAATTCAGGCCATTTTAACACTGAATTTAACGCTGAATCAACAGATATTTGTCATTTATGTTTTAATATTGGATTAGACCCTCAGCACCTTTTGAATTTAATTTATTTTGTTTGCTATTTTATGTACTTGCATATTGATATAATTTAGCTACTTTAGCTCTAGATTACTTTTTCCAGCAGATTATGGGAACTTCCCCTTATTCTGTTTTTTAAGCTTGTTCCCATAACTTACTCAAATGGTCCCCATAACACAAGTCCTGACAGCTATTCTACTGCTCTGTCTACATGAGCCAGTAATTAATTGCTAAGAATGTTCCCTCGGTCCAACATAGAATGCCAAGCCAGGTCAATAGGGCCCTGTGGAGGAATGCTGTCCTGAGCATTCCAGTGATAATCATCCTTAAGATTGTGGTTTTAGGGAACTGACCTGTTGAACAATGGTGCACAGGTCAATGGTTTGCTCTGTTTCATAGGCCTGGCAATGTGAATTAAACACTCCAAATGCTAAGCCAGTGCTGTGTGTTCATGGCCCCTCACTTTTCCTTAAAAAGATTTGATTTGAATCACGAGGCCCATCCATCTCTGCAACAATCTGTTGTGGTTGGGTGTAACCTACTTTGACACTCTGAAGCCCGAGAGACACATCTCTGACTGGCTCAACAATGCCTAGTGTCACCCATCACTACTCAGGTCCTCTTAGCTATTTTGGAAAGTGCCTCTGCCCCATTTCATTAAAAGGCCTATTGCCATATGTATAGATAGCACACATTGCCCTTTCCGCGAGGATGGAAAAGATCGTCCCAGTACGGATAAATCAGGGTCTTTGCATCAATTTATTTACTGTAAAGTTCAAGGAAAAGATCTAATAAAAGGTGTCATGAAAACTATGAAAAATCTTAGTGAACAGACTGATGCAATACATTAATGCCCCAAATAAAACAGACGAGACCCTAGCACCACTTTCTGGACATGACAAGTTGATAAACGGGTATATGAATATATTCATGTATATGAATGAAGCTTGATAACACTTCTCTGGAAAACTGTAGCAGCGTTACAAGGGTGATGTGTGAAATGTGCTATCAGGGTACTATAGTCAAGTGTTTTTAAATTACTGGTACGTATAATGATAACAAAAAAACAGTGAGATATTGTCAGACATTTGCTGCCGAAAATGCAAGGCATTTCAAAGGTGGATGTGAATCATTGGAAGAAAACATTGTAGATCTATAACCATGGATGAAATAAAATGCAAGAATGCAGTTTTTGGGAAAAAAACATTGGGACCCCAGTGTTAGTTTAAAGTTAGGTGAACAGATACAGTATCTAAGAGAAAACATTCATCCAAAAAACCTAAAAAAAGAAGCAATATGACATGCATATGCACCACAAACACATCCTTGTATATATGGCTTTCTCAAACCTAAGGCATGTATAAATCCAAAGCTTTAAACACAGAGAGTAGCTACAGGGGAAATGACCTGTAATGCTAAGTGGCACAACAATTTGCTGGATGGAATATGATCAGTCCAGCACCAGTTTGTTCCATTTGCTGGATGGAATATGATCAGTCCAGCACCAGTGTGTTCCATTTGCTGGATGGAATATGATCAGTCCAGCACCAGTTTGTTCCATTTTCTGGATGGAGTATGATCAGTCCAGCATCAGTTTGTTCCATTTGCTGGATGGAATATGATCAGTCCAGCATCAGTTTGTTCCATTTGCTGGATGGAATATGATCAGTCCAGCACCAGTTTGTTCCATTTGCTGGATGGAATATAATCAGTCCAGCACCAGTTTGTTCCATTTGCTGGATGGAATATAATCAGTCCAGCACCATTTTCTGCCAGTGACATTCAGGTTGAATATCTGTTGAATAATAGATTTTACTATCATCTGTTGAATAGTAGATTTTACTTAAGCCAGGCCACAAATGTTAACTTTCTAGTGGGTGGACAACAAATATATGTATTTCTGAATGTATTTTTGTCTATTTTTACTTTGCCTGACCCCTAGATGTGTATGGGAGGTAGATGTGACTTTTCTGGACTAACATTTATTGTGTATATTCTCTTTTTTTGTTTTAAAAAAAAACTAAATTAATTAATTGTTTTAATTAATGCTTTGATGAATATCTCTGTCATAGATGTTAGCAAATGACATTTGAATATCATGCAATGTATAGCAGAAGGTCAAGGCTGCAGCAGTGACAGCTGGAAACCAAACCAAACAGAAAAACACACAACCAAAACCATACTGTCAGTGCAGCCTTCAGTGCTCTTGGCATTCATACACATATAAACACACACACACACACACACACACACACATTTGTATACAGTTTAATGGACTCACTAAACCAAATAATATTAATGTATGATTGTAAATCTCTTCATGATGTTCACGCATCAAATTAGAGACTGTCAGTCTGAATCCCTACAAAGCATTAACACTTTTGGAGATACTTCTTTTGGTTTACATTTCTGCTACTTCTGTTTTGCTTTAACAAACTGGTAAAGCCACTTTTCTAAAGCAAATACACATCTGTCTGTATTAACCAGTCTGTCTAGAATTAACCTAGTTTTACAAGGTTATCTATCATAAACTGAAGATTTTCTGATACATCCACTTCTGATTAGCAACAGTACCTCCTCTTATTCCATCATCATCATTAAAGACCCCTGTGGTTTTTCTCATCCAAGCATGTTCAGTCTCTTCTGGAGATGTTGACTCACTCAATATCAATTAATTTTAGTGGAATAGTTTAGCCAGAGGACTGTGAAAAGCCATGTAGGGGAAGTTGCAGTTAAGAATCCTTATTTTTGAACTGGGGTCAGGAAATCCCTCTAAGGCTAATTTAAATGGCTGGACTCTCAGGAACCACTGGCCACCCTGGCATAACTAATCTATACTGCATAGCTGCCCTTTACTGCAGGCAAATGTGGCAACGCCAGCATTTAACCTTCCATAGCTGTGGTTTGGGTGGTGCACGGCCATTCAGTAGATCTAAATGTTTCTTGAATGCCTGTAAATAGCACACAGCATATATCAGTACCTGGATACTTGAAGGCTTCTTCCTCCAAGGCCCTGACCCTTATAAATCAAAAACCTGTGTAAATCAAATCATTCTGGTAGATGAATCAGTTCATGAGGTACATTATAATGAATCCGGGAATGAGTAAATGGTAAATGAGTAAATGACTAAATTTTGTTGCTGGCAGATAAGATTTTTTGTAGCTCACCAGGTATAAAAAAGGTCACTTTCTAATGTCTGATGCATTCAGCTCTATCAGTAAGTGTCACATGTTTTTAATTTTTTTTAAAGATTTGTAATCATAGATTAAATGAAATGCAGTTCAAACCTTGACAAGCTTTCACAGAATCTTGTTGTATTTACCTTTGATTGTAATAGTCTAATCTCAGTGACCAGAATTCTGTGGTTTTCTGTGCACAGCTATCTCACAGCCTTCACAGAGAGTGTGTGTTAGAGCCTTCAGAGAAAGAAGAGGGGGGTTGAGTAGTGAAAAAATACTTTTTACAAAGGCCTTTCTCAGCCGATAGATCTAAGGATGGATCAGGCTTAATTATTTAATATATTTTTCTTTATTGTTTTTTTTTGTATTTGTGTGAAGCACTTTGAATTGCTCTTGTGTATGAAAGGTGCTACACAAATAAATTAGTCTTGAAACAGAAACTCTAATTTCCCAAACAGGGCAGGGGCCATGTGGGGTCAGAGCCACAGGAAGTGGGTTTTCAGCAGTCTGGAAATGATTAGGCATGCAAGCAAGCACATGCCAAATCAGAGACAGGTAGTCTGCTAAATATTTCTGGATTAATCAGTATATAGTAAGTTTATATTTTTTGAGATTGTTGATAATTTGCCTGTGTATTTTCTCAACTATGTTTCCCTTTATTAAGTAAGAGCAAATCTCTGTCCTGTTGAACTCTGTGATGGGATCTGTGCATCTACAGCTCTGATTCATGCATGAAATAACAAATTCTCTTTGTCTACTCTCTCACTCAGCGTCATAAAGCCCTCCACACTGCCCAATGTAGAGGAGAGTCTCCCTCTCCACACTCCTTTTTTTTTTAACCCATGGCCAACAGTAACGATTTTTCCTGATACACACGTGGAGAGAGTACGTAAGACATGACCTTTTTCTGTTCCTACTGTCACCAGCATAGGCGACATGAAGAAAGGAAAATGTGAACAGCTGTACAGGCCAACACAGCACTGTATTTTTAGATTCTGCTGGATGTGGCTGGCAATTCTTAAAGATCACCAGAACGTTTTAAGTCATGTTGTCAACAGAGTGAGATTCTGTTGACAGAATGACTTACTTTGCAGGAAAGTGTTAACATGAATGTCAATGATATCACAATGGAATCTCATTCCCCATCTTTTAAAAGTGCATCTGTCACCTTTCATCTATTATTTGTCACACTATGTGTATTTTTTTGAAAACTTTTTTTTTTAACATTTTAAAAATAAAACAAGTTGTAGAGAATTTTATTGGCAGCAGTACCGACTTCTTTTCTTGAGGTCTATTTGCTTTCTCTAGAACCTTACAGATGTTTCTCACCCCTCTGTATCTTCTAAACAAGGATTTTAACTTGCAAACTCAGTCATCACTATGAGCTGAAATGAGATGAGTGTTTGCATAGAAACTGAGAAGGCTTTCCTCTGAGTGTGTGTGCTGCCTGTAGTGCCAGTGACAGGAACTCTATTGACTGGAGCTCCTCTCAGCTCAGACCTGGCCACTTCTTTTGTGTGGTCTAAGTGGGGCTCTCCATTCAGATCTGACTGTGGGATAATAGCCTTCTCATTCAACTCTCCTTCATCCCCTCCTCTTTCGGGCGATTCCCCACTCTAATTGCGTTCCCTTGGAGCAAGAGTGGAAAAGGGACAAACACGAGAAGAAAAAGACGAAGATGGTGATGATGATGATGAAGATGATGATTAAGATGCTGATGAAAAAGAAGAAGAAGATGAAGAGAAAGAAGAAGGAGAATGAAGGAATGAAGAAGAAAAGGAAAAAGCATCAGCAGTTATAGTTCTCTGCTACACTTGTTCATTCAATCTCTGCACATTGTTATGGATCAACAAACTGTGAACCCCATTTTTAGCTCCTGCTGAGGTTGAGGGTTAATCCCCCTGTGCTGGTTAATCGAGGTCTCCTCAGGAGAGTCGCCATTGGGGAGAGACAGGAGAGCTGTTGTGCTCTGGGATTAGACTCTCATGTGGGAATCAAAAGCCACTCAACAATACAGTAATCAGCATGTTTTCCCTCTGAAAGAGCGTCCTTTTTCCCATTTCAGAAAACACAGTGCATTACCCCCTCTCTACATGGCCACAAAACCTTTTCAGACAACCTGTTTTTAGGCGATGGATTAATCCTGTGTGTTTTGTGTACCCCACTGGCTGAAGGATGGAAGGATAGGAGGTGGGGGAAGTGGAGGAGGACACCCACTGTTAGACTTCTCCATATATACATGGTTGTTGGGGAATTCCTATTCAGAATGATGCTATGACAGTTTAACCCTTAAGTTTCCTCTCTAAGGAATTCTTTTTTTTCTTCAAAAATAAATGTGTTCTGCTGAAAGAATTTATGCCTTGCCTCACAAATAAAATAAAATATAATTTGATGAAGTGAATTTTATGAAATAAACACAAGCAAAACAGTATTCAAGTAAATATCAGGCAATGGTTGACCACATTTAATGAAGGCAAGGTGGCAATAAAGAAAAAAACAAATACACAGACCATTAAAATATAGACATATATCTAAGTGTTTGGTTTTTTCAGTTAACTAGAAAATAACATGACAAAAAGTCAACAGTTCATTTTGAATGAGTCTTGTTTCAACTGAGGAATTAGTTAATTCTTTTTTCAACAAGTTTGACTTTAATGTTTTGAATATTGTAAACGAAATATGGAACATATCAATTATGTGATGTGTGACATAGGCAACTTAAAAGAACCGAATCAGGGACCAAACCCAGCGTGTTTTCAGTAACTAGTGGCTTCATTTTGAGACAATTTGAAGATATTCCTGTGTGCAACTTAAAACAAGCCCTAATCTTTTCACCAAACCAATCAGAAAGAAATCTGACATTTGCTTTGGAGCTAACATTTTTACCAAAGGAGTTATTGTATTATGTGGTCTAAGGCCACAGTCAGAACCTTTGATGATTTCACTCTATAAGCAGATTGTGACCTACATTTCAAAACAAATTTTCTTGATTACCATTTCATAGAAATAAAACATGTGGGTGGACTAATTTAACAATGGAAAACCAAACAAAACAATGAATTAATTATGCCTCATGAAATAATACTCGATTGAGGCATATTGCCAAGAAAAGGTAATAAAGCAATAACATTTATAAATGTTAAGTTTGTAGACAGTTTCAGAAAATAGACATTTGCACTAAAAGTCTTGAACATTATGTTCCTCTTAATACATCTGTAAATAATCAAAGTTTATTAGACAGCAAACTCTTATTTGTAATCTGATCAAACTCAAGATGGTCTCTTGCTAGTTTTTAGTGTCTTCCTCTCTTCTCTCTGACTCCACACGGGCGCGAAGGGAGTACTGGGGGGGGGGGGGGGTCACTTGCTGCCGCCCTCTCGTTCACCTCACCTTTTTCACCTTCAGCTGCAGAAGAAACCAGTAACATGCCAGCACTGGGGAAGTAAGGAAGAAGTCATTAGAGCAGTTGTTTGTTTGCAGACTGATGCAGTGTTTTGTCTTAAGCTTATTTTTAATGTTGTAATACATTACAAATCTTGGTAGTATAATATCTCTCACAGAGTTCAAAACTGCAGTTGCCTACAAGAACAGTGTCGGTGTTAAAAAAAAAAATCTTATGGAAAAAGGTACCCTATAACCTTTTCTTATGCTAAATGCGTTTCTTTACATTTAATACACTATTTATCTAAGCAGTTGGAGTTTTTAACTCTATATAGATTATTGTTGCTATCTTTCTATACCCATTCCCGAGACTGGGAAACTTGAACTTTGAATCATATGCAGTAAAGCATGAGGTAATGACTAATAATCACTGTTGGCAGTCCAAGTGATCATACCGTATATGACACACGTGCACCTCTTTTCTCCACTGTGTTCACACCTCTGAGTATTACTAATGACATTTTGTTTTATGAATATCAATTAATCTTATATCAATAGTAACCTCCTCTGCATTCCAAGCTGCCTCCCACTGCATTTTGCAATAATCCCTGCCTCAGGCCTCCACCTAAATCATGCCTATGTGAAGGGTGGAGAACCTCTAGCGTGCCTCAGCTCTCTCGCCGTGCTGCTGGTCATGGAAACCTGCCGTGGAGCGCAGCCAACCTCACGAACGCTGCAGGTTACGCTCTTAATTAAAGGCTGATGATGTAATTCTGTGACTTGTAGACATAGAGGTACCTGAGGAACAGTAGCACAGCCTCCTAGATTCTGAAGACACTAGCCAGTGGAGTATGGTGAAAGGAGGGCTGGGTAGTAAAAGCTAGAGTGACAGACAGAGTGAGAGAAGGTTATCAGCTCAGTGACCTCTATACCCTTCATCTGGTAGTTGTAGTTTACACTAATTTTGTCTCACACTGTAGTGAATTACTATATATGCAATGGTTCTATTTGAGAATTGTTACACTTATTATCTTTTTAATTCATATTATAAATATGAAGTTTTATGCTGTCAATTTTTTAACCATTGTGGGAAATCAGGAGGTTTTGGTGTAGCTAACAAATGTTCTACTTGTATTTTCTTGTACTGAACACTTTTACTACATTGGTTCAGAAGGACTGTGTAAAATTATTCAAATCTGCATACTCAGGGCCATAGATACCGTCTCCTGTTCACATACGTTCTAATGAAGCTGACATCCTTTCACAGCCCTCAGAAATCCACTTACAAGAGGTTAAAAAGCAGTGGAGGGAAAGTGTTCTGCTCACTGCTCCAAACACATGAATTAAACACATTCCAAATCTCTCATCTACACACAAATGATGCATTCAGATGTTCATGCTTATTTGGAGTCATACAAACAGGAGTCACCAAGCAAATGTTTCTCTTCTTTAAATTGTGCATCTTATGTTGAACCTGTTACATTTACACAACGAAGGAAACATTAGTGGGTGTGCATCCCGGTATGTGATTATTCTGGCACATTCAGTTAATCTGAACACATAAGATTTACCACAGTGCAGCTGTCTAGGCACCTCTAGATACAAAAACAAAGAAAACATCCAGTAAAAGGAAAGTTATGTTTCAAATGATCAACATACTTCTTTGAACATCAGTTGTAAAAGACAAATAAAGAAATTCACACTCTGTATAAACCTGAGTTGGAGTTGCAAATTGACCACACAACCAAATAACAAATTTAGGAATTTTTGAATGAGCAGTTTTATTGGTTAATTAAATTCAAAACTTCTCCTAAATTAATTTGACTTTTAGAAGGATGAGAAAATATCTGTGAAGGGGAAAAAACCCCTGAAAAACACCCAACAGATGGGTTCAAGTCAGTGAATAAAAATGTATTTGCACATTTAAACAGCACTTTGCTCCACTGTTCCACTACAAATAGCTTCTCAAAGCCTGTTTTTCTAATTAAATGTTGGCAAAAGGTGAAGTCCCCACTGAACCTCCCCATCCTCCACCCAGCAAAACCAAAATAAAAATGAAACAGCCGCGGACTGCCATGGACTGACATACCGGAGTAGCCATGACAAAGGCTTCCCACGCCTGTACGCATGACAGGATGCAATAGCCCCACACAAACCACAGGCAGGGGCATGAATGAACGAAGCCACACAAATCACAGTGAAGCACTGCCCTTTAAAGCTGGCCTGGACTCTCCTCTCCCTGAATGCCACACAGAGGTCACAGTTCACCAGCACAGTGCCTTCAGATACAGTTAAGTCTGTTCAACACTTCAGGGGTGGACACTTGAATGGAAATGGGAATTTAATTTTTTTCTTTAAGACAGACTAAAAAAGGAGTATATTAGTGTAAATAAAATGTTAATTTACTAGAAATCGTACAGGGTAAAGGTAATACTGTTTTTTCTCTGTAGCATGTCAATATCCAACATTTACTTTTATCCAATAAATAAAGCTTAAAGTAATCACATACACATCTTTTTTTTCTCAAGGAAACATTCAAAACTTTGCATCCACATAACTGCTTATTATAGAGTATGCTCTAGAGCGAGAGTAAAGTGTAAAGACAAACAAAAAAATCTATCAAAAATCAATAAAAAACATATTTCACCAAGTATTAAAAATCCTGAATGCCAAAAAGGCCTCAGAAGAGTAAACAGAATTGAAAAACTGCGTCTGGCAGTTAGCATTGTGAAGAGAGGAGAGAAAACTAACTCAAAAGGAAAAACATACTTAGAGTGAGCCAATATAAACAACAGCAAAGCCCAAGGTTACAGCTTATATTATTTCTGTCAGACTAAACATGCATCAAAATTTTTGCAAAACCTCTTCTCACATTGAGTCGAATGGAATATGAAAACAATACTTAAAAACAGAAATGAATTATATTGTGCTTGCAAATTACAAGTCAAAAGAGCGCAGTAATGGTAACTTTTTAAACTGTGACAGCTATATACAACATAAATAACTAGCTATTTAGCTCTTAGACACTGTTCATAGATCAAATGAGGCTGTCAGATGCAGGCTGGGGGAAGAGAGGTTGTAGTGAATAAAGGGGATGTTAAATGTCATCAGGCGCAGGTGCATTTGAGTTCATTCGATCATTTCTTTCTCCCTCTGTAGTTAAAGGAAGCCATTTGTCTGGCCAATGGGCACTACACACATCCACACACACATTAAGCATGCCACTACAGTGTACACAGTCTGTCCAAAACCTTTTAAATAGGACCATTCGTCACCATTGTGCCTCAGTATAGTTGGGCTCCAGGGATTTATCTGCTCAGGTAGAGAGGGAGAGTTTGTGAGCTCATCGCCCTGAATGAGAACATCTCAGAATGGAATCATTGCTCACAGGAAGTTGGTTCGGGTGCACTCTCACCCTCTCCCAAATCTGAAGGCATTTAGGATTTTCATCCTTCAGTAAGATCAAATAAACTCTCTGACACAAATAAGTGAAGCTAGATTACAATAATCCACAAAAACACACTCTCTGTCATAATACCTAACTTTGGTCTGTGCAAAATTGACACGGTACCTGTCTTTCCCTAGTTGTGAGTGAATCAGCCCTCTCCATCGCTTTAGCCTGGATTTAAGATTTAACATGATACAAAAGCAGAATAACATCTTTTGTTAAAGCGCTTTAACAGGAAGCCTTGCCTGTGAGAAATACCGATTCACATGCGCTTTGACAGTGTAGAAACTAACCGAATAGAACTAGGGACAATAATAACTTTGTCTCCTTAAAGTATTTACAATGCATTAGATGTATCTATTAAATGTAGCTATATGTAGGGTTAAAATGAGTTGTTTTTTTTATATAGCATTCAGTAACATTTGATTGTTACTGATTAATCATGCAATTAAGGTTATAGAAGACTCATTTACTGTGATCACTGTATATCATCACATAAACAGTAATATAGTGGATGCAAAGAAAAGTGTTCAAAACGAGCTTGTGATTTCACCAGCCTCTTTGTGGCTGTGGGAAATGCTTCTGTGTTACTTACAGTTACTTCAAAGTCAGATCATAAGCAACCCTGCCAAGTGAATCACACAGCCAGAACAGAGCTCTGAGCCTGATGGCCTTTTCCTGCCGAGTCAAACCCACAGTACTCCTTTAGTCATTATGCAGTAATTAACTGTCCTGATAACTGATAAATAACAGAGCGGGAGGGAGAGAGACAGATAGACAAGAAGATAGTATTAAACAAAAAATCATTGTTACATTAATTGTAGACAGTATTTGACAAATTTCACAGTTTTAAATGCACTCAAGTAGTTCTTGTAATAGTGCAAATTTTTGTCCTGTTAGAACTTATGAGAAAATTGACAACTTTAAAACAACTGCCCATGCTGTATGAAGCATGAAAGCTCCCGAGTGTGTTTTCCATTTATTCCCATCAGGTTAGGCTCCTGTTTGGTGTGCTCACTCACTGGCACAGCTGTGTTCTACGGTATCATAGCAACAGCCAGCCCCTAAGTCAACAGGAGGCGTTTGAGGCCCAAAAGCTGGTGGTGTGGAGCTTTGTCAAACACGGCTCTGTTTCCCACTCCACAGGACAAACACAGCCATGCTACACGTCCCACAGGGCAAACAGCAACCGTGCAGAGGATATGCCCCCCCCGTTCCACATACACTCTGCACAGGATCTTCTACAGAGGCATCTGCTTTGGTATCATCTGTAAAACCACATAATGTACAAGGAGACATTACACAAAATCAGATTTCCATGCCTTGGACTTGCTTACAAATACACCTACATGCAATTTAATAAACAATTTTAGGTTTATGTCCTACTACAGTAACGACCCCACTGGATAAAATGATTGAGAATGATGGTGAACAGATTTTTATTATTATTGCTATCTCAGAGTTCCATAATTATTGGACTAGTGAACAGATGCAGCGACAGTAATCCACATGACACACCAGGCTGCAAAGTGAGCCTTCAGCACTAACTCTGAGAGTCTGAGCTCATCCCACAGTCCTGCACTAAGATGTGTGGCTGCAGTGTGTCTGAGATAAAGGCAGCTGCCCTGCACCCCCTGAGTACAGGTGTGCTATTACCACACTCCTGTGTTCACAACACGCCCCCCTGAGTACAGGTGTGCTATTACCACACTCCTGTGTTCACAACACGCCCCCCTAGGTTAGATATTAGCTCCTATTAAACAAAGATTTCAAAGGTAAGTTAGGAGAGGAATAGATCAAAGAGAAATACTGCATTTCTCTCTCTCTGTGTATATATATATATACATATATATGTGTGTGTGTGTGTGTGTGTGTGTGTGTGTGTGTGTGTGTGTGTGTGTGTGCACTTAGGTCTAGCAGCAAGTAGTTTTGATTAAGTAGGTACCATCTATTGATCTCTGCCGATTAAAACGACGTACGACAATGGCAGTTTGTTTTCTAGGCTGGGTTTGAATTGATGCCAACTACAGAGACTGCCATATAAGTTATGAGCCATATAGCTTATGTGGACAGACAATCGTTGCCATCTCTGAGGGTATAAGGTCAAAGAGTTTAGTTGAGGTGTGTACTGCGCATTAACATTGTTCATGTTTCACAAGCCATGACAGTGTTTTTCAGATAGCCAAGCGTGTAATAAAAACGAACGTAACTGTCCCATGACAGTATATTCAACTCTTAAGTGAACATACACTGATAATTGGTAGTTGTATAGTGGAAAATGGCTTTGTAGTTCCTGACAATTAGTCTTTCATGATTTGTGGAATAGGGGAGCAGTCTGTGGATACAAGTGAGTGATATTTTGGCTTTGTTGCTTTGGATTTTGGTTGTTCTCTATTTTCGTCTGTAATGAACCAGGTTTGAACACATTTATGTGAGTTTAACAGCCTGGTTTCAATGCGGCGATGTCCGTAACACAAGGTTTACTATGTAAACTAAATGCATTAAACAGTGTGTGAATGAGTATGGGTGAAGACTGGCCACTAATTTTCCCAAGCCTATGTGAAAAAGTCAGACCGCTGATTTTTGCCTGCAGTCTCTTCACCACTGGAAGTCTGAAAAATACGACACCCAACATATGGGCCCAAACTGTGTTATGGACCACAGGTCCTGCATGCATTAAGATGGCCAATGGCATACTGTGGTATTTCTCCCTATCCTGTCCCAGTTCACACACACACACACACACACACACACACACACACACACACACACACACACACACACACACACACACAAACACA
>JAOXYF010000007.1:7371007-7384361 GCA_028565775.1 Sternarchorhynchus goeldii | reverse complement strand
CTGCCATTGAAAATAAAATCATCCCCCCCACATGTGCGCGCTCACACACACACACACACACACACACACACACACACACACACACACACATTTCCTCTTTCATAAATGCAAGACATTCCACAAAAAAATAATACACATAGTCAGGCCATTTTTGTGAGCCTACCTAGAACATTTATTCACTTATGGTGATCATGAAAACGCGATGACAGCTTGGTATGACTAAGCAAATGAAGAATAAAAAAGTGAAAAATAACCATGAAAAAGCAGAGTGCAGGATGGCCAAGTAGATCAGGATTTTACTTCTTATACCATAATGCTAATTTATTTTGTCTGTAGTTTTGTCTGGCTGTTTGTCTGAGGCACATGCTCCAACTCCCAGAGGTTTTAAAATCCTTGAAAACCACAAGTATGCTTGCATGGTATACCTCAAGAAGAAATAGTTTGACTTTATTTCGTCTTTTACTATGTTCTATTACCTTTTATATTCATCATTATTATTTGTACAAATACAGAACTGAAAAATCTTAAGGCTGAGCACAACTGCTAAGCAATGGCTATAAGGATTTGCTTAAGAGATGCTTAATAGAATTACATCAAATATTAATTTACAGATTTTGCTGAGACCAAGAAAACATACCATTTGTATCATCTTCAGCTGACTTATTTATTGCTTATTTGAACTGATTTATTGTTTTTTAAAAGGCTCAAAGAACATGGGCAGACATGAATGTAAACATAATTTTCATTGTAATAAACTGATATCACGACGGCGGCCCCTCGCCAGTATCCTCCAACAGATGGCAGTGGCTTTGCACGTGCATTTGTGTTTATGTTTAGTCCTTTGTTCCACACGTTCTCTCTGTTTTGATTTGTTGCCACGCCTCCCTCAGGTGTTGTGTCTCATTCACCAGACCATTTGAGGTTTGGTGTGTTATTATGTTTATCCTTTTATAACCCTTTTCTGTTTCCATGAATGTTGTCGGACATTTGCGAATGTTGTTATTGGTTCGTTTCTTTTATTAAACTCTTCGGCTGGAGACTCATGTTTACTTTCTTTCTATTCCTCCTTCAGTTTGCCTCTCAATGAAGATGTCATTAATCCAAATTAATAGGAACATTATTGTCAGCTGTCAACATGTTTGATAAATGCATAAATATAACTCACAAACTTGAAAAAAAATGCTTGCCACAAAATATGAAGCAAAAGTCTCTTTGAATGAGCTGCAACTGAAGAATAGAAATGTGTATAAGACAACTAGTATATCACATCTGTGGTGTGACTTTGATGTGCTTGGTTTGACTGGAAAGATATCAGCTGCACTGTTTTTCTAGCCAAGTCCTGACAAAACACCATCACAATGCTGAGAAACTGCAGTTATTTGCCACAACTTGGAATATGATGGGCTCAAACCAGCAAGATCCATGCCATAGGGCACTGTGACAAATATAATAGCGCCCCATTTACCATCACTGTGCAAACAAATATGGCTTGCAAAAACTCCTCACTCGCTGTATTGGATCATATGTCTGTGTTTTGGGTACACAAAGTATTATCTTAAGGTCAACCATTTTGGAAGCAAAAGAACATTTATGGGAACACTCAACAATAAGTAAATTCAGTTCTGGGAGACCTATGTAGGGAGTATTTAAGAAGACATGCACAGACAAGGAGTGTGGAATACAGTCGGTAGAATTTCTGTCAAACCAGAGATAACATCTACTCTGTTCAACTGAGAGGTATGCAAAGCGTCTTCTGAGGTAAACACAACCCTTATGTTTTATCATTCCTAACTTAACACCTTTACTTTTGAATGGATGTTGACAAAACATACTATGCCCTGATATTCTGGAACATAGAGGGTGGATAGCTGCTGAACACTGTAATCAGTAAGCATTAGCACACTTAACACACAGATTAAAATAGTACAGAATATCCTGTCACATATGTAGACGTACTGCAGTGTAAAATATTCATATATTATAACATATTTATATAGAGGTACACACTTTTCCTTTTTTTTAAAAAATTAACTTATGGACATTCTACCATAATCAGTACAGACTGTGGTAGATGAGCAGTTGTTTTTGGGCCCCTGCTGGTCCATCCGTGCTGTTTACATATCTGAGATGAGGTTCTTCCAGCTTTGTCACCTGACATGTTAGCAGCATATTTGCTATTCATGCACTTGAGATGAACTACTATAGATAAGTATTGTAGTTATGCTGTTATTATGTAATTCACTTTTTGGGTTTAACTTGACTAAAGAATGCTTACTTTTTTAAAACCTTAGTCACTCGTCTCCAATGACAATTCTGCAACACAAATGTAACATCAAGTCAGACTTTGCGCTGTGTATGTTCTGAGCTGGAAAGTATCTTGGGCACAAGCAGAAGCCTGTAGCAGTTTTTTTTCAACCCTTTGGCTGAAAAAAAGCTGTGCATATGTATGTGAGTGTCTGTGTTTAAATAGTTATGTTGTTCATTTCGAGACTTTTGGCCGTATATTGTTCTTAGTAAGATTTTAGATCAAATTTTGCAATTGGTTCTGCAAGCTTGACTGGTGTGGCAGCTGCGACCCTGCAGATCTGGTCCTGTTCTTCTCTAACCCCTGTGGAATGCAGTGAAAGCTTCCAGTTCTATAGTTGCTTTAGGGATTTGGTTATGTAGCCACGTTTCTGTAAACATTCCAATAACACAGTTTCTACTGCTGTGATGAAGTTGATGATGACCATACAAAGGCTAAGCAGCAGTGGTTTGGTTGGGTTTGCTTGTACGTGCTGGGTAGATCATCTTATTTGCCTTGAGTGCACATGTATGAACACCACCTCCAGGCTTTCTTATTCTAACCAGTGAACTTGAGCAGTGCAGCAGTTTCAGAACCTGTCCTGAGGCTTCACTGCTGCATAAGATGTTCAAGACCGTCTGATTTGCAAAGTTATCCATTTGAAATTCAAAAAATTCAATTCAGTCCTGTATTCACTAAATGCCAAGGGAGAGAAAATCCTTAATTATGACTAGTTAATATAGCAAGTTCACTGGTTTGATACAATATTCACATTCTAGATTGTTGTTTGAAGGAAGGAAATGTCCTGTAGAGCACACTAAGGAACCTTTTAAGGGTAAAGTGTATGCTTCTCTCCCATCTGACAATTCCTTCTTGAAACCAACATGGTGATCCATGTGATTTAAACCTGCAGTCTTGACAGTATTCAATTTAAATCTAGTGTATAATCATTTTCAAATTGGTAGGGTAGAGAAGAATGGAGTATAGGCCCTTCCACGGCATGTGATGACATACAAAATGTATGTAAATAAAAAAACCCAACCAAACATTTGAATTAAATATTCAGGAGATAGGAAGAAAAACTGCATGTATGCTATTAACATCGTATTGACAAGTAGTGAATATTTACAGAGAGCAAAATTCCTTTCTCCATTGTAACCAGCTATCTAGCCATGCTCTATACAGTACATTGGGAGTATAAAGTTTGTAAGCGGGGTTAGTTAAATGTGTCCTGTATGAATGCAAAGTTTAAAATTCACCAAACTTTACAAGTGTCAGTTAGCTATTTTCATTACAGCAGATGTTCAGCTGGTGCATGCAGTGAGAAAACAAATGAACAGGTTTGGAGCTAATCTTGTGGTAAATATTTCATTAACCACTTAGGTAGCCTAATATTATCAGAAAATAGTTTTAAAACCCTTCCTATTATTAAATGCCTATAATATGTTACATTTATAGAATCATATTTTTATGGATGAGTTCGGATGTTCCCTCCTATGCTAGGCACTTATTAAAAATAACTGACTGGTCAAGTGCATGCTAACCAAAATAGTTTTAAAGCTCAATATTACTAGTTGCTGTTCTAAATAATTAAAATGTAACATAAGGACTGAATGTCAAACCTTTACATTTTAAATTTGAAGCATGTAGCAGACGCTCTTATCCAGATCAATTTACAAGTGCTTCATTGTTGACTCACAGAATGCATTACTAGCCAGTAAGCAGGACAGAGTTCAGTAGAACTAGATCAGTTTGAACCTGATCACTGCTAAAATACACGAATTGCACTAGTCCTAGTATAAGTTCTACTAAACAATGATAAATACAGTAATACAATAACAAATAGGTGCTTGAATTTAAGTTACTCAGCATTGGTAGAAAAATTAAAGTGCAGCATTAACGGTCATTGAGATGCTCTACAAATAGATGAGTCTTTAGTCTGAGATACTCTACAAATAGATGAGTCTTTAGTTTGAGATACTCTACAAATAGATGAGTCTTTAGTTTGAGATACTCTACAAATAGATGCGTCTTTAGTCTGTGTTTGAAGATTGCAATTGATTCTGCTGTCCGGACAGTCAGTGGAAGATCATTCAACCATCTTGGAGCCAGGACAGAAAATAGCCTAGAAGATTGTCTACCATTGGACTTGAAGCAAATCCTTTATTTCAATTGATGTAAAAATTTAATGTGGGAGCCTCATGACAAATGTGGAGGATCTAAAGTACAAGATATGATTTTCTCTCACAGAACATTAAGACTCTGACCTTCCCAATACTGCTTGCATCTTTGTAATTGAGGCCATGTCGGAAACAAAACAAAATGATGGGTCTGGTGTGGTGCAAAAGAAATGACCCTGGCATGTGGTTGCCAGAGCCAGACCAAGGAGAGGTGAGGTAGAAAGAGGAATCTGTGTGAATCTAGCCAGGATCTGAAGAAAGGCCAGCCACAGCTAAAATAAATGTGCTATTAGCAGAAGGTTAATCTAAAAAGGTTCTAGCAAAGAACCGGGCAAACCCCACATATTCCTAAACACATCCTTGAATTTTCCTCCTTTATTGAGAAGTTTACAGAGTAGTGGTAAGAAACCATCCTACTTCCTGAGCAGACATAAAATAACATAAAATAAATGTTTATCTTTCAAGCCTATAAAGTTACTGTATCCTAATAGTGTTAACATTCAGCAACTGCTCTTGCTGCTCACACAAAAGACAATTCATGGGGATATCAGTCATACACACTGTAGATACTTATGTAGATATCAGTCATACACACTGTAGATACTTATGTTTAATCACAAAATAATCCATGTTGGAAAGTCAGGCAATAACCACAAAATAAAATCCTATGTATTTGGTGTCAGAATTGGATTTGACTTAAAAATATCAATATTTGTCAGTACTCAAATTTAACTATTTAACTTACAAACAGAAAGCATAGCACAAGCTTACAGTATAATTACAGTTTAACGGAGATCCTTGCTGCACTGTGCAGCAGAGAGAAAAATACATGTTCTCTCTCACTACATCTCTCTCTCACTCTGTCTCTGAAACACACGTTATAGTGTCAAACTGTGTGGTCTTCAGATTCTATTTGTATCCACTGGGTGACCACAGCACAATTAGCCCACTACACAGCACACAGGAGAGAACCGGTGTGATTCTTATTGGATAGAGCACTACACAGCACACAGGAGAGAACCGGTGTGATTCTTATTGGATAGAACACTCTCCACATGTTTACTTCTGTCAAGAAAAGCCATATGATCCTCAAGGCTTGTATGATATGAATAGTATCACAATCACTCCATAAGACAGTCATGTTTAGACATTTCAAGTCAAGCAACATTTGTGGAAAAAATTACTCTTTGGTTAGTGGAGGTGGAAGTTGAGAGTGCAAAATTGGAAAGACAAATACAACATTGTAAAAGCCAAAAAAAAAGAAAAGAGTTTGTCACAGTCATGTGCTGGCGTTTAAGAGTTTATGCAGTGTGGTGATGACAAGTAAGGTAATCAATTTGCACTTCTGTCAACAGTCAGGTAACCTTTGATGCACCAGTAGCTCAATGTGACATATCTTTTGCTAGCTTGTCTAGCATTTGCTTTGGTATGCTAGCTTATGTAGCTAGTAAGATAAACTACATATATAGGCAACATATTTTTCTGATAAAAAAAATATGATATGGATGAATGTTATGATTAGTCAATCATTTAAAACTTTACAGGGTAACAGAGTTTAAGTGTATGAACATGTATGTGTGCAGAGAATTGTGGGTATCTCAGTTTATTCCTTCAAATTGTTTAAAACATAGGCTGCCTTTCTAGACTGGATTCACAACACTTAATGTTGAATGCATAGAAATGTCATGTTTTGTTACAATGTGTTACAATTAAATAAGCATTAAACAATGATAATCCAGCTGGCTATTTCAGTAGGTAGCAGAAACAGTCAAATATGACTAAATCTGCAGCAGTGCTCTGCAGTAGGCAGATATCAAACCACCAATATAACTTATCTGTTCAGCGATGAAAAATCCACCTCAGCATCCCTCTTGAGTCCATTGAGGAAACAGCTGTCACCACAAAGCCAAAACACAAAGCTAAGCCAATGTTTATTCTGGTCTTGGGTTGAGCTCTGTCATCTTTTGGTGTAATATCTCTCGTTAGCTGTGTTTCTTCGCTTTGATCAGGATTCTCTGATCATGGATGAAGCTGAAAAGGACGACTGTGTTTGCCGTTCCAAAGTCTCCCTCTTCAGCGTTGTATCTCCTTCACTACTGTTCAACACCGTACTCATCAGTACTGTGAAACCTGGCTCCACTAATATCACTCAGGTAACCAGCCCTTCAAGTTACACCATCTTTTTGAGTCTAAACCCAACAAATCTGATCTGACTCCTCTGATGTTTAATGAATATTTCATAGTTCATGACTTGCAGCAGGACACTATATTTTAGCAGATATTTTTTCCTCTTGAATCAGTAACTAGACTTCTTTCAATTTTAATTTTAACACATAATTTTAACAAACAAATCTTTAAAACATAAAATTAAGAAATCGATATGATAGCACTAACTTCAGTGATTTATGTAGTTATTTAGGTCCACAGTTATTTATATAGTTATTTAGAGTCACACACCTTAGTAGAGAAGCATGCTGCAAATGTGTTCTTTTTGAACAGCTATATTTTAACTGTTTTAGTTGTTGTTGGAGAAAGGTAATCTGAGAGTGACCAGTAAGCTCTGACATCTTTCCACCATCACTCGTTGCTCTGAAGCCAGCGGGCATGAGACAAGGCACATCTGGTACAAGGTGTTGCATATGTGGTCTTCACTGATTCAAGGTCAGTAGAGCAAGCCTTGGTCCAAATCTGCAGCAGGGTAGTAGTAATGATTCTTTTTCAGGTTATAATTCATAGTTTGTGGTACACATATGCAAAACACTAAGGTTTTTGAGTTGAGTTTGTGAAAAGACCTTGAAGAGACCTTGTAATAAATATCCATTCCTGTGTTGGTCTACATAGTTTGTGGATTCACCATACTGTAAGACACACATTTTGTACATTATCAGTTGAAAATGGTAAAGTTACTGTAATATCTATGGATTTAAAATGAGATATCTCCCTTCTCCCATGTGCTGAGTAGCCTCTATTCAGGTAGTTAGTTCTCTAATAATGCTCTAAACACGTGCTCTAATAATACTCTTTTTGATATTTTTTGTTTGTTTGTTCTATTCTTGGTTCACCACAAATCTCATTACCCTGCACTGAATGACATGTTCTGACATCGTGTGTTAAATATGATGTCAGACATGACAAAAGACTTACATTTCTGGAATCCGGATTTTTTTTTTTAAATTTATATGCTGTAGATCTTAAAACTTTCATCAGATGCAGAAGAATATTCCGGAGAAGACTCAATAACCAAAATGTATTCATCTTGATGTACATTAATGAAAAGTTTATGGTTAGAAGCTACATAATGGCTTCACCATGCTATGAACCAGTCCTCAGGATGTCAGCAGCTTGTGAGACAAAACCTGCCTGCTCTCAATTGTGGTAAAGAAGCAGCAGTGAGAGTTTCTTTCTTTTGAAACAAAGAGAGGATACAGTAGTTAAGGCAGACAGGATTTTCCAGCCACAGAAAATGCTATGTACCATATCATTGTTCAAGAATTTAAGAAATACCAACCCCCTTGAGTCATTTTAGAGTTATGTACATGAACAAACAGAGATAGAAAAGCAACCATTCTTTTAAATTGGCAGATGTTTCTACTAGAGCTGAGTTTTGTCAAAATGTCTGGGGCGACACTATGACTCTTCTATGCTGATGTTCCCTTCCTAAAATGGAGGTCTGGAGTGGGAACCCATAAGACATGGCCTGGATGGACATTATATCCCTCATATGTGTTTTGGAATAAGTTATATTCAAAACCATGTTCTTCTTTCTATTTGGTTTTGGATTTTCTTGATTTATTGATAAAGATAGATGATAAGATTAAATACAATAACTATTGTTTTTAATAATGGTGATAATATTCACATCACCAAGATGGTTAAATGTAATTTTTGTGAATATCAAAATCAGTCTGAACAAACACTGACAACATAGTATCAGAATATGATGTGCTTTATTTCTGTTCTTTCAGCCTTATTTTTCACTCATTTGGATCACCTGCGATGCTGGGGGTACCTGAAGCGAGGGAGATTTCATTCAGAGCACATCACTTTGTTCTTTTGTCTGACTGGAATGAAGGAATGCAGTTGCTCCAAAGCCACTCTGAATCAACAATGAGGGATGGTTAGACAGCCAGAGCCGAATGGCAGAGAAGAAGTGATGGAGCACCAGGTCTCAATGTGCTTGAATAATGAGGTTAAGCATTAACTAGTTTCATTCTGTGCAAAGTGGTACCAAAACAAAAACATATTGATGGAGTACATTCTGCTGCAGTATAACAAAAGAAACCAAGGCAGCTTTACAAAAGCCAAATGTAGTATATTAATAATCAGTGGACATGGCATGCCAAGGCTTTGTTTTGGTGAGACAATTATTCATTGCCTGTTTGTTGACTTCAAAAAGCCTGCAGTCACTTCGGTGACTGCAAAAATACAGCCTTTGCCCCATCTCTCTGCAGTGGGCGCATGCA
Source organism: Sternarchorhynchus goeldii (assembly GCA_028565775.1). NCBI lineage: Eukaryota > Metazoa > Chordata > Actinopteri > Gymnotiformes > Apteronotidae > Sternarchorhynchus > Sternarchorhynchus goeldii. The sequence goes on along the minus strand of JAOXYF010000007.1, from coordinate 7,375,434 downwards.
CTAATAAAAGCATGATTATGGTTCCGTGAATAATAATATAAAGCGGTCAAAGCTACAGCAACAGATAAGTGAGTGAGTGAGTGAGAGCTCCAAACGCTAAACATTCACTATTTCAAGCGGCTTGGGTGGTTCTGTCTGGGCATTGCTACATTGGACAGTTTCCTCATACAGTCTTCTCAGAAAGCTGAACTCTTCTTGAGCTCCAGCTCCTAAGTTGAATTCAGAGACAGCGGTATGAAGCCATACTTTCAACTTCCAATGACCCTTTATTCTTGGCTGAATGACACTGTATGTATTATGCCTTTCAAAAGGTTTGCAATATAGTGTAAATCATTCCAAGCCAGTGAAAGATCATTCATAGTTGATTGCCAATAAAACAACTGAATAGAAAATAGGTTTTACTTATGTAAAGACTCATAGGAGTTAAGAGAACTGTGCCACCTTCTGGATAAAGAACAGAAAACAGACCTAATAAAAATTATTAATATAATTCTGATTATAAATGCTATAAACTATAAATGTTTACTACTACTAAATTATCCTACACAGGAAAATAAAGAACACATCCCCATGGTAACATCCACATGAAGAAGAAATGACACTCCACATATACATCATAATCCTCATTTAACAATATTGAACGAGATGGTCATGATGTAACAAAGGCATGACTTTTTCCATATCAGGTGTTGTAATAAAATATTAAGTCTGGACATAATTCTAAACTGGAAATAATATCTCTTTGCTTATCAAATATTAACTCTGAGTCAAAAACTGTAGAACAAATTTTTAGCATGTGTGTGGTTGTGGGAATTTGTCGAGTGCAGCATGGAGAGACGTGTGTGGTATTTCAAATTTAATGTAACTGTGCATAGTATAAGTGCATAGTGTGTGTTACGGTTTCAGTAGGATGCCAGAACCTGAGAGAAAGTTCCTTTTTAATTAACCAGCCTATGTGGAATTAGCTGAAAACAAAAATTCTTGTGAGTCTTACCACAAAACATTGTTTTCTTTATTCCTATAATCAAATAACCTCTAGGTTCTATCCCTGCTCCCCACAGACGAATCACAATAGTGGTGCTGAAACCCTGGATTGTTTACTCATATGGGAAATATGGAATGTGCTTCTGCTCTTAGGAGGAGTCCAGCTCATGACCCTGCAGTCGCACTAAAAAAGTCCATCCTGCAGTGGATTGGAGTTTGGAACCACGCTGTCAGTATTTCTAGACATTGACGATTTTATTCGCTCAGAGGTTTGGGGATTGTTGCAGGAGCTGGCTCCTCTCTTTGTAATCAGGTAATGCTGAATCAATTCCTTGCTCATCCTGCCTGAGGGAATAATAATGGAGTGAGTCCAGTGCCATTACCTGGAATCACTGGAAGAGACCATCCAGCTGGTAGAGAACCAGTTTGTGGCATGCTCACACTCAAGAGCACTTTCTCCTCAGAAAAGAGGAGCACTCCTCCCCAAACATTTGCTCATATACACATTCCGTATTCCACCACCCCCAATCCACCTACTTTAGACACCAATTGACCACAATTTCAGGGATTACAATAACAGATAATCAGGGTCGAGGGTTATGGTTTTAAGTGGGTCCCACCATAGGCACTAGTGTGTGACTTGCATAGCCCTTGAGAAAAGAGGGCCAGGCGGTGCCCTGGTGTCCCATGATATGACTCCCCATTGGAGTCACCCTGGGGGGATTTCCATTGACAAAGTCTCAAGATAATACCCTGAAGCAAACCTGGTGACAATAATCAATGATTAAGTTAAGCCAGGGTTGAACCCTGTCGTATCCATGTTTTTCTATTGTTAGTAGTAGATTGTGTAGATCTTATAGATTGTGTTTTGACCAAAAGTGTTAACGAGCCTTAGACTTTTCAACAAACTCTAAAAAATGTGGGTGTACAAGCACAATAACATCTATTTTCTTTCTTTATCTGTTTGAAACTGTTGGCCAACCAGCTTTTAATATCTATAATATTCACTGACATGTTAGGTTTAAATTTAAATCTGCATCAAAGTTAATTTGCACCAATGCAGGAAAGCAGAGCATAAATGGAAAAAAGATCAAAGAAAATCAAAGTATCTGTTTAGTCCAATGAATTCTGGATTAAATCACCTTCTCTGAAAAGGTCTGGAGAAGGTTTCTCCACAAATCCATGAGGCTTTTCTGAATTTCTTTTTAAGCAGGATTGGATACACTGAAGATGATATTATGTTACTGATTACTTCAAACCTACTTATCTCTGCTATGTTTTCTTATGAGTGTATTTATGTTGCTGATATTATTCCATTGTGGTTCTTGAAATAAACTTTTGAAGATGACAGTGGTCAATGGTAATTTTGCTTCCTGCAAAAAATACCGGCCTGTTACCCGTTTTGTTTGTTTTTGTTGTTTACATATTTTGAATCCATTGTTTTTTCCTGAATCTTTATACATCCCATGGTTTTATTTGTACCATGGAGACCAGATCCACTCTGCTGGCAGACTAGACATGTAACAACAATAATCAGGTAAAGACTATAGTTTGGTTTTATTTTGTTTTTAAATTGATTAGACTACCCCCCTAAGCCAATTAATTACTTATCCAAATTACTGACAGAATTCCTGAAAAAAATCCCAATCCTGAAATATCACCTGAAGAAAATCAGGCATGTTTTTTATTCATTTTGTTAAAACTCTAAATGCTGTGCCAACTTTTTAGTGGGATGGGTCTGTGTGAGAGGAAGGAGCAGGAGGCGAGGGTGGTACAGGCACGTCTTTACTGTCCATTTTGAGCAAAGATCAACAAACAAAGCGAGAAACACACACAAGCGCAAAATACAATGAGCGCTGCGAGTAAACACAGTTTTTAAACCACAACTTTGGGGCGAGTCGGCCAGCGAGGCCGTACTATGGCTTCAACGTGCAGCACTGGTGGACCGGACCTGTGGGGTTTTATAGGCACAAACACAAAAGAAAACCAAACAAGGAACAGGTGCGCTCAGTTAATAACAGGGGGATTGAGAGCGAGGGAGTGGCTTAGTGCGTGCAAGTCGGTGGAGGGCAGTCTTCCTCGTGCTGCGGGGCCGGCCTCCCGTGACATTTAGCTGTAAAAATAAAAATAAAACTCCAAGAAATCAACACCAAAAAAATGTATGTGACCAAATTGATATTTTGTTGATTAATTAATAATCATTTTTACAAGTAAAATGTTTGATTTTCAAAGTAACTACAGTTAGATTCTTATCGTTTATAATATATTACTGTGCTTGTGTTTGAAGATGTGTTGTGTTGGCAGGTAGCATGTCTTCAGCTAATCTTGTGATTCTCTGGGTGAGCAAGTAATTAACTAAATGGCAGCTGTTGGACAGTGAGATAACCATCAAAGAGCAACAGGGATAAGAGCAGAGGGCAGATATCAGTGATCACCACTGAACCCGCTGGAGGTGTTGAGGGCATCTCAGTGAAACGCCAAAGAATGACCCTAATCAAGTGATTACCCACACTAAAGAATGCATTCTCTCTCTTTGCATAGACTGTAACATTTGCAAGTCATTCAAGCTCAACTGTCTTTTAGAGATCAATGGCAAAGTGGTAAAAAGCTGGTATAGCATAAACGTAAATTTTTTCTTGAAGGGGTTCATCTGCAGAAACATTCGCAAATATCTGCCATAGCCAAATGCCACACCAAAACTAGCCCCCATCCAAATACCTCTTCATCACAAATATCCCCACTACAACCAAGAGCCCCTCAGATAAAGAGCTACAACCACAAATAGCCTGAAAAAAATATTTTGTGACACTAAACATTGGAGGCCAGAATCCCATTGTCCCTTCATTCATTAATCTTTTGTACGTTTCACCATACCAACATAATGTTTGTATATTTATTGTTGTCAATTTAACCAGCCTTCTGTGTATTTAAAACCCTGTATATCTGTACTTGTTGTGAAGTCTTGTCATCGATTCAGTATATAAATTTCCCATGTTGCTGAAACTACTGTTTTAATGTGTTTTGCATTTCATTTTTTTCCCTTTGGTTTGCCTTGTTATCCTGTTTTTGTGTGTCTGTTTTCTTTCACGTCTGTTTTGTGCCCTGTCTGCTTTTGGGAATTTTCAACGGTTTGTAATCTATCAAACCAAGCATGGATTTGCAACATCCATAACAGGGTACTTTGTTACACTTGACAAGTTCAAAATGTTGTTCAGTCAAGCTTCTACATTCTACATTTTCAGCAAAAAATAATGTAATGGCAGGGTTAGACTTAAGGACAAATACTAGTGTAAAATATACACTATATTGCCAAAGGTATTCGCTCACCTTCCTTGACTCACATTCACTATATTGCCAAAAGTATTTGCTCACCCATTCAAATGACTGTGCACCAGTGCACAAAGCAAGGTCCATAAAGACATGGATGGCAGAGTCTGGTGTGG
>JAOXYF010000007.1:7352769-7370907 GCA_028565775.1 Sternarchorhynchus goeldii | reverse complement strand
ACAACATGATGGTAAATAATGTTAAACAACATGAACAACATGATGGTAAATAATGTTAAACAACATGAACAACATGATGCAATGCTTTATTTCCAAACACTTGTGCCTCTGTGAGGTGAAGGGCCTTGTCTTTGCTTTTGGTCATTCTGGTGCTAAACCTCAGGGGTATCAAAAAAAGTCCCAAGAGGGCCAGTGCTCTGCCCTTTTTGTTAGTCCTCAGGAGGATTGAAAGCAAACCCTTTCATTCAAATCATTCAAATTTTGAATTTTCATGAGTGTGGGCTTTGTCCCTGTAACCCTTACTGCCAGTTTTGATGAGCCTAGTGTATACTCTGGCGTGGGTTCCAAGGGCTGGTCAGAGCTGGTTAGAGCTGGTCGGATCTGTAAGTTATGTAAAGTCACACATCTTATTCAAGTGCACTGTTTTTCGGTCAAGGTGGAGCTTGTGGTTAGAATTCCCTTTGTCAGTCTGGAAAAAACCTCAATGAATCTCAGCAATCACATAAAAGGCAATATTGCAAGAGTTTTGCTAGGACTTACAATGGCTTTGTCTTCCATTGTTCATGGAGTAGTACCTTTTAGAGTCGGGTGTTGAGCTCCTTTATTGCTCCTCTAATAGCAAGTGATGCCACAGAAGAGGCATAATGCTGTGTGTGTCTGCCCCCTGTTGGACTGCTATGAAATCAGCATATATCCTTACCTATGCATGATCATATGATATTTTAAAGTCACTGAGATGTTACACTGAAATGTGTAATACAGTCATTACTACATGCTCTGCTCATTATATGTGATGTTGTCTGAACAATAGTAGAAATATGTGTAGGCTGGAGTTATTCAGAAGTATGTGTAGGATGGAGTTATTCAGAAGTATGTGTAGGATGGAGTTATTCAGAATGCTGCACTGTACCGATTATTTAAAAAAAAAAAATCTTTTGGTTCTAGAAGCAATTTTACTAACTTTCGTTAAACAGTTATGGTTGGCCTGTAGCTTAAATATTCAGGCACCCACTTTACACTGAACTATCAGCACACTTCTGCAGAGGCCAACAAACTTTACTTTGAAACTTTTCTACTCCTGATTTGGAACTAGTCATATTCTATTGTATTTTATTACCATAAGATAACTAAGTCATTTCAGATGTCGTTTTGAAATGACTGATTCCTGGAATTATGACAGGCTACTTTCCTATGAGCATGTACGGAATAAGTGTCCAGTATTTGTCCTGCCAGACCTATGAGACATAAATAGCTATAACAGAGAAATGAAATGAAAAATGAAACGAAAACTTAGGGCTTCTACTATTTAAAAGAAAGTTCACAAAAGAAAAATCGATTTTGCTGTTAATAGACATATAATAATTACTGATTCTCCAATGTGTAAAAGTCATTTTCAGGCAGATCACACCAGACCTGCATGTGTCCTTCATTCTCCTTCAAGCAACATTTTTGTGTTCAATATAATGAGAAACAATGGTTAGTAAAACCAGAGTAGCAATATCCCCACATTTTTATTAAAAGAACTCACTTATATTTTAAAACATGTGTTGCGGTAGAGGACAGGAGTTCTGGCCAGGAAAAAGCACAGCCTAAGGAGTGTAAGTGCATTTGGGGAATATGTGTGTGTTCTGCGCGCACGTGAGTCTGGCTGTGTGTGTGTGTGCGGTTGGATGTGTATGACTGAGACGACCCTATACAGTCTGCCTGCCCCTGAACTAGGCCTTCTCCCACGCAGCCCAGGCAAGCTCCCCCCTCGTCCCTCCTTCCTTCCCTCTCCATCTCCCTCTTTTCACCTCACTCCACAGTCAGAGCCTCCCATCCTTCTGGGCTCTGACCACCACCCCTGCTACAGCTCAGTCCAAATACACAAACACACACACACGCCTACACACACATACCCTGACCGCCACCTGGCCACAGAACAGGCCCATTACAGAAACACACACACACGTACATGCAACCAGCTGATCTGCTGCTCTACACATATACTTCTTCTTCTCTGAACCAGTGACAATTTGATTCTCCTTGTGGCAGTTACCAGAGAGTTGAGGCTTGGTAAAAGTCTAGGGAATTTGGCTCTGTTCTACTCAACACGTGCACTTTTTTCTCTCTCTTCTGGGGGTTTGGGGGGTCTTCTTTTTCTGCTGGCTGAGGTCATATACATTTGTGGGTTACTGTTCAGTGTCTTGTTACAAGTCCAGAGCAAGAGTTTTTTTTACAGGAGAACTGGAGAAATCTGACTAGCATAGAACATTACTGCTAGTGGATAACTGGGTGTAGTCAAACAGTGATTCCTACATTAGAATATTTTGTATATGTGAAGTCTTTCAGGCTGGAACCCAACAATTTGTTTTTTCTTCTCTCTTTGTGTCCTTCTCTCTGTGATGCTGTAAAATACTTGTTCCACTGATTCATATGCAAATACATTCGCGTGGTTGGCAGTCAAACATTATGAGAGAATTGTACACTGCGGCACACTTGCCCTTTGAGAATGGGCAGACTTAGCAGTAGATGATGTTGAGAGTACTGTGCTGCTCTATTGTCTTTGAAGGGAAGGTCAGCAACATTTTTTTTGTCCCAGCCACAGTGATGATTAACCAGACATGGTTTAAGCCAGTTCCTCCGTCTGCTTGAATGCGCTGGGGTTGCTTGCCTCACGTCCCTTGACATGTAGGGAAGGCGGGTCTCAGTTCAGCGGCCGCCACTGGAAGGGATGTGGTTCCACATACGTTTTCTAACCATTATATACTATATGTATTTTCCATCTTAGAATTGAACAGTAGTTTGTGCTATGAATTATTGCACATGCCATGATTGCAGTCAGTTTGCGAACAACAGGATTGTGGAGCTCACAAACTTTTTCTGACATTGGTGTATAGCTTAAACTGACCACTGAGAGAAAAAAACAGAGGCCTTTTATTTGTGGAAGCAACCAACCCAAGTTACATGGAAAGTTTGATTTAGTAATGATACGAAACATGCCAACTAAATTATGGTGAAATCATAAGCTTGTGAAATAATTTAATTACTCATTTTGACCAGGAAAACTACTATATAGATATTTTCCATACATGGTATGTATGCTGTGTCAGTAGTATACATGTCAGGATATATATAACAGAAAGAAAAACTGTTTTAATGACACACTTTAATGACACTTTAATGTATACACGAGAGTACAGTCAGTGCATCTGTGCATTGAATAGTTTCCTTGGGTCCAACTCACACCAGCACTCAACACTTCAGTCTAGCTTCCAAAGACAGATGCAGAAATGATATGAGGAATAAAAAAAAAATAAAAAAAACAAAACAGTACAAGATGTGCTTTTTGGTTCTACAATAAAAAGCATCAAAGCAGCAAGTGGTGTTTCCACCCCAACATCAGTTAAAACGTGGTTGGTTTCTAGGACACAGTGAAACTGAATGCATGCAAAGGTCAGCTGAAACATTTGTTCTTTTTTATTTATTTGAAATGTCAGGGGGGATGGGAGGGAGGGTTGGGGTGTGTTTGGGAATTTAATGAAACTGTTAGATTTTAGTTGTCCATTTATAGACTAGTGAGTTCGGTTACTTACACAAATCAGTAACCATCGATTTGTAGACAAAATGGCGAGACTGCTGTGCTCTCATCTAAAAGCATATGCCTATATATTATACAACAGTTTAGCTTGTAAACCACTGCCATGAAATATTTTCGTCTAATTGTAGGTGCATAGTTAAAGCTTCATAAATGGACATCTAAAATGTTAACTGATAGCTAGGTTACATTTAGAACCAGAACTCAGAAACATAGACGTGAACGTTGATGATGTTCCGATGAGACACGACTCCATTTGTGACGTAATTCATGGCTAGTTTCAGGACTGTGCTCAGTGGACCAACGAGGGGTTTCACCTGTCTGACAACACCTGGGGAAAGCAAAGTCAAATGGTTATACTTGGGGAAGATCCAAACATCTCCTCTCAAGTACAGGATTACACCACAATGAATACATATATTTCAGCTATGATTTAAGTACGTTTTAAACTGATAAACCAACTTAAATAGCAAGCTCTTCAACTATGATGAGTTACACAACATGAGTAAGCCTTATGTACATTGTTACTAAAACAAAGGCAGACCCCTCTTCCCTGTGGACCCCAGACACTCTACATCATAAGGAAAGGAGAGAGCACACCCATTCTGAAGATGACCAAATGGTCCAAGAATGCAGCAGAGAATCTTTTTAAGGGAATGTGTGATTACAAAGAGGGGAAACTGCACTGTTTCTGCAGGCTGTGTGCGACTGCTCTCTGTGGAGAGATGGTGACACTGTATACCCCTGTGTGGTTTGCACAACCTTCCTCAAACAAACGACCCCCACACTCCCTCCCTTTCCAGCAATCCAGGCATTACGCCGTGTAATAAAACATTATGGAATATGTTGATTGGAGCTGTACTCCCAGTCCACAATAGTCTCAATAAACCCAATCAACCAGTGAACGTTTATTAAAATCAGTGTGCCACTGCTATGCCATTGAAATGAAGTAGCTGAAGGGCAACTAGCATGCTAGCATGTCTAAAGGCAGATACCATCAGTGCTTTCTGGTTGTAAGGTCTGCTGTTTGTGGAAGAACAGGGTAAATGAGGCCCATCTGTCCCAGTCACGCGACATACTCATGCAGGCATTCCTGCCTGTTGTCAACGTGGTTTCTGAATCTTTACTGAGCTGTGAGTGAACGCACACTTCAGAGAATCACTCTTACTGTCCTCTACATGTGGGTGACAAAAGTCTAAATGGTCAAGTTCACAGTGTAGATTCTCTCAACTCTGAAAATGACCTAAATATGCTCAGAGGCATAATATGTCATGACAGAAAATATAACCGGGGAGGTCCATGAACACATTAGACGAGAAACTGTGTTGTGTCTTTGTGCTGTGATTTATTAAGACAATGAAAGAATAAGTTAGCTGCTGGTTTGAAATCAAAATTTAGTTCAGAAACTATAAACATACCATATGCCAAAAGGGATTTTGCAAGAGCATTTAGAAAACATTTGGTTATTATACCTCTGAGTATCCAGGCATATGTAGACATCTTGAGATAAGAAGAGACAGGCTGTCTGCACACCGTTGCTTCCTACTTGTTGAGGAGCTTACGGTTCGGAGGATCTTGTAGTAATAGCATTGTGTAATTGCTATCGCACTCAGCAGTGTGTGTGTGTGTGTGTGTGTGTGTGTGTGGTTATACTTTATTTATATGTGTGTTATATATTAACTTTACCACACAAATGTAAAGTTTTGATATGTTTTGAATGCTATATTGTATATTGATCACTATTTTCTGTCTTACATTATATCTGTGGTTGGATAGTTGAACAGTACTGAGAAATAATACAAATATATTCAACATTTGATTCCTATGACATAATAGAACATTTTGGTCATAGAATGACCTTTAACTTAAAAGTTAAATGTAACAGATCAGTCCAAAGCTTAGTTAGACCACATCAGTATAGGCTTTCAAAACCACAGGATGGTCAGGGATCAGGAGGATAAAAGCATGGCCATAAAGGGACAAACAACAAACCTCTAAACCTCTAAAGATTTTCCCCTGACCAAACTGGACCTCAGAGAAAGGTCACATTGTGAGTCTGAAAGCATAAACTACATGCTACATGCACATCCTTCCTGCTGTGAGGCAGGTGCTATCACTCCTCTGTGATGCACACGCAGCCAGTCCTAGTGCTCACTGCTGTGTTGAGTATCTCCTTATGCTTAAAGAGGAATAGTAAGGACTCTACCACATGACATTAAAGATGCTGGATTGGTTGGTATGTCAATAATGTATTACAGCAACTGTTCAAATTCCTCCCAGTGTAAACACAGTAAACTGAATTATAAGAGTCGCCTAATTATAGAAGGTAAATAATGACACTACTAATGTCATTTAAACAGATATTAGCTGTCTTGCTGATTGCTCCTATTTGATATTTAAACCGAGGAGACTGTTGTGTTTGACCACATCACTAATGATGTGGTTAGGCAAAATGTCATCCATTCTAAGAGCCGATCTGTTAATGCCAGTTGACTCAAAACCTTTTTTCTTTCAGCCTCTCTCCATAAACCTATATTTTCCATCTCAGTCCACAACACCATGAAGAGAGCAGATAAAGTGTTTGGATATAGCACAAAACACTTGCCACAAAACAAAATTAGGTGAATGCCAAGAGCCATTTGTCATTCCAAATGGCTATACAGGCTTCATTATTGAAGGGCTACATGTAAACAGTGCAATTTTTGGTTTTATGGTTACACAAGCATAGGGACGAAGTGTATGACAGGATCTGTAATGAGCAGGTTTAACACTAGGGACAAACGCGAAGTATGAGTCTCCTAACCACAGCATTGGATGACATGCTAACCAACGTGTTATCCACTAAAAGGCACTGGAAAAAGCCCAGATGGTAAATACCATGACTCAGTCTACAATAGGAAGCCCAAAAGCCCTCTCCCACTGGAACAACACAGTAGGGCACAGAGGCCCAGTTGTACAACGGGTAATGTGGTTGCCTTCTGCAAACACCCCTCAGCAACTGCAAAGGTAATATGACCTATTCCTCTTCTTTTTGGTTTGTCGTTTGCCAAATGCGTGGTTCCCTTATGCTCAGTTAACAGCGAATCATTACCTCTAACTGCACAAACTGACATTAATTTAGCTCACAGTAGTGCATTGTTCAGTCTCCTACTATACTGTGATGTTTACGGTATATTATTGACACTGATTAAACTTACTAGAGTTTACATACTATATTTTGATAGTATTAGCTGTTGAAGAATACTTAGAATACTTCTTTACTTAGAATACTTAGAATACTTCTTTACTTAGAATACTTCTTTTCCTAGGTAGACAATGGCTTCTCGCTGTGTAACTTTATAAGAGAGTATAAAGTTACCAGTGGTCAAGCAGTGCTGTGATTACTGACATTCTGAAATACAAAGCTAGCTGTGCTCCTGATGATCTAATTATGAAACCAAAGACTTCACAGATCATAAACCTGGTTACATGTGATCAGATCATATGCCTCCTTGTATGAGCTGTAGCAACAATAAAGCTCCCTGTTCTCCTCCTGGTTGCCCCAAGATACGCCAGAACAGATGATCATTCAGCCGTGATGGATGGGCTCATTTCCTGTCCGATCCCTGTCAGTGAATGATATGTGTCTGTGGACCACCGGAGTAGAGAAGGTACAGTTGAATTATTTACAGTAAGCCCTCCTGACAGGCAGAGGAGTCTTCCTGGGTCTGGTCCTATGTATCGTGTGCCTAATGATGTTATTTTGTGATTCATTCCTTGATGTGTTGCTTCCAAAGCCTTATGTCTCAGCCTATGCTTGACTTACTCTTGGTTTCTAGACAGCGGTACTGCCTATAGCAGTATCTCCAAAAAGGAATCAGCCTTTCCATTTCAGCGAAAGTGTAGTATGTTCCAAACAGAAACCAATCTTTATCAAATCAGAAAACCACAGTAATATGACAAGGCAGGATTTATTGCTGTAAGTCAAGCCTTTTTCATGCATTGAGACTGATGATTAGTTAATAAATTATTTGATTTGATTTCTCTGCCGTGCTTTAAATGTTACCATATTTCATGTATTCTGCACTAAAAGTCAGTGGTAACAGTAGATACAAGGAAACACCCCACCATCTCCACCCCTAACACACACACCACCCATAAACTCCCAAAGCCTAACACGCCTAGCTAAAATTCCTCTGGCCTGCGTGAAGGACTGGAGCCGCTGCCAGTGACACATACCTGAACACAGACAACCCGTCTCTCTGTCCGCTTTCCACCATAATGCCAACCGAATCAGAGTGAATTATTTCATTATTTGGAGCCAGTTCAGACCACAGGTGCATATCCCTACCAGATGTTTCAAGTGGTTGGAATTTTTCTTCTTGGTTTTCTAAACTGAATCCTGCCTGATGTGTAGCCAAGCTGGGAATCGCTCAAGCAAAGATGCCCCTGCTTTAATTTTCCCAACAATTGCTCTTTTGGTTGTGAGCAAATTCTCCAAGCTCGTGGCTGTCAGGGGAATCACCACAGTGCACACTTTCCGTTAGGTTTACAATTTTTGTTGTAGTTACGTCACTGGTGGATCCAGCCAAAGCTTCATTCTGGCCATCAAAGTGTGATACGAGCGCCATCTCTTAGCATATGTGAAGAAGGAAAGTTCTGATGCAACAGCCTGTACCTCTGAAAGCCTGCATTTCCTTAAGCAGTTTCAGAGGGGGGCACTGTTGTGTGTTAGGTGTGTTAAGATCTAACTATAGGAAGACTCGCGTGTCCCTATCAGCACCATTGTCTACTCTCATCTCCTCCAAGAAGGAAAACAACACGTACTTATCGATTTAAATACAAACCATGTTAGTATGTTGCATCAAAAAGCTTCTTTTGGTTTGTATTATACTCACAGTTTCATAATCTTTTAAAACACAGTGGACATTTTTTTTAAGCGAGGGCCCGTAAATGGTGTTGAGAAGCTTGATTAAGGTTTACTTATTTCAGTTCCTGAAAAATCCGGTATCACAGTAAGGTCTGGCATGTTTGTTCTGACAGTTCGCATTGCCAAGGTTTTCACTCAGATGTGAGAGCAATGAGAACCGCTCTCCTGGACAGTGATGGATGTGAACGGAAAACCGAGGCTGCCGCTCCCTCTGTGCACTGCTCAGCATGCGGGGAACCCAAGCAAGCCAGGAGGCGAAAAACTTCACAACCGCATCCGCTTGTCAACAGCTATTCCTATTATATTAATTCTTATATAAGAGTGTTTCAAATAAATGATATGCACAGGGTGTAATAATCCAGCGGTTTGCTGTTTTTCTATATAAAAGGGCTCAAGGTCAGCTGAAGAAGAGAACTGTACTCGATCCGCTGAATCCAACAGTGACACTGGCACATGTGGGAAACAAAAACAAACAAATAAAATGCAGCCCAGCTGTGCCAAGCTGCCTTGCACCAGCTCATCACACACAACCATGCCATTCAAATGTGAGCGTTAAGACTGTTCTGAGAACAGTTGGCCACCCAGTTAATGGTGAAAAATGATCCTGAGATCAGAAACTGACCAGTGTTGAACTGATTGTACATGTCAATAAAAAATCCACAGTCTGGAACTGTAAACGTTTACAATGACAAGGTAGATGGATCTAAAGTAACTGTGTGTTGTAAATAATGTTTCAATCATAGTAACAGTGCTAACTAACTAAGAGTAACTAAAGTGTTTAATAGCCAATTGTTATGCATATCTTTGTACGGTATACTGTTAATATATTTTCTACTTTGCCCAAACAACTTATTCACACAGTAGTATGAATAAGCAATGTCTTTATAGCGGTAATTCTCAGTCTCCTCAAACCCCTCAAAGATGTGATGTGATACTTTTTACAGTAGCTGGCAAATTGACGCCAGCTGCATCCTCATGATTGGCCGCCTTCAGCTGCAGGTGAGCTCAACTGAATGAAGATGCTTCTACCTCCAGTCTGGAAGCTGCAGGTCCACCTACTCTTCATGTTATATTGCACCAGTTCCCTCTGCACAGGCAGTAGGGGTTGTCTGGGGGACATGGCACTGGGAGAGCCATGTTCTTGGAACAAGACACTCTTTGCAGTAAATGCAGAGAATGCTTTGATGTGGTACCCAGTTTTACAGCTTTAGTGCCAAGCCAGACACAAGTGACAGAAAGGAAGAATAGTGTAAGGGTGAGCAAGTACATGAACCATCAGTGAGGATGTTTCACGAACATACACCCACATGCATGCACAAATACGCACATATACACACACACATACGCACAAATCATTACATGATGTTTGCATTCCACAGAACCATGACTGCCTACTGTCTTCATTACTTGTGCAGTGATGGTTTGAGAAGATTATCTCAACAGCATCATGAATTTGAGGAACCTCTCAATGTAGCAAATTTAAAAACTGTCAGCTACACAATTTAGTACTGAGGTACCCGGTCACATAAAACTAGATAAAAGTACATCTGTTATTACTGGGAAAGCATCCCAGGAACATAGAGAGCATGTCGTAAACATACTTATATCATACAGTTTATTGGGGACATTGAAGTTCTTTAAAGGCTTCTGGTGCTGTAGTGCCAAAAAGTGTTCTGCCAAAATCAGTTAATCCCATACTAGATCTGTAGTGTCACTAAATGGACCATCTAAAGGAAATACATACGGTGATGGTACTAAATCACAGTAATTTCGTACATTATTTCAAAAAAGCTTCATTCAGTCAGTTCTTCTCAACAGATCCACAATAGCCATGCTGCTATGTATGACCCTTGCTGAATCCCAATCTTATGATTAAGAAATGGCAAACCTGGTTTCAGACCAGCATGAAAACTTTAGCCAACACAGTTTAAGTGTCTTCCCCATGAAGTAGCGGTACTCAGATTATAGACTGCTCTTACCACCTCTTGAGCTGAATATGTGAAAGAGGTCTCTGACATTAAACACGTTTTTTAAACTAATGGTGACTTGCAAGCTAGAAGCTCAAGTACCCAAACTTCTATGTTTTTCTTGTCAGTTTCACCCACATTCACCTCAGTATGCTTAGTATTGTTAGCCTCTTCCATGAAGACATAACAGCAATAACCTTTTGGTCACGGAAAACCTTTATGTGATCTTTCCAAACAGCTCTGGATAAACAAAGCTAGCACACAGAGTCAACTGAAATCAGTCTTGCCACAAGAGAGAAAAAATAAGTCCATGTACTTAGTGAGTGAAAAAAAGTACTCATTCATCTAAAAGGATGAAGAGAACATGAAAAGCTTTCCTGCAGAGGGGCCATGCGAAGGCTGAGATGACCACAAAAGATGCGAGAGACTCTTAAGGGCTATCATCAACTGAACCAGTGCTGGAAGAGTGGTGTCACAATCACCTAAGTAAAATAAGTATCTACATGCAGTTTCCAAGCCTTCCAGTCCTCTCTTCTTTCTCTCCCACACAGTGAGACATATGCAATTGGTTTGTAAAAAAAAAATAAAAAATAAAAAAAAGACGAGAGAATCTTTCGTAATACAAAATTAAGTCAGAAAACCACTTGAGGCAAATTCAATTGCTAGAGAATGAGGCCCCAGGGTTCTGTTTGTGGTCCCTGGGTATTGTTAGCCAGATGCCAGTGTGCCACTCACCGATAAGCATGCCATGCTCAAAACGCTTAATGATGTCAAAGGAGTTCTGGACATTTCCCTCCTGAATGTCGTAGACAATCTCTGGTGAATCCACATGTGGATAGTGGGATGGAGTTATGGATCTCAGGAAAACAATTTCTGTCAAGAGAAATAAGAAGAAAAGGCACCCAAGAATGAAGTCCTTGTGTCTGGCCTGAAAGGCTTTGTTTTCCTGTACTGGAAAACAGAACCATTTGGAAGCACAGAATCTTATGTCAGAACATAAAACATTACAAGAGCAAAACCTGATAGCCTAAATATTTAAGAATAATTTTTAAAAACTACATTAATTATATAAAACAACACAACCATGTTCATTAAAACACTGGGATATCATATGCAAAGGAAAATATCTTAAGAGATGAAAAATCTGTCAAATGTGTCAAATCATCATGGAAAAAAATCCATTTTCCACAAAAGACATTTCTAACAAGATAATTATTCACAGTTAAACTTGGTAAAACTCATACTGTACCCTCTGGTTTGGTAAATTCTCTGAAGGTGGGCAGGGAGATGACAGTGTGTGAGACAGAGTGAACAGGGTCCAGGACACAACTGATGTCATTAGGTTGGCAGGACTTTATACAACGAATGGTATCAGATCGATCAACTCTTGCCCTGCTGAGAGGAAGGGAAACACAAGAGGAACATCTTCACAATCCATCGCTTAGGATAAGTAAAGGATATATCAGATATATCAGTACTTATTTTTCCTATACCAGTACTTATTTTTCCTATACCAGTACTTATTCTTCCTATACCAGTACTTGCCACCATGTGTAGAAGAACAGTTCTGCACCATGCTGCTTCCAGAAATCCTTTCAAAACTGGGAGCGCACTACAACAGGGGGCCTTCCAGTACAGTTCACCACAGAGCCCAGCACTCAGCAGGCAAGTGAAACATCCACTACATAAATATTATGTGCACAAATACATTGGGCATTCTTAAAATGGGACTTTCAAGTTAGGCCATCATGTTTTGGGGTAGGAATCAGAATAGAATCAAACAAGAGGCCAAAAATCACACCAGGAAAGAGACTTCGTGGTCAAGTTTCCTGTTCGGCATTCGTAGTTTCGATGCAGTTTGATTGTCAGAGTAAAGCTCTAACACTGATCTAAAGCCTGTTCAAGAAAATATTTGGTTTTGTGGAGCAGTCCCAACTTCATATCCAATAATCTCATGTGTAGGATTTATGGGCAGAGGGAATTTTAAATCCTTGGAGAGCCTGACTAGACAACTCCCCAGTATTTACAGGCCTGTGCAGTGAGTCTTATTTAAGACTTTGTTTGTGAAACAGGATAATCAGAGGCAGCTCTGGTAGTACACTGTAATGATGGGAGAGGAAGGAGACCTGCTGCCCTGATGAAGTAGGTGTTCTCCCTCTCATGAAGCATCAAACATCTCAAAGACATCACATCATGTTTATACTTTGTTAAGATGTAAATGTAGAAACGAACCCTTGATCATTGTTTCCGTACTGAGAATGGAATTAAACCAATTTCCTACTTGTAGTTTTCCAAGACACATCAAATCTTATTCATTTTTATCTGTTTGTTGAATTAACTATTCACCAAGATGACAAAACAAAACAAAAAAGCAGAACGGTACTCAGATACATGTAAAGGTTTGTGTGAGCTAAGTTTTATCTCCTAGTGTGGTTGCTGATGATGTGGAGTTACCAAAAAAAAAAAAAAAAAAAACTGCCTCTGAAAAAAGCAGTAATAAATGAAAGTGTATGTCTTTTTCACTTCTTACTAAAACACAAAAGAATATGCCCAGTATTCCAGTGGTGTGAGGGCTGTGATCTCACAGCCACAGTGATTAGTTATCCTTCCATCGCTGATTTCTTTCATCGAGATGCAGAGGCTATAGCTAAACCCCAAGGCCTGGATTGGGTTACAGGCCTCCTTTCATGCTGAGAGGGGAGAAGCCCCTGACAGAAAAGTCAAGCCACCACAGGGCATGGACTTGTAATTAGCAATTAGCGGGTGGGTCCACGTTTTGCTTAGATCAGAGCCAAAACCACAAAATGTTCTCCTCACTCATAATAACCCGCCTTGTGCACGGCACGCACGGGAGACGACTCCTGGAGCTACGAGGGCCAGTGCTCCGAAGGACCATCGGCTGGATTTACAAGGACATAAAGTCCTGGGGTGAACTGCCACTTTAAAGTTAACATCTTGGATAACATCAAAGCAGACATCAAAGCCAGCCATCTTGCGGTGGGCTAATTATGGCTCACGACACTATGGGAGGCGATCTCCGTCGTGCTGCCCTCATGTGGCCAAAAACTCAACATCCCACTCTCCCGACTCAAGAAGAAAAACAGCATTTTTGAACGGGAGTCTTTATGGTCAAGCACAAGTTCTTTCTCTCTCTGGTAATTATTATTTATAGTCAACGTGTTGATAAAGCCCCAACACAAACTCTGTAGATCATCATTCTTGGTGTGCAGTGGTGATGCTTCTGCACCACAGACTTCTGAACCACCGTCCAGAGCCCAGACCACCATCCAGAGCCCATAGGTCCATAACTCACTGTCAGAAAGTAAGTGAGAGAAAAAAGCCACGCATGACCATGTGACCACGATTTTTCAAGGCTTCTGAGTTTGACCAACTATCCCTCCACCTGGTTAAACCTCACCCTTTTTTTGCCATTTTATTGCTGTTACTTAGACTGGTTAGTTATTTGATGCAACCTTTTTTTATTTAAGTTACAGTGTGAATATAAACGAACTTAACTTTTTATTAAAAAAGAATATGCAATAAAAACAAGATCAAAATCTAAACATTTCCATATGAACGCAGGCCATTTACTTTCCTCCCAAAAGCTCCATCTAGTGGCTCCATATTACAATTCAAGAACATGAGAACATAAAGGAAAACAGTTTAGTCCTTGACTAACGTATTTTCCATGGAGAATTCTAAATGACAGTGTAATTTACAGTGTAATGTCTATAATTTAAACAGTGTCTGCAACAACTAGCCAACAATGACTGACAGCACATACAGCCGCACGGGGAGGACTTCCTTGACTTTTTTCATAGGTACTGCTCTTAGAATTCAGAAAAAAAAACTTTTTTTACCTATTACTAAGTAAATGAAGATAAAAAACAACTAAAACTACAGCTAAGGGGAAAAAAACCATAATTAACACTAATTGTTTTACAATAAACAAGTATAACAAACAAACAAACAAAAAACAAAACAATGATTGTTCTTGGAAATCCCATATGAAATCACCGTCTAGAAGGATTCTGGAGAGCAGTTTTAAAATGCAAATAATACACATACTATCTTATGTGAAACAACAAACCATGTTCTGAAGCAACATGTTCCTCCACAGCACTGTCAACAAACTATGGTAAAGGTCACTGAGGGACCTTTATTTTAATCAGACTTGAACCGATGACACAATAGTGGCACCAAGATCACATTTGTGATTAAGTTGTTCATTAACAGAATTGCTACCAGTAATTGTAACTTCTTTAACTAAAAAGTCAGTAATAGTTATTCATTTGTACATGACTTTAGGACATGGGAGAATTTCCTAATCATACTTCTTGCCAGATCGTGAAAATTATTGAATTACATATAAAGCTCTTCCAAGCATTAGTATTCATTTTATATCTTTCATTTGCTAAGGTCCTCCTCTGTCACAAATACCCGTATTTTGGACAGGTAAGTGCTGACAGATCCAGCACGCCACAACTTCATCTCCAGTGAGATGTCAAAGTCTTGAGGCACATTGATGGACTTCTGAACCACCATCACACCTCCATTCTCTAGGTTCTGTGTGCCAAAGTAGCCTGCCTGGTTTCCATCCACTATCGCCACCTGGAGGTTGTCGCCGGGCACAGTGTTGGATGGGCCCATGCGGAAGATGTTGGTGGGTACAGGGATGTTGGTGGGAAAAGTGAGGTGGTAGTAGGTTATTCTCACAGGCAAAACCAGGCACTCGCTAGACTGATTGCAAGGCAAGCGTTCGCAGCGACTGCAAATGGGAGAAATGGAGACAAGGGGGAGAGAGGGGGAGGAGAAAGGGAGGAGTTAGGGTGATGCAGTGCTTGACATGCAATAGAGGAGGGGAGGGAGGGGTGTGGCATACACAGGGTCTTAAACAAAATGGATCACGGCCATAGTCCTTTCCTGTAAAGGCAGTGTTTTTCATTAACACTTAAAACTAAAAGG
Organism: Sternarchorhynchus goeldii; assembly: GCA_028565775.1. NCBI lineage: Eukaryota > Metazoa > Chordata > Actinopteri > Gymnotiformes > Apteronotidae > Sternarchorhynchus > Sternarchorhynchus goeldii. The sequence goes on along the minus strand of JAOXYF010000007.1, from coordinate 7,355,489 downwards.
AGTAATGGTATGCTATGACTTGGATGTAAATCTTGTGCATCATTAATGTTGTGCATGTCAGAGAAAATAAGGCTCTGTTTCTTAGCTTCTAGGTTTCAGGGGCCTTAAGGGCACAGTGGTTACAAACGGCATTTATGCAGCTTTGGCGTAAGGGTGTAAGGTGTTCCACTAGTCCGATACATGCGTTGTTTCAGTGCGGCAGATGTAAAATGCACTGCACCCTTAAACAAACCTCTCACATCTCAGTATCTGCACTCATACGATATCATAATATACATTTCGTAATGACTACATCGTACTTACGTTTCACCCGAGCGCCTGTAATTATGTGGACATTCAAAATTTACACATCTGAATCCTCCCTGAACATTGAAGCAGCTCTCCGTTTCTGAGCAGGTGTGTGTCCCTGCCACACACTCATCAACATCTACCCATGAGAAAGAGAGGGACACCAGTGTTAATAGGAGTATTGCTCCCTACACATGAATGAGTTTCATGACCTATATGAGATGGATCTTGAAGTATTTCTCAACATTTCCAGAGGACCTAATGCTGACCTCTGTCTAAGGCTGACTAGCAATGTACCTCTGGGAGAAGGTCAATTACACACATATGAAAGTCATGAACATGCATTTATTTGATTATCTCTGGCCCACTGTAATTTGTGAACCAGAAAATCCAGATGTAGATGAGAAATGTAGACAGGAAAGTATGATGGTGTTTACAATAAAATAACGCATTAATTATGGATAGTATACACTTTACTAACAGAAAAACCTGTGCACAGAACTCTCCGGCCTTAAAACGTCACCGGGGCATAATGGCAGAAACACTCTGTGTAGTCGGCAGGCCTTCGTTACCCTGGCAACTACGTCCGTTCGGCGCGAGGGTGTAGCCTCTAGCAGGGCACACACACTGGAAGCTGCCTAATGTATTGTGACAGCGATAAGAACAGATGTGGCCTCCGGTAGGCAGTGCACACTCGTCGATATCTGTGAAAATGTAAAACGTGGCAGTTAAACGAGTGCACCAAAGAGGACGCAACCTAATAGTGCGTCACACACTTACCTTCACAAGTGATTCCATCCACATCACTTAGCTGGAAGCCTCGACGACAGTAGCACTGGTAGGAGCCGTAAACGTTGGCACACTCTTGACTGCACGGGTTGCTCTCACACTCGTTGATGTCTGCAGGAGGTGAACATGGTAAAGGTGAACGTGATCATCAGAGTGACTGTGATCTCAGTAATCTGTTATTTTCTAAAGCAAGAGTGTACAATCCTCTTAGTAATTTACTCTCCTATGAAATTTAAGTTTCGGGTTTAACTAGCGAATGATACCCCTAAACAGGGTTTGCAGGATTATGTCTATATTAGAGTGTGTAAATTTTAGAGTTGTGTTAGGGAAGGCTGAAACAGCTGCACACAGACTGCTCTTGTAAATTCCACCTTACCGTCACAGTTCCTGCCATCACTAGCTAGCTTGAAGCCTGTGGTGCAGCTGCACTTGTAGGACCCCAGGATGTTGTCACACTTGTGCGCACACAGGCGGCCAGGATAATGCCGGCATTCATTAATGTCTGAATTCCAAGAACAGACAGAGTGGATACCAAATAGTTAATAATATGGTTCAAAGTGCCCATTGCTGAGAGGTGAAAGCAGAAAGTAAAGGTGACTTGTGTGAGCTGTATAGGGTTCTCACCATCACAGACCCTGGTCATGCTGTTGAAGATGAAGCCCGTTCGACACTCACAGCGGTAGGAGCCCACCAGGTTTATGCAGCCGTGCCCGGCACATGAATTATCGGGCCCTGCACACTCGTCGATGTCTGAGGAACACATCTACAACGTTACTCACCTACGTTACACAACTGAATCAGTTTGAGAGAGAATTTTTTAAAGATAGCTCTAAATGTTCAATGTAGTGGGATTCTGTGCCTTACCAATACAGCGTGTGCCCTCAGCATTAAGGTGATACCCACGGCCACAGTTGACTGAGTTTCTTTGGCAAGTGTAGGAGCCAACAGTGTTAAAACACACCTGGCCAGTTGGACATGGGCCGGTCACACTCAGACACTCATTTATGTCTGAGGAAGAAATAAACATAAAACAAATCATACTACATCCACTTTATATTTGACAAATAGTCATGAAGAGTGCATGTCACTGTTTGACTGTTGCTGTTCATGCATTCGGAACCGTAGTAAGTCATCACCAATGCAGCTGCCCAGAGCATCTTGAATGAATCCCTCAGAACATTGGACCTTAGGCCGACACCGGAAAGAGCCTGGGGTGTTCTGGCACTGGAAGTCCTGAGGACAGTTATGAGTCCCTGTCTCACACTCATCAATATCTACATCAAAGCAGACAAGTACACTTGGTTTAAAACACATCACAGCTTCTACTCAGTCTAGGCAAACAATGATTTTCTTACAAGCCTGAATACAAGCGCACAGTTGAATACATTGTCATTTAGCACATCTCACACATTGAACATAAATTCACAAATTAAACTGTAAGATCTGTAATGTCTAACATACAGTAGTTCAAGGCGTAACGGTGCGTGACCTTGATTCGTGAATGTGCTGTGTTCAAGGAGTAACGGTGTGTGACCTTGATTCATGAATGTGCTGTGTTCAAGGAGAAACGGTGTGTGACCTTGATTCATGAATGTGCTGTGTTCAAGGAGAAACGGTGTGTGACCTTGATTCATGAATGTGCT
>JAOXYF010000007.1:7313194-7352446 GCA_028565775.1 Sternarchorhynchus goeldii | reverse complement strand
GACCTTGATTCGTGAATGTGCTGTGTTCAAGGAGTAACGGTGTGTGACCTTGATTCATGAATGTGCTGTGTTCAAGGCGTAACGGTGTGTGACCTTGATTCATGAATGTGCTGTGTTCAAGGCGTAACGGTGTGTGACCTTGATTCATGAATGTGCTGTGTTCAAGGCGTAACGGTGTGTGACCTTTGCAGGTGTTGCTGTCCGTCAGTTCGTAGCCTGTGCCACAGCTAACCTCCCTCTGGCAGCGATACGAGCCCTGAGTGTTAATGCAGCGCTCGCCCGGAAGACAGTGGTGAGAGCCCAGCAAACACTCGTTAATGTCTCCACACACACACACACACACACACACACACACAAACACACAGAGAGAGAAAGGAGCAATAAAACCCATTAACATGCAGAACTGAAACTATTTGTTTTTCCTGTTAGTTTATCTTGTTGCATGTCCAAATGGGTTATATATATAACATTTTTTTCTCCTACCTTCACAGTTTTTTCCATCTGGTTTGAGTTTGTATCCCACAAAGCAGGAACAGGTGTTATTTCCTAGGCAACGTTGAGCACAGCTCCCGTGTCCAACTGTCACCCACACAACCACACAGTAGTAATATTTCCACATAGACTTCCTTTTCATTACAATATGAATAGTGTGACTTGTTAATGTGAAACTGCATTGAGACACTTTATCTATGAACCACAAGGTGATTTAGCACTCACCTTTGCATTGATCACCTGCACCTGAATGTGCCTCACCAACAGTGCTGCTCTCTGGAGTTAAAATGACATAATTAATATAAAAATACATCTTCAGTCTGTTGAACAAAGGTAGAGGACTAAACTTCCTTTTAGTCCAAACCCAGTAAACCTTTGTTATAAATTATAATCAATACCCACTAGGGGGCAGCAGAGTTCTTTCTGATAAGTGGCATTCCCATCTCAGACATTGAAGTCCATTGAATGTTACCGAGACCAGGGATGTTTTCTCACAAATGTCCCATCACAAGTAAGGCCATTACTATTTAAATGTAACAGACAATAGCCCTGACCCATATTTTCTGTATAATCCAAGCGTTCATTTTTCATTCACTCAAGAGAGCCTGGATATACCATTGAGACAACAAGTGACTAAGAGGGTTTAAGTCAGATGTGCAGTGTGATTCACACTCGATTCATCAGACGTCCCCTTCCTGAGGGCGTGTCTTACAGTTTGCACCAACCTTGAGTGGAGGTGCCGTCACTCTCTGGTGATTTGTCCATGCAGCAGGCTCGGGACACCAGGCCGCACTGGTAGCTGACGGAGAGGCTGAAATCACAGGTGAGGCCCTGCTCTTGAGTGGCCCTTCCCAGCAAACAGCACTCACAGCACACCTGTAGAGCAGAGGCACACAGCAGCACAGGGACTTCAAACGTGCAGCTGTCCCACCACACAGCTTTCCTGAGCAGGTCAGAATTAATAGAGCATTCCAAGCTGTAATTCAAAAACTGCTTTGTAAACAAAAGCAAAACAAAAGCATTCTGGAGACTGCACTCTGCCTGTCTGTGCTTGTCTGTCCTCTATTTCGCCCGTGTCTTAAAATAATCTTGGTATCTGATTCACGGTATCAGATGAATCCCATGGGCAACATGAAATCCACAGACAAGTATAATATAGATTGCTGGTGACACTAAAAGAGGAGGGAGTTACTGAGAAAAGACAGGATTTGAGGCAAGGTTCCTATGCCTAAGGAGAGGAACACTGTTCAAAGAAAGAATACAACAGAAGTGGCAAACGGAGACACGGAGATAAATCACTATTTAAAAGTTAGTATAACTAAACCAAACCATGGGTTTGACAGAGTTCCCACAAATAAAACCACTAAATAAATAAAATTAGATTAAACGAATATAATAAAATTGGTTATAGTCATACTTTGTTCATTTGATAATCTTTAAAAATATTTTGTCACATCCAGAAATAGTCATTCAAAGTCCACTGAGGAGAGAGAATCACACACATCACTGAGGTGAGAGTTAGCAAGACACCGTGAGTGTGTTGTACAGCACAGAGACTCAGAGAATGACTGACTCCCAGCTCTAAGGCCAAGCACATTCCCCAGAGCAACGCACATAAGCACCAGCACACAATTAAAGGAAAATGGCAAAACTCCCAGCAAAGCACCATAATAATCTCACCCCTGGATAGCATAAGCCTACATGTATCCAACTGGTACAAATACTACTGCTAAAATCATATCTTCATTAATTTTCCATTTCTATGAATTCACTGAAATATGAACAGGACAGAAACTATGTATGTATGGTATATGAATAGGAAATGCAACCAAAGATGAATGTGAATGCGAATCAAAAATACAATACTGGAAGTGATCAGACTCATAGTGAGTAATGAAAACTAATTAGGCTCTTCCTGACTGCATTTAACGAGTGTCAGTTTCACTGAGAAGTACTTCTCTTCTATTTCTGCTACATCACATTCACAAAAGCCCCCCAAAATAGCCAAATTTAACAGCTTAAAATGTCATTCTAACACTTTAAAATAAATGCTCAACAATGTCCTACAGCAAACCTGTCATGACTCAGGAAATAAATTGTAACTCATTTTCTGTCAGCTTGGTACATACAACTTGTGAGAAATAAGTCTGCCCCTCTCAACCGTAAACAGCACAGAAAACAACCCCTCTGTCTGTCTCTCTCTCTCAGTTTGAGTCCTGTGTGTATGAATACAAGAAAGAGGATAAATTCTGTCCATACTGTACCTTAGCAGTTTTAGTCTCACATGTGTTTCCAGACAGAAGGGCATCACAACTGCCCTGGTCTTTGGCCATATTGATGCCATTGGTACAGATGCTGTCCTCCAGAACTGCAGCACAGCACTGCTCCTGGGCTATCCTGTCAGATAAAAACACACAGGAGATATGAAAAGTAGCACACCAACACATTACAAGTGATGGAGTCCAGAACCATGGACCACTTTGAGAACTCAAATCAAGGCCATTCTGGTCCATCTGTGACTTTTTTCATCCTCTTAAATGTCCATTTAAAAATGAAGTATTATTTTATACAGTTTACTAGACTGTAGGTTGATTATAAATATTCTGCATCTCCTACATTAAAATAGAGCTTCATGTTTTTCCCATTCATTAGAAATTTCTGGGGAAAAAAAGCATAGTCACTGCCATCTGGATTGCACAAGACCGCTGTATTTATTTTCCTACAATCTCACTCTTCACTTCATCACTCTTCCCTGGAGACCATTTCCAACCGCATGACCACTGCTTACGAATGAGTAAAGTTACTGATAGTAGGCTTTCAAGTGCCCTTTTAGACATTAGACTTTTAGATTTATCACTTGTTGTAACAGACATTGCCACTTGTTATAACATATCTATACTTCATCCTGGGCCAGACTTCATGTTAGATGTTCAAGGCAGCATTTACGGTAAAATCTCCAGCATATAAGAAGGTAGAGAGCCTCTCTCTCCTTTATTTGTCCTCTTTTTACTCTACTCTCTCCTCAGATCATCCACCACTACAGGGCCTTTTAAGGGCACACTCACTCTCCTTGCTCGTTCTTTTCTTGGGTGTTCCTTTTTTTCTCTTTTGGTGTCAGAAATAATCCACAGATTTCCTGTTATTCCTCCCTTCTCTTCTACGTCTGACTATAGTTTCACCTCAGTGGTATTTCCTGGATTTGGAAATACCCCCCCTGCCTAAGATCTCCCTCTTACATTCAGTCCCCCTCCCAAAGCCTAAACCATTTCTCCCTTCTCACACTCTCTAATTTGAACAAATTCTGGCTCTCCTGCCTTGCCAAAATAAATACTTTTGCCATTGGAAGGGTACTGTACTAACCCTTTTGGTTTTAAATGGCACTTAATTTATGGCAATGTACTTCCACCTATTACATTGGTGTTATTATTTACATTTACATTTGAGGCATTTAGCAGATGCTCTTATCCAGAGTGACTTACAAAAAGTGCTTTGTTGTTGACTCACAGAATGCATCCTAGCAAGTTCTATTAAACAATGATGAATACAGTAACAAAGAATAACAATTAAGTGCTTGAATTTGAGCTACTCAGCATTGGTAGAAAAATTAAAGTGCAGCATCAATGGTCATTGAGATACTCTACAAATAGATGAGTCTTTAGTTTGAGATACTCTACAAATAGATGAGTCTTTAGTTTGAGATACTCTACAAATAGATGCATCTTTAGTCTGTGTTTGAAGATTGCAAGGGATTCTGCTATCCGGACAGTCAGTGGAAGATCATTTCACCATCCTGGAGCCAGGACAGAGAATAGCCTAGAAGATTGTCTACCATTGGACTTGAAGCATGGCGTTTCATGCCGAGCTGTACTTCATGTTCGAAGTACTCGAGGTATGGATCAGGCTTCTCATCATGTAGGAGGCAGTTGGTCCTTTTGTGGGTTTTAAATGTGATGTGGGCAGCTACAGGAAGCCAGTGATGGAAATGCAGCAATGGAGTGACGTGTGAACTTTGGAAGGTTATAGGCTAGTTGTGCCATTGCATTCTGAATCAGTTGTAACAGCCTGATGGCCCGTAGGGGAAGACCAGCAAGTAATGAGTTGCAGTAGTCGATCTTAGAGATTATAAGAGTCTGCACAAGCACCTGGGTGGCTTCCTGAAAAAGGAAAGGATAAATCTTTTGTACGTTACTAAGGAGAAATCTGCAGGACCGGGTCAGGTTTGATACATGAGTTGAAAATGACAACTCGCTGTCCAAAGTTATGCCCAGGCTACGGGCAGTTTGGGATGGTAATACAAAAGTAGGTTCTCAAAAGAAATGGTGAGGTCATGGTGATGATTGGGAATCCCTGAGATGTATAGAAGCTCAGTTTTACTGGGATTAAGCTTCAAGTGGTGGGCTGTTATCCATGAAGTAATGTCTGCCAAGCATGCAGAAATGCATCCTGAAACTTGATCAGAACTTCATCAGCGTAGCTTTGATAGTAAAAGCTATTAAAATATATCACCAAGGGAGCAAGAACACAAAGAGAAGAGGAGAGGGCCAAGCACAGAGCCCTGGGGGACACCAGTGGAGGGTCTACGTGGATTGGATGTGGATCTTTTCCATGACACATGATAGAACCGGCCTTCCAGGTAGGACTGGAACCATTCCACACAGAGCCAGTCATGCCAAGGCTAGAGAAAACAGTGAGGAGGATGTTGTGGTTTACTGTGTCAAAAGCAGCTGAAAGGTCCAGGAGAATCAGGACAGATGCCAGCTTGGCAGGTTTGGCAGCATGAATCTTCTAGTCACTTCTATGAGGGCAGTCTAGTTGAAAGTGCCCTCTTGTAACCAGACTGATTGGGATCATGGAGTTCTAGGCGAGAAAAGTACATAAATGATCATTGACTGCTCTCTCAAGAATTTTTGAGAAGAAAGGGAGAAGTAATACTGGTCTTTAGTTGTTTATGTCGGAACTGTCAAGTGACCTCTTTAGGATTGGTACCACCCTGGCTGTCTTGAATGCAGAGGGTACATGTCAAGAAGATAGCGAACTGTTGATGATTGCAGATATGAATGGGAGTAGATCTCTTGAAAATTTCTGGAAAAGAGGAAGGAATGGGGTCCAGCAGGCATGTAGGTGGATTGCTGGAAGTCAGAAGTTGAAGGATTTTGTCTGATGAGAGAGGAGAAAAGAAAGCCAGAGAGTTGGAGGTGAGGGTCTGAGCGCTGGTGAAGAGTGGGAACAGAGGAAAAGGTCTAAAAGATTGCTGCAGCCTTCTCCTCAAAGAACATGAGGAAATCTTTGGGAGTGAGTGAGGAAGGAGGGAGGAGGGTTAAGGAGAGAAAAAAACATGTTTCTCTGTAGTATGATGACTTTGCTGATGTTACTTGTAGTGAGAACGTGGAAAGGAGAGACTTGTGATGCTTCTTGAGATCCTCCTAGCATATGGCACAACTACACAGCTTTTATTTGCTTATTTAATTCCTTTAATTCATTCATTATTTCTGAGGATATTAGGATATCACAAAAACTTGAAGATGAGCCAAATAGTGTATTCTAACCTGCAGGTGGTGGATTCTGAAATGAGAGGGAGTCTTGTACAGTCCTGGGAGTCTGTGCCCCTCTCTTTGCCGTCTTTACAGCAGTCATCCAGTGAGATTGGATCTGTGGTCTCTGGCAAATAAACACAGTTACACAAATGCAAGTGGTGCAAATAAAAGGCCACATTGCTAAATTTACCCCACTGAGAAACCTTTGTTTGGAATTGCTGCATCACTGTGGATGCAGAATAATCTACAACCACAGGAATGCGACTGCCATGACTTGCCCTGCATTACAGATTCCAGTCATGTAATATCACAGGAGTCAATCTTTGTTCTTTGAAAGATCTGGGCATTATTACAGAACACTGTCCTACCCAGTTCTATTAGAACAACTACAATCAGAATATTACTATAGAACAAATATTTGCACCTTTTAGAAGTTCATTCTTCTCTTATGTGCCATGGGACATTATGGTAGATCATTCTACTATAGAATATTGCTATATAACATTCCATTACGTTAAATGAATTTTGCTCTAGAATATTCCTGTCAAATGTTTCTTTAGTTATTAAAAGTCATTTGTGCCAAATTTTAATAAATAAAAAAGGCTTAAATAAAAAGGGAATTATACGAGTAGATAATATATTCAACATTCTACTAGCTATTTGTCATAGGCAAAGTACATGGAGCAAAACAGAACACAAAAGGAAGCACGCTCAGGTCTCTGGGTGTTTAATGATACGAAACCAGATATAAAAGTGCACAAACTAACACAAAACCGCCAACATGAGAACAATGACAGCCAGTGGTCATAAAACAAAGCACAGTATAAATAGCCACAGATATAATGAAATAACTGCCCTCGGGTAGCAAACCACCCTCAGGTGGAATTCAGGGCCCAAAATATCACTAGGTTTCATACTTATACCATCTAGTTCATCTACCAGCTCAACTATCACATCTTATATGTTGAATAATTGAAATCCTCTAAGATTTTTGAGTCAGTATGTATTCACCAGCAGACTACAGGCAAACCCAATAAACAGATTAGCCAGTGGGTGAGGACATTCATCCCAGTAGTCTGAACAGATAAGTAAAGAAGCCAACATGAAAAGAGCCACTTATAAAATATAATTTGCTGTAATTAATATAAAAGTGACTATATTAGTGAAGAGAATAAATTTAGTTCGAAAGAATTACATAATTCTTAAATAAAAAGATTTTTCACAATTTATTCATTGATTTATAATTTTTGCTGTATTTCCTTTTTACTTATTTAAATTCGGCACAAACTCCATCCATACTTAGCTGCTCAAAGCTGTGCTAATTTGAACATGTGTTTATTCATATAGTTGCACAACTTGAACAGGTTAAGATATATTTATACTGCATATAAGAGTAAACTAGACCACTACACAATAGGAACACATTAGTTCTTTGATTAAACAGCTATCCTTTCTTCTCTTGGTCTGCTTTTTTGCACTCTTTCCCATTTCTCCTTGCTTACAACAACATCATTTTACAATTGATATTTGTTATAAATAGCACAATCAAAACTCTATTAAAGTGGAAATAAGTTTATACTTAGAATCTGTCAGGCCCAGAAGTCACTTCTGGTTTGTTATACAAATTAAATTCAGAGAACTGCATAGCTCTTGCAGATGTCTACAGATATTAAGTCATTCTTAGGTCAGTATTATTCACTTTGAGTCATTGCAAAGACCCAGTTCTTGAGTTGTTCCCTGGATATCAGAATAACATTTGTGGTATCAACCTTTGTTTCTTGCTGTCATTTCTCCAGCATTAATTTTCCACTAGTATTAGATGCTGTTAGAAATAATCAGACAGTTAAATAGTTTTGTTGATTTCCAGACAGTCAACAGTACAATGCACATCTGTCTCACTAAATTAAAGCACAGAAAATGCCCAAAATCTATCAACAATGACTGGCCAACTTGATTTAATGAAATACAATCATTTTTGTGGTTTTCTTGATCTGCCAAACATGAAATGCCTTTGGCAGTCGAGTCATCTGGCCTTATTTTCTTCAGGCTTTAGCATGCAACAAGCTGCTGAGTTGGTTTTATGAGTGCTAATTCTTTTAAATGAACACCAAGGCCAGAAGTTTTGTTTACTAGACTTGATGAAATATATGAGATACTGGAGAGGCCAGCAGTTATAGGGATTAAAGTGCTTTCAAGCTCAATTTTATCTTTAAAACAGAAACTGAGATGTGATTCATTGTTACATAAAGGAATATTTATAACATCTGGAGTGTAAACTACCAAAAGTCAGAACTCCAAAAATGGTCAGTAATGTTATACAATTTCAGTGTCAAGTACCAGAAGACCAAATATTTTTATCCTTCTTGTAATATTATAACTGTTAAAAGGAAATATCTCTGAACTGCCCCACAGGTAATGTACTGTGAATTTCTACATGTGCATAGCATTTGATGACTACAAATGGTCTTTAGCACTTGTTCACAAAAACAGGTCTATTCCTAGAAATCAGGCTAATGTCCAGCTAGAAATAAATAAGGCCTCCTTTTCCCTGTGGCTACTCAAACATCCTTCTTCTGCTCTGTTATCAACGGCTGCTACAGCTCACCAGAGGCTCTAAAGGTCTCTGCTGTGATTCCCAAAGGCCTCCAAAACATGCCGTAATCCAGCAAAGCACAAACATATGCATGTGCTCCTAATGCTCATCAGATTTCAACAGACAGAAAGACATCCAGACAGAAAGACAGTCAGGCGAACAGACAGAAAACACTCACTAGCTGATGTCATATACTGTCGAGCTTTTGACCACTTTTACTGTTCTTTCCTTCAGCTGATAAGTAAAACATCCCTAGTTTTTTTCTGATCCCACCTTACTCCCCCTGTCAAACACTGTTCCCCTCTCCCTGCTGTGACAGCTCACAGCCGGGTGCAATTATATGAGGAGCCCAGCTTTAAAAAAACATCTCTGCTCCTGTTATTTTATCAGGCCAGACACTTCATCCAGGCCCAATGGATCTCCCAGGCCAGCCTTCCCCAGGCCTTTGTCTCCCTCTCTTAAAGCCTGATTGCCATCTTGGAACACTGTGGTGTCTGGGTTAGGAATGAGAACTGAGCCCAAAATGTAAACCAGGCTTAATGAGTCTGACTCTGTCCCAGAGCTGGGAACCAGCACCACTTCAGCCCAGTGCTCTGTGGCACTGCTCCAAATCAGCAGACAAAGCACACAATCATGGGGACAGATCCAGACGCAGGGCCCAGGCACTTCAGTGTGTTTACGTTATACCCCTTCACTGCTGTTCAGAGCTAGACAGGAAGTGCAGAAAGATTTTTTTTTTATGCATGACATATAAGACATTTCATGTAAGTACAGGCAAGGCAGTTAGTCAGTCTTCCAAGGGTTGGTTTCTTAAATTACAGGTGTGGCTTTTCACTGGATATTATGTGAGAGTCTGATGACTGCTGGAAAATCTATTTATTTATTTATTTATTTATTGTAGTTGTTTAGAGAAAAGCATTACTAAATCATTTCATCGAAACAAAACTTTCTTTCAATCACTCATTTTCAATTCCTCATATTGAGCCTTCATCTGGTTTAGAAACTTGTACAAGAGGAAATACACTCTATAGGATATGAAAGTTCTTCCATGTGTTTCCAGCCATCACTACATTGAAACTCTACCTTCTTACAACTTCAGCTACAAAAGTGAACGATTTATAAATCAAACTACCAGGACACCGGCTCCCATTATCCCATACCACCTACTAACTGGCCTCAGAAATACATTCTCCTAAAGACATTCATGCTCTTACTATATTCTTTTTACATTTATTTTTTATGTACTTTGTGGATTTATTTCTTGAAGACTTATAATTATAAGCACTGATCCCAAGAGGTCTTCACAGTCGAGTTCTGCGACTAGCATGAATACAGAAATAGGCTAAAAATCCTCATGTGGCCAGAAGCATAGTAAAGCTTTTCCACTTTGATTAGGCTGTAGTAATTATACAGGTAAATGAGAACCGCTTTAAACAACCATTTCCCCACATATTCTCTACTCAGTTACCATAGTGACAAAATTATACAAGTACAAAATTATACAAACTATATAGTTAACGAATCGTTGTAGTTTTATTAGTCAGTATTACACTATAAAGTCGCTGTTTTTTAATTGTTTGTTTTGGGGATTTTTTTACGATTCAGCAGCCTCTGAACCCTAATATCTAAATGCACATTGGAAATAGTTTGTTTGACACCAGCTAACGATATTCGCACATGCGCGCGTGTACACACAGCACGCACACAGCTGCACACACCCGGTCACACAAACGCACGTGCGGTCATTTTTGTGCCCCCAAGTTGTTTAAAAACACAGACACTGACCGTGTAAGAAGATTCCCCTCTAAAAGAAAACTAGTGGTGAACAGATTTAATCGTGAACCACTCTGTAAAGGTAACTTACCTTGACAATGAATGAAACCGTACAAAGAGAAGAGGATAACCAGTGTAGGACCCATTGTGATGCGGACACGCGTTAAATGTCTTCGTAGAATAATTTCCAAATAAACTACACTGTTTTTCAGCAGAACACAAACTGGTCGATATAGGTGCTGGATCCGAACAAAGACAGCGTTTCAAAAAAGACCATCCAATTAGTGCGTTTACGCGTCTTCAGTCCGTGCGCTTTGAGGGGGGCGGGCTGTACGATGCTCTATGCACGTTTTGGCACCAGGGACTTTAGTCAAATCGATTGACATGCTTTACGTGATAAAATCTGATAAGAATACTGACTATTGAATGCTGCATCGGTAAAGTTTGCGTATAGTCTCTTTAAGCAGTCAGTGGATTTGATCAGGGCAGTCGAATTATTACTTTAATCTTTCAGACTTGCGAGGGTGGCTGGAGGAACTACTTGCGTTAACATACAGTGATCAAACGAAAGGTATATATGCCTGCATTGCATTACATTGCAATTACAGTTTCAAATCTCTGCTTCTACAGTGGCTTTTCAGCTTCGCCATGCCACGAATGGATCGGGTTGGTAAACAGCAAACTTTTGCGGTTCCGTCTAGACGGCAGACATGAAGCATTTCTAAAACTCGGTTACGTGAAACGTAACTTGGTTCAAGTTCGTGATATTTACGATCTTTCACAGCAGTTTTGTGTAATTGCGCGCCGCAAGATTTCAAGCTGACAAAATTCACCACTGAGGAAATTGATTTTATAGAATCCTTCCAGACGTCACTGCGGTGAAAAATCTGGTTTCGTCGAAGCAAATGGCAAAACAAAAGCTTTTCAGACGTGGGCAAAGAAGTACTACGGTGCTCTCCCAGATTCTCTGTTTCAGCAAGTGTTTTGCCGTGGGGAAGAGTAAGGAGTCTTTCCTCTGCAAACAATTTTAGCAATGGGTTACAAAACAGGCAAGCAGTGAAATACGCAAAAATAAACTGTTACACTTGCATCTTGGGGCAAACTTTGTTAAAGGGACTAATAACTCCCACAGCTCTTTACCAAAGCCTTCCCTTCGTAGCACACAAATCTAATTTCCTGAAATTAGCATGAGAAATTAGCATGAGAACGAAACTACCAGATGACAAACACTTCTGTGCCAGTGGAGGTTTTATTCTGTCCCAATTACGCCTCAACTTCTGGCAGAGTAAAGGAGGTAATGACCCACTAATCAAGGCCACATGTCCTCTCAAAGAAGAAGCCACTTTGGAAATATCTCCATAAGTCACTGCAAACAGAATGCGCGTGAGTGCGTGCGTGCAAGTGGGATGACCTGTGCACATAACCACTTTCTTACACGTGACATATCAGTGGCAGAAAATATTATTGCTCATCCTTGAAAAATAATTTGAGGGAACGGCGTACGAATGTTTATGCGATGAGTATGTATTGTCACTAAAGTTTTTATTACAACCTTTGTTAGTCCTTTAAGGAGGGTAATAGAAGAGAAGATGCTTTCTGCACATTTTAAATGATGACCTGTTCTCGGTGACAGAAATATAAATTACACTTCAACCTGTGTGTGCACGCATGTGTGTTTGTATTGTGTGTGCAGTGAAATTGATTTAATGATGAACAGTGCCTTGTAAGATACCCTAAAGATAAACAGTGCCTTGTAATATACCCTAAAGATAAACACTAAAAGAGAGCTGACTTAAAGCATAGATTAGTATAGGATTTGAAGCCCAGTTTATGTCTGTAGCTGTCAGTACCGTCTGTTGCCCTGTATGTCTCTCTCTCTTCTCCTTCCCTCACTCTCTTTTCCCTCACTCTCCTTCCCTCACTCTCTTTTCCCTCACTCTCTTCTTTCTTTAGAATTTAACAAAAGACAATAAAAACCGATCTCAGAGTCTAGTAGGTGAAGGAAATTACTGGCACAGAGGGCATTTTAAATGACTGTAATCTTAGAGAGCACACTCACTTTCTTTTGAACTCAGAGCAGCCTTGTCCTGTAAGGACTATGTTTCTCAGCAGTGGGCCACTAATGACAGAATGTCCTCTAATAGCACCTTGTACACTGAGGCCTGAAAGAGGCCCCATGCCCCTACAGCCTCAAGTCTTCAGCACCCATCTGGACTGGCCTTCTCCACACTAAGAGACACATTAATCTCATCACTCTTATAGCAGGAAATCTTACAACAGGAAGAAACTACTGTCAACAATTACAAGAAAATCTGAAATATTATAGTATTTTTTAAATAGGTTGTCATTCTGTCGTTTTTTCTACCACATGTAAATAAGATAACCAGAGCAACACATAATAATTTAGCAAAACAACATGAAACAATTCACTGACAAAACAGCAGGAAGCATCTTGCAGAGATCTGAAGTGGTCGTTTTGTGGATATAGAAAACTTTTCTTCAAAGACACGAGGCCTTGTGACCTGTGACTCGACCTCAGGAATAATCAGTGACCTGTGACTCGACCTCAGGAACAGTTATTCTGGGAAGAAAACTTGTATTCTTCTTAAAAGTTATTTCCCAGTTTGGAGAATACTTGTCTGAAGATAAGGAATATATCAGGAAAATACATTTTTGGTTGTTTGTACAAGTTTTTTTTTTGTAGTAGTGTAGAACCACTGTGTATATTATATTGCTTGACCTGCATTTCAGTTTAGAATCAGGACCATGTGGTGGGATGGACTGCATGTGTATGTTGTATGTAAGGTTGGCGCTTATGTGATTGTGTGTGTGTCTCCTATTTAGTCAAACAAGTGAAGTCATCACTGTGTTCTCCCCAAAGTAACATATTACTCAGTGCTATTCATCTCCATAGTAGTAGAATTTTATTTATAAGTGCCTTTCAAGTGACAGAACATGACACAGTACAATGAGGTATGAACAATAAAGCAAACAACATGAGAACATTAAGAAAAAAGAAGAATGAAACAGATTTAGTAATAACAGTAATGCACAGTAATCCTCAGATCCTAAAACTAAATAATGCAACACATCTATACGAGTATATGCCTCAACTGAGATAAGAAAATACTTTTTGTGCATTTGGTTACATGATCATTTCAATCAAATAGTATTTTATCAGACTACTGAATCCAGTCTAAACCTATATTGAAAACATAACAACATATCCCAAACTGTTGGTAGCAAGCACTGCTGAATACGTATCTTCTTTCAGGACTTTGGCTTCGGGATATCTGCCAGTGTCGCTGTTTCAGGTACAGAGAGGTCAGTGAACTAAGTATTCTCTGCTGCCAAAACCAATATTATTAAGAATTATTTGCGAAGTTAAAATGTGAGCTCCTAAACAACATCCAAGAGCACCTGGAAAATGTGTGAGATCCACACTTCAGTCCAGCTGGGATATGTGTCAAGAGCAGGGACACGGTATTACTGTTGGATGACATTACAATACTTGGCACAGCAAAGCAGATCTCTTCCTATCTGATACGCAGCAAATCTGTCTTAATTTTTTCATCTCTCCTCTCTGCTTCTGAAGCTGAAACCTGCAACTCAGGAGGAGAGAGATCAATCTTGGGTGTCCTGTTTTGACATTTGTGATGGTTCCTTTGTTCTCCATAGACCTCGACTAGTCACCAGACCTAGATACTGTAGTTTAGCGTCCTCTGGTGGAGTTACCTGTTACCTGTATATTGTAGGTCTCTTTGTTAGGAATTACTAGATGAGAATGGAGCTGGTAAGTCTGAAACAATGTCATGATACCTGTTTTTTCTTTCAGTACAGAGACTGTTTAGATTTCTCCACTCTAGTGAGAACCCATTGCTTACCAGTGCACTAAATTTTTTTCCCCCTTTCACTTCTCTATCTTTTACTTGCTGTCAGATTATGGACTTTCCTGACCGATAATTTATGATGATGATGGAGTCTGGGTATAATTTCAGAGTTCACTCTGCTGCATAGTTATGTGGTCTGTTAACTCAATTGGTTTTCTGACAAAAGTATTATGAAATCGGAAGAACTGGCCAATAAGTAATATTCCCACAACATTTATAAGTGCTGCCTTCCATCACGAGCAGCTGGCCTACTAAATCAGTTAAGTAACTCCTATCTACAACAGATTCCATTGTGTTTACATATGGAAAAGGTCATTTTCAGAGAGGTCTTGTTGGATCATAAGATTCTGTGTTGTTAAACGATTTCCTGACTTAAAAATTAGAATAGAATGATTTTTTTTACTCAAAATGACCATACAGCTTAACATGACACATGCACAAGAAGTTACTTCTGAAATTATTTGGACTACTGCACAAAAGAAAGGCATTTTCTGACCACTGTTAGTCATTATCATCAAGTAGTATCACATACTATAGCTGCTACTGTCATTGAAGTTCTGTTTGATGTACCTAGAATCTAAACCCTTGAATTCCTCAGGCAAAAGAACAAACGCAAATTTTAAAATCCATTGTGTGTTTTTGGCAGGATTTGGCCAAAATGTATTTTAAGATTTGTTATATACAGAGAGCCTCAAAGTATTCTTGAATTTTTTAGCATGTTCAAATGTATCAAAAATTAAAAACAATTGTTTTTCTTGTTCTATGTTGTGGCAAAAGACTATGTATTGGATGCAACACCGGCTACATGATATATGAATCTTTTTAAACTTTAAATCCTAATAGTTGTCACTAAAAAGGTTTAAGCTCACAAAAAGGTTTTGTCCTTATAATGTCGGTGCTCCTTGGTAATAATATTAAAAGTAGTATATTATGCTAGGTAACTAAAAGCTTTAAAACCAAAGATAAATGGGGTGTCTTCTGCTGGATGTGTTGTTGTCAGGTTTAAATTACTCACACAAAAAGTTACACAAACATGTCTCCGTGGATTTAGTCATTCTCATTTGCAACAGCTTGTTTGAATCATTGTGACGCCATTCAGTCCATTTATTCATTTGTCTGTTAAAACAACAGAATGTTCTACATTGTTCCTCATTCTCCACAAACTCGAAGATATCAGATCCCAGACAAAAACACCAAGACAATCCTCCAACAGCCCTCAGAGCCTGCACAACTGAGACGAAGCTTAGACTAAACAACTTTAGAAAGCAGACACTCCTCAAAGCCAGCACATGTGACCAGCTGTTCCTGTTGCATTTACAATTGTCTGATATCTCCATTTTGTCCTAAAGGTTTGATGTACAGTTCTTAACACATCCTCACACTGCAGGGTTCACTGTGCCTTGGGATAGAAGGCTGCTAGCTCTATTTGTGACAAACCCATTTGCTGTCAGTGGCTGCTATAAATTCCATCTGGTCCTTCCACACACACACACACACACACACATGCTCACCTGTGGCAGAACTCCCCAGGAGAGGTATACGGTTCCTATGGGGGTGGTTGTAAACCTCAGAACCCACTGAAGTCTGGCAGAGAACCCTGGTGTGGGGGAAGAAAACGCTGGGTGACTGTGGTCAGTTTGAGGCAGGTGCGGAGAAGGTTGTGCGAGCTGGCCCAGGTCCTGTGTAGGCCTGGGGAGAAGAACACGTCCTGTAATACTGACTAGAAGTCACATCAGGGATGTTTCCACCACCAAAATACCTGTGGCATCTAAGGTGAGAACTATTTCATAAATGTATAATGTGATAAGGAATAAGGGTGAAGCTATTGGCATAGCAGAAGTACATAAAAAAAGCATTTAACTGATCCTAGCTGAAATTACAGCTGGGAGAATAGGTTTGATTTACAGAGAGACTTTCAGGAGTATTAGAGTATCTCACTATGCTCTGTGGAATGGGAAAGATGCTGTACTAAGGCACCTCATTCAAAATGAAACCAAAAAGGCAATCAAATTAATATTATAAGGAAATACAGAAGTATTTCTCAGTAATAGTTTCTGGTTATACAGCATATTTAATTGCTAAATAAAATATAATTGCTAAAACAACAAATTAATTGAGTTGCATGTAAATATTTAATTAAGATATTATATATATATTATAAGATATTATAGCTAGTATTGTATAACCATAATTAGCCAACAGTTGTCCTCATAACATATTGTGGGATTTGTAAATTGAATTTGGAAGACCTAGAGGCTTAGCTCACTCATAATTTGTATATAAACTGCAATACTGTGTGTGTGGTTATACAGACTAAACAAGCAAGATTAATTAAGCAAGTTCAAATACTTGCATGAAGGATATTTAGCTTACATGAACAACTACCCTGGCAAACTCAAAACTTGTGTGCTTGTTTAATCCTGCATGTAACTGTTTAACAGAAGTCCATCTGTTTATTTTTCCTTTCCAGGCTTACATCATTTGCAGATCTAGACTTCAAAGTCTCGAACTATCTTTACAGATTAATCTGTGGGTACTTTCGTCTCTCCAAGAGAAGAGAATGCCCAGTTTTAAAACCCAGTACTTCATATGTAATTGTAAGAATTCAAGAACCAAGGGACCCCCAATTTTAAATCTATTCTATTGCTAGTACAACATGAAATGATGTAAATCGAATATGATTGTGTCTAATGGGCAATGCAGGTCAACAAGACTGACAAGCCACAGGTCCTTATAAAGTCAAGTTATTATAATTCTAACAATATTCAATGACAAGTTAACATTAGATGATTAGCAACTGTTTGACTGTTGGAGCACTTACAGTGACAATATATGTGGGCAAAAGACAAGTTTACAAAGTGCTGGTTTACTGTGATGACCAAGAGGCCATTGAGAAGATCGCAGATATGGCTGAGAAGGGAGGACATCTTTAACTGTCCTTATAGTTGGAATGTGTGTCTCCATATGGGCATGTGTAGTAATAGGCATCTGGTCATGTTCATTGTCATATCCACAGCACTATATGTAACTAAATAGGGGGTAATCATAAGCTTTCAGCAAATTATGTTAGAATTCCGAATCATTCAAGATAAGCAGACATCTGGAAATCAGAGTTTGAAGCCCCAGGTTGTTGTTTTGTGCATTGTGCACCAGAACAAACTGCTTCTGTCACCACATCTTACATTGTACATTAAGTATATGGATGAACAGCAATACATCCAAACATGGCTTGACTTGAGGTTGACTGACAAGTGGATCGTCTGTCTTGCAATTATGGATATTGTGGTGGAACAAGCAAAACACACACACTGAATAATTACTTCTACAACAAAATTGAATAAAATCTTTTCATTCTTCTCTGGGCTTCAGCTGTGAATGCTTTCGACCATCTGGAGCTAACTAAGTATGTGCTAGAGGCAGCACTGAAGAACGCATAACAGGATTATTTTGATGAATACATTAATGAGCTTCTCATTGTCTGACAGACAGTCAGCTTGTCTTGCTATTGATCTGTTATTAGAGTGCCATGAAAGCACTGATACATTCTTGCTGGGTAAAAGGTCTTTGCATTTAATTGCGTCACAGCACCGACTTCTTTACTGGACATTGAGAGTTCTGATAGGCCAGTGATTTTGTTGCAGCTAAGTATTGATTTATTCTCTGGAAAAAAAGTGAGAGAGATCTCTGTGCTCTGTGAGAGTTGAGTTTTGATTTCTACTATTTGCCATAATTAATTTCACATTCTGTGTCTTAAACTGCATTCGTATTATATAGTTTTTACTCTTAAGGCATATTATTTAGTTATTACTGTGAACTCATCTGGCACTACATTGAAGGTAATAAGAAAGATATGTAATTACCAGAGTGGAGATGATGGTAGAGTAGTGCATTTCATGCCCTGGAAGCTTGCTAACAAGCCGAACTGACAAAATCCCTGTAATCAAAAACAGCTCTTATTTTGTAGAAGCCTGGACATAAAAACTAGCCTGTTTCCAACCAAGTAAGTTCACATGCATTGCATATGAAGGACTTATATTTAGGGACATATTTAAGTGCTCTCATATTCAAAGCAAGACTTGCATTTAATATAGCAATATTTAATATTCTCTTTACAGAAGTGTAATTTAGCACTAAGGTGATCACAGATCATTTTTTATCCTTAAAAGAAAGATATTACTAAATCTTACAGAAAAACTGAGCAGTTGCATATCTGTCCAAAAGGTGTAGCTAGTGAGCTATTCTGAATAGTATGTTGAAGTGAAACGTAGTTTTGGAGATCAGAGGAAATGAGGCACAGTTTTCATAATCACTTCTCAAAAGCTCATCTGAAGTTGTGGAAAGAAGCTTACTGTTTTATCATTTGTGACATTACCTGACACAAGAACAACATTTTCAGGGTTCATGGCTTTGCTGCAGACAGACAAATGCTCTATTTGGCCACAGAAAGATGCTCAACATGATATTAATTTTTTTCTCATACACCAGGATGTACATATTCCATAGTCTTCCAAGCTTCCACCACATTTCAGTGTCTTCTAGTGCCCCCCTGTGGTGTGGCTGTGTATGCGCATCATTTCTGAAGTTGCATCTTTTAAAGTTGTTGCACATTTGTTTAAACATAGAACTTATGGTGCTACTTTGATTCAAATGTTTTCTGAATGTATGTTTTAGCTATGAATTTCCATTGTGTTTGTAAAGTGTAGAGTTTCATACTGATATACTGATAGTTGTTTTGCAGGTTTACAGCATTTTGATTTGCACTGTACTGGATTATTTCAGCTACTGTACCAAAACTGCAATTTTTCTGTAGACATTTTTCCAGCAGATACATCAAAACAGGATAAGGATACTTCCATGACAAATTCAGTAAATATAAACCAGTGTTAAGGTTGTTACATGCTGCTTAAACCTGTATTTCACAAAGCTTATAACTCTGGAAATGATAAAGCTCTAATCTTGTCAGTATAATATTTTCTGTCGTTTGTGTTTAATGCATCAGATTCCATCAAAGATTTTCTTCTGATACAAAAATGCAACAAAAGGCTGGAATCAAAACCTCAGTCCAAAAACACGCCACTAAAATAAAATTTTATTAAAATTATATTTTGTACTCAATAAATCTTCAAATTTTATAATCAAAATGCATTTAATAACTGAGGGGGCAAAATATGGTATTTCTGTAAGCATTTCACATAACTGCTGTAGCTCACTGAAAAACTCCACACTTACAAAATGAAGTCATTGAGTTTTAATGAGTGATCTCAGCAAGAACATGAGGAACAAACCTTGAAAGGAACCAAGACTCAAAAGGGGGAACCTATCCTTCCCTACTCGACACTGGTCAGCATAATAGGAACAAAAATAAACACACAGCATGGGAGAAAGTACTGTTCATCCTCATGTTTGGAAGCTCCAAAACTGTTACCTGCATTAGGACTGAGCAAGGCACTTTACCATGTCATCAACAGGTTTGCAATGGTAAGTAGGCTACTGTCCAATCCGGAAGGAGACATATAGAGGAAGAAGTCCAGAACAGAACTTCACTCTTATTGGAGGCCTGTCATGCAAAATCGGTGTGCATAATCAAGTTTCTATATACAGTGGTGCTTTTTTGTGAACCCTTTATAATTTTCTATATATATCTGCACAAATATGACCTAAAACATCAGATTTTCACAAAAGTCCTAAAAGTAGATAAAGAGAACCCAGTTAAACAAATGAGACAAAAACATTACACTTGGTCATTTTTTACATATTTGTGAGTGGCAGAAGTATGTGAATCATTGCTTTCAGTATGTGACCCCCCTTTGCAGCAATAACTGCAATTAAACGTTTCCGGTAACTGTTGATCAGTCCTGCACACCGGCTTCGAGGTATTTTAGCCCATTCCTCCATACAGAACAGCTTCAACTCTGGGATGTTGGTGGGTTTCCTTACATTAACAGCTTTCTTCAGGTCCTTCCACAACATTTCGTTGGATTAAGGTTAGGACTTTGACTTGGCCATTCCAAAACATCAACTTTATTCTTCTTTAACTACTCTTTGGTAGAACAACTTGTGTGCTTAAGGTCGGTGTCTTGCCGCATGATCCACCTTCTCTTCAGATTCAGTTCATGGACAGATGTTCTGACATTTTCCTTTAAAATTTTCTGATATAATTCAGAATTCATTTTTCCATCAATGATGGCAAGCCATCCTGGCCCAGATGCAGCAAAACAGGCCCAACCATGATACTACCACCACATGATACACTTCCACAAATGTGTTGTGAAGAGCAGATGTTCTTTAAATAAAACAGGTTCCCGTTCACACCTGATTGTCATCCCACTAACTGAAAACACCTGACTCTAATTTCACCTTACTTTTGCCACACACAAATTTGTTTAAATGGGTTCTCTTTATCTATTTTTAGGAATTGTGTGAAAATCTGATTATGTTTTAAGTCATATTTATGAATAAATATAGAAATTTCTAAAGGGTTCACAAACTTTCAAGCACCACTGTAAGGAAATGAGGTTTAGTCCATGTCACAAGAACTAGACATTTTTTCTGAGTTTTGGTATCACTATATATGAAGGCATCGCAAAACAAGCCGGACTCTAAAATGACAGAATGACAAATAACCATCTGCCCCTTTTCACTGCACTGATTTGGTAGCTAGTTAGCATGCTGACAGACAGTGTCTTTGCTAGCAAGCATGGTTACTGGGAACCATTCAGAGGTTAATTTTAGAAATGGAGTTCCCTAAAGTCTTTGTTCATTGGTAACATCACAGTTATTAAAATGGTTTGTGTCCTACAGTTAACTGTATTTCTGTTCAGCAAGAGGTATTCATTACAACGTAGTGTGTAGTCTAAGTAACTATTAATTGCAAACATGTTGGTGAACATGTGATGGTGTTTAACCAAACCTTTTAATGTCTAGATGCCAACGATAATCCCCAATATAATGCAAGCATTCAGAGATGAACATTTTTAGTATTCACATAGAACTGACATACTAGAGACGTCTATACTAGAAACTACTATACTATACTACTACTAAACTAGAGACTACTATACTACAGATCTGAACTGGACTTCTATGACAAACAGACACAATTCAGCTAGTTCAATTGTTTGATGATTGCATAGGATACCCAGGAAACACTGTGAAGAGCTGTTATCATAAGTTTTCACACTGACCCAGAGCTGTTGAGTTTCAGTTGGTTTAAACATACCAAGATAATTAGATGACAAGTTGTCTCTTTGTCAGTCTCTGAGATGTCACCTAAAAAGGAAGGATGTTATGTCATAGGTTATGTGTTCAGATATGTAGGTTATGTTTTCTGTTACTGAAATGTACATACATCACCTTCATAAATATGGACATGACAGATGTTAAAACCTCTATATTCAGTGATTAATTCCTAACATTATGGAAAGTCTCTGACTACAAAATGATTTGTATGTTTTTCTTTGTACCCAGTGAACATTTTACAGAAATAATCATGGCTTTGTTGCCTGTAGCAGATGGTGTGGAATCTGACTGATCTGTCAGGAAATGTCTGTGACAGCTGGATGATCACTGATATAAGAGAAGAACAGAGAAATAAAAGAGAATGTATTAATTAACACAGAACAGAGGTGTACGAAAACAGACACCTTCCTTTGAAATAAGGGTTAGATAAAGATTCCATACAAAAAAGATTCCATACAAAAGACACTACAATAAAGTTTGTTTCTTAGAGGGTTAGTTGTCTAGCCAGATATCTATCCAGTGTTGCATTTTGCAGAAGTGAAATACAACAGCTTTAGCATCTGCAAGATGTAAAGATTTGTTCTGAAGGCGTGGGTCTGCCATTACAGATTTAGACTAGTATATTCATTTACAGCATATGACATTTTATTGCTACTGTTACAAGGACAGCTGACAAGTGCACTGATTTGGTCTTACATCTCTCAGCCATTTGATGGGACAAACCTGTATCAGGTAAGCAAACTAAATAGAAGCAGTAGCTTGGAAATAAACACTGAAAGGGAGGCGACAAGTAAAGAAAGTATGTTAGCCTGCTGGCTTTTAAGTGGGAACCTGTCATATAATGGAATGATTCAGGCTGTCAAGATAACTCGATAGAAAAATGGATATAAAATTAACTAAAAAAAAATTCTAGAATTTCTAGAAAGCACGTGCAACTTCAGAAACACTGTGTTGTAACTGTATTTGCAGCGTTTCTGAAGTTCCATGGTTTTTACGAATTTGCAAACGCACTTCCGAAATGTAGCGCACATGTTATCGTTTTGAATAGTGTTTTCTGATTTTCTATAGCGTTCATGAATTTGCTTTGTATTTGTAAAATGCAGCGCATATGTTGTCATTTTGGTGAATCTGCTTTGTGTATTTGCAGCGCTATGGGTCTTCCAGGCCACCGTAAGAGAGTATGTGTCGCCGTTTTTGACAAAAGCTGTGCGAGGAAGCGTGAGACTGTAAATACGTACACCCGAGAGGGAGGGAAAGTGCATGAGAGCGATTGGAAATGCACGCGAGAGCAAGCGAGTGAAAATGCGCGTGAGAGGAGTTTGGCAAGGGGATAGTAATCTAATATACATTCACAACATGGGAGTGCAAAAAATCGACTTTAATTTTCTTGATTTGTATTAGTTTTAACTGTGTATTATACTGATGTAGAAAGATATTTTTGAGAGATAAACATATGTGTTTTTTTGTCAGAAAAGTTCACAGAATCAAAATTTCTGAGGTGTTTTCACTCAGGAGCAGCTTCCTGGAATCCTAACCCAGATGCAGTCTGTGATTCATCAGGCTTTGGAAAAATTTAATGGTTTCATCTTTTTTTCTTGCACCCACACCGTGCATGAACACACACAAATGATTTAACATACTATGCTATACTATAAAAATCAAAAAGATAAACAGCTATGTGTTATTCCATTATTCTTGATTTAGATCTAAGTATGTTTGTGTGCGGGGAAAAAAAGTAAACTTTGTTTTTTTGTGGACAGTTTAGCTAGAATCAATTATAATTATATGCCTGAGTTTATCTGGTATTTCCTTAAAAATTCTGAAAATCTAAGTCTTGGACAATATCTGGGTAACATGTATAGCACTACTGGTTGATTAGCAGCTGTTAGGCTTTCGTATATAAGATTTAAAAGCTCAATCAGGTGATTTTAAATTCACAAACGCAGCACAAACGAACATAAATACTTAAATTCTATTTTTGATCACATAGGACGCCAGCTTCACGCAGGCAACATGGTCTCACTTGTATTTCCAGTAGTTCGCGCATTTCCACTCCGCTTTCTCTCGCGTACGTTTCCAGTCACTTGCGCGCATTGCGAGCATTTCCACTCTCGCGCTCCCTGGCACAGCTTTTGTCATAAACGGCGTCATTTAAGATACACACGCGTGCAAGCTGAACGCGTGTGACCAAACCTTATGCTAGCTAGAAGCGCAAAACGTTTCCTTTTTCTTTTTACTTTTATTAAACACATTCTTGTTCTTGAAAGCTATATAAGTATAATCTATATAAACATATAAGGAATTATTATTATTAATAGTAGTAGTAGAGGTGCAGTGATTGATTTTTAATGTTACGAAGAAAAAAATTCTACTACAGCTTTGCTCTACTAATTGAACCAAATGATCTTTCCTCACCAATCAGTGTTGCACAAAATGTAGAGGTGGTGTTATATTAAATTGTGGGCCTTACGATATCTCACATAATCTTACTTTACTGTTTGCAGAATAATGGATTTGAGAACACGCCACATGTCTCCAGTCATGTTTATGATTTTGTCTGTGACTGTGCATGGAATATTTTCAGAGACGAGCTGCAGCACTTGTGAAGAACACTCTTACTGCATCTGTTCAAAAAAAGGCTTCTACCACATACCCCAGGTACCCTCGAATGTTCTTGGGCTAGACTTGTCTTTGAATAACATTGAGATGATAGATCAGGGAGACCTGGAAGCCTACACAGAGTTGAGAGAACTCAGATTACACAAAAACAAACTGAAAGTGATATGTCTTCATCCTTTTAAGTCCCAGAAACACCTTGAGCTACTTGATTTGTCTGACAACCAGCTGCCCAATTTGTCTTCATCCTGGTTCGAGAATCTCCTATCTCTCCAGCATCTAAACATTTTGGGAAACAACTATACCACTCTGGACAGTAATCACATTTTCCATACTCTTGTAAATTTAAGGATTCTGCAGTTTGGTAACCCTCATCTTCAGAAACTGGAAACACATGTTCTATATGGTTTGGATTCTTTAACTGAAATCGAATTCTATTGTAGCAATTTAAAGGCTTATAAAAATGGGAGTTTACATCCAAATAAACCTCTAAGTGCTGTTACAATTAGAAGTGCGCTGACTACGCCAAGAAATATATCTATAATCTCCAGCATTCTACGTGATGTTTCCCACCCGGCAACAGCAATGGTTGTTTCAGATTTCAAATTGACTGTCAATATATCTATTTTGCCTCTATGGGAAATATGTAATGCCAGAGTAAAAAAATTAACGTTGTCAAATGGTATTATAAATGACAGAAGTATATCAAACATGATTACAATTTTAGCAAACAGCAGTCTAACCTACCTTGGAATTGAGAATGTGGAACTACAGGGTAATGGTCAATGGTTAGACAAAACAAATTTTATTCTCCCGGAAACTATCTACCTCCATAAAATCCATATTACTAAACTCTTCACCTTTAGTTTATCTCTTGCATTTTCTATTGGCAATATTCGTAAATTATCCATAGTGGAGTGCAATGTTTTTGTTGTACTTTGCCAAGTAACTAGATTACTAAAGATGTTGGAATACCTTGATTTGAGCAAGAACCAGCTCTCAGACCTGACTGTACAACAAGGGTTGTGTTATGGCAGTGGCACGATGCCATATCTCAACACTCTGAACATCAGTCAGAATTCCCTGAAGTCAATAGGAGTCATTTCCCAATTGGTATTCCAGTTTAAAAAGCTTACATCTCTTGATTTGAGCCAGAACAATTTCAATAACATGCCAGAAAATTGTCACTGGCCCCTTAATGTAACCTTCCTCAATTTGTCAAGCACCAAGTTGTACAGAGTGACACCATGTTTACCACAAAGTCTAAAAACCCTAGACCTTTCTGACAATGATTTAACAACGTTGTTCCCACTCAGTACGTTTCCCAACCTAATAGAACTTAAACTGTCTGGAAATAAGTTCATAAAGCTGCCTGAGGGGAAGAGCTTTCCTCGTCTTGAAGCATTGCTTATTCAAAGGAACACTCTGAATATGTTTGCTAAAAGTGATCTGAGACAGTACATGAAATTGCACAGCCTTGAAGCTGGGCAGAACAAGTTTGTATGTTCCTGTGAGTTTGTGACTTTCTTTCAGTATGATGTTGAAATCTTTGTCACCCTCACTGATGGTTATCCAAACTATGTTTGTGACTCTCCATTTACATTTCAAGGGCAAAATATAAACAATATTCCACTGTCCATCTTTGAGTGTCAAATGACCCCTGCCATTCCCACTGTCTGTACTGGAATGATCCTTGTTTCTTTATTTTGTGCTTTTATTTGCCATAAGCTTCACATCCTATGGTACCTAAAGATGATCTGGGCATGGATTCAGGCTAAACGCAAACCAGAACTTTGCAGGAATAAAAATGTCATCTATGATGCCTTTGTGTCATACAGCGACAATGATTCTGCATGGGTGGAGGAGCTCCTTGTGCCAGAACTAGAAGGAGCTGAATCTTCATTTGCTCTATGTCTACACAAGCGCAACTTTCAACCAGGGCGCTGGATCTTGGATAACATCATTGATTCTATTGAGAAAAGCCATTGCACACTCTTTGTCCTTTCTGAGCATTTTGTCACGAGTGAGTGGTGTCGCTATGAACTGGACTTTGCACATTTCCGCATTTTTGACGAAAGGAATGACTCGGTTGTCCTAATTCTTCTGGAACCCATTGACAAGGAGAGCATTCCAAAGAGGTTCTGCAAGCTTCGTAAAGTGATGAACTCCAAGACGTACCTAGAGTGGCCCACAGAAGAAGACATGAGGGCTGAGTTCTGGCATAACCTCAAAACTGCTCTTAGAAGAAAGGAAATGTGACTGTAGGGGATGGGACAGGACAGGTTCTTTGTAATGCATCTGTTTAATTTTGCTAAAATAATTTTCAATTAGATGTTTTAATAATGTTAGTACATGATAAGTAAACAGAATTGGGCAAACAGCTTCCACATAAATAGGAAACTTTTAAGAATATAAAAAAATATTCTTAATTTTTTTTTTTGCTTGTTTTATTTGTGATAGATAAACATTGGGGAAAGTGTGATTTTTGTTTTTTATTGTGTAATACCATGACTGTGACAGGGCGACCAAAGAGGTGGAAGCAGGAGACGAGGCTGGCAGAGGCACATCTTTACTATCCATAATTCGCGCTAGAGCACTAAATAAACACAGTAAGTGTAGTGATAATAAATAAGCTCACAACGGAAAACGTCCGTCGGAGAACCGAGGAAGTGGCTCCAGTGCGCAGCAGTAGAGGACTGAACCTGTGGGGTTTAAATGGGTGCTAAAAAGGGATAAACGAAACGAGGAGCAGGTGTGTTAAATTAAAAACAGGGTGACTGGGGCAGTGGGAGTGTTTTGGTGCCTTGATGTGATGTCCCTAGTGCTGCGGGACTGGCCTACCGTGACAGTGATGGAGTGGGCATGTCCCTAGGGCTGCGGGACTGGCCTCCCGTGACAGTGATGGAGTGGGCGTGTCCCGAGTGCTGCGGGACTGGCCTCCTGTGACAAAGACATTCACACATACACA
The DNA here is from genome assembly GCA_028565775.1 of Sternarchorhynchus goeldii. Taxonomy (NCBI): domain Eukaryota; kingdom Metazoa; phylum Chordata; class Actinopteri; order Gymnotiformes; family Apteronotidae; genus Sternarchorhynchus; species Sternarchorhynchus goeldii. The sequence continues at coordinate 7,325,341 of JAOXYF010000007.1, read as the reverse complement.
AACACACACAAACCTTTCCTCTCTTAAGAGAATTATTATTAGTTGAATAAGGGAATAATAAGGGAATTATTATTATTTTAATAAAAAGACAGTACTGGTTCTTAATATAATTAATATATGATATGAATGTCACTTGTTTACCAGTGGCAACTCACTAGCAATGTTTGTGGAAGGGCATGCAGGTTCTGATTTTGGCCTAAATTGGGAATGGAAAACTGGTCTCTACACTTCTAAAGCTACTAAGGTTCGCTGAGTAGCTGACAAATACCAGATCTGAACGCAATCTTAACTGGCATTTTAAGCTCTTATGATCATTTTTAAAGAAACATTTTTATTAAAGATCTCTCCTGCTGTGTCTTCTGGGTCACTGAACGACTGCTAATGAGTTCCTCCATGGGAGCTCTGTAACTGCATGCTTCAGTTCATAATGAACAGCATGCTAAGGCTGCATGATTTTAATAAGGGGAGACAGCACCTTCTTGCTGACCCATGACCTCTGCTGCTAAAGTGAGGAAATGCCAATAAACCATAAGGGAATGAGCCAAAACCACAATCTCTTTAGCCCCTCTCTTCCTGTAAGGCCTTCACAAAATCACACAGCATAACAATTACTTCGAAACATTGTTATTAGGCCGCTTAGAACAAATGAAGTGGAATGTGAATTCTGTGAAGCTTACTTAGAGAGTATGGCAGTCCCTCTAATGCTAATGTGGACAAGTGAAAGCATCTATCATGTTATATAAAGGTGCTATGCAAACCTATGAAATATTATGTAAACATGTTATGTACACACATAACAATACATACAGAGGTAAACGGACAGTGAAGGTTCATATTATAACCAGTTTAGTTATAATACTGATCTGATACATCGCAGTCTCTCTGTCAGTTATATCTTATTAGAAAGTTTAGTAGTTGAGGGTTTCACAACAAACTACATTTGTGAATAATACATTCTTTCTGTGTTAGTATGTGTACAAAGTGTGTATGGAGGAGTTAAGAAGAGCTTTTTCAATATGGGGTTGTGATTAATTTTATGATTATATCATGAACATAGTAGTAGTTTATTAGGAAAGTGTGAAAATCTTGCAAGCAAATCACTTTTAAATTTGTTTAATTGTATCTTAGAAATTTGTTAGAATTGTATCTTACATGTCCTGTCCTTTAATATTGTAATACAAAGATGATGACATACAAATTCTCAAAGTAACTGTAATTTTTTCTTTATCAACTTTCCTTTTAAAAAACGTGTTTACAAACACATCAACAAACAAAACAAAAACATTGGGAACTCACAGCACCTACTGCCTTCAGGTACCATAGTAAAACTGCATCGATCAGTTTTGTCACGTCTCAACTAGGGGAAGCTCTAAATTGCTCTTTATGAGAATAATAAAATAAACTCCCCCAAACAGAGCTGCTTAAATTCTTCTGGGGATGAAATTTCATCCAAGTCCTAGGATGAAAAGTAAACAATTATTTATTAATTCATTTATTTATTTTTTCAGCAGTGCAGAAGGCTATTGAAGCAGCATTCTGCCCATGCAGCTGTGCAGCACTTTTGAGGGCTCTAGCCTTGTAGCAGTGTGTTAAAGTCAGTTCAGTCAGTGTGGTCTGGCCATGGTGGTCTTCTGACCCAATGCCATATTCCCCTTCCTCAGCCTACTTCCTCACTAAAGACAGACACTTAGTGGGCAGAATGGGAGAGTAAAGAGTTATGTAATCTCTCAGTCGTTCTCAGAAACGGCAAAGGCCTCCAGTGTGCTGGTTCATGAATGAGGCAGAGAGAAATTGGGGGGAGGAGTGGCCAACGCTTCATTGAGGGTTGAATGGTAAGGCTTAAGCAGGATCCCTCCTGTGCCTTCAATCACACTGAACAGTCCAACCTTTATATTTACTGGTCACATCTCTGAGCTGTGGACTACACTGCACAATCCAAATGACAGGTGAGTGCTGCCAAAAAGGAATTTTGTTGTCATTATCATGCTAACTGCAAGCTTGGAAATCAGTCGTTTTATAACATTATTGTGATCAACATATAAGTCAAATGCATGTAACTCAGTCTAAAGCTTTTTTTCTTGCTCACAGGAGTAGTAAAATAATTAAAGGATGTTTTTACACCATTTTTTACACAATCAGCAATTAAAGTTGATAAATGATTCACTGTTACATAGTATATATGTTTATGGCAACAATGTATTCATCTGTAAACAGAGTTTTGCACTGATTTTGATATAAGAAAGTACCATTTCTGTCTGTGCTCTGGACTGTGAGCTTAAACTGCTGCTCAAATGCAGCCATGCTGCCTTTTTTATGCAGGCAAACTATTTCAAAGATGTCTTGCTTGTGTCATCACATTATAGTGAACATGAAATCCATATCTGTGAACTCTTGTAAGGTATAACAAATGATTAGTGGCTGGGCTGGCTGCAATATATTGACACTAGTCAGTGATTTAATTTCTTCTCATGAAATATTACTCCTCCCCTACATCACCAAAGAGAAAGGAATGTATTTCACAAGTATGAACTTGCCATGATATGAGTAATTCTAGTTGTTTAAGGGTTTTAGTATGTCAAATTGATATTGAATTAAAAATCAGCTAAAATTGTGTTTTAGTAGTATAATTAATAGTATCTCTAAAATACTATTAATTATAAATAATGTATATGAATAATTTAGCTAAATAAATCTGAAGTATGGTATTAATAATTAAGTGAATTATTGACAACAATATTTTAATATATATACTTTTTTTTTTTTTTTAGAAAAGATTAAAGGTCTTTTACATCCTGCTCTGGCCTTTGAATGTAAACAGCCCTCTGAACCCTGGGTTTATTTTGATAACCTGTGAAGTTATATAAGCTCATGTTGAAATATGTGCAGTTTCCTATTTAGCAGTACTTCTCTCTCCCTGTTGCAAAATTTTATTTCAGTGAATTATGTCTTCTAAATATCTTCTTCTTATTATTATTATTGTTGTTGTTGTTATTATTATTGTTGTTATTGTTATTATTATTATTATATCTTATTTCCAGCTATTTTATGACCTGTAAGTACTTCTTGAAATGATTTCATCTAAGGTATAGGTAAGTCCCACCTTGAGCTTGTTTTTCTGTGGCATTTTGGCAGCCCCCAGAGTCTGTGAAATCCAAGGTAAACTATGATCAGCTCCTTGATGTTCAGGTCTCTCCTCAAACACAAAAGCCTCCAGAGCATAGGCCTGTTCTGCTCAATGCTGCCAACCTTTCGTTCTCACAAGTTGCTTGTTAGGGTGAGAGTGTATTTTTACACCCCTTGCCAGCCTTTTCAGCATTCACCCACCGTGGACGGAGGGTGGGGTGGTGCTGGCTATCTTCCAGTGTGCTGCATGAGACCGAGAGGCAGAGTAAGAGAGAGAGAGAAAGAGAGAGAGGGAGAGAGAGGAAGAGAGAGAGAGAAACACATTCTCAAGCCTTCTGGCACTGCGAGAAACCTTCATCGTTTGTTGTTTGAAGACCTCAAGTATGTCAAGGAAACAGTCGTTTCTGTCACCCCTGGGGAGAGAGCTGGGGTTCTGGAATGCACTTCTCCTAGAGCCCTGATCACTGGGTGTTTAGTGCCGGAGGCCTTGAAACAGCCTCTGCTGCCTAGTCTGCTCATTCATTTGTTTGAATCAGTCTCTAGAGGGGATTTTTTTGTCTCTTCTCTTTGGCCAGGCCAATGCTGTGCAGGGCCACGAGTGCCGTGGAAAACTCATGGCCATTAATGCGAGCTGAGAGGAGTGAACACAGTCAGAGAGCATTCTGTGTGTGGGACAGAGAGAGCTCTTTCAGTCACAGAGATGCCAGGTCAGGACCACATCTACAATGCTGTTGTAATATACTATGAGTATCTAAGTATATACGAATTACTATGGTTCATGTTCATATAGCATAGCTGAATGGTAAGGGCACGATGTATGCCTAAGGCAAGTCATACAAAGAGGCTTCCATGCAATTTCCAAGGTAACACTGTGAATATGACACATGCAAGCACACATGTCCCCCCTACCCTTCACATGAATGTTTGTGCACAGAACTCAGAAGAAAAACCAACTTTCAGCTGGACGTATATAAAACTTAGTAACAAATTACCTGTAGTGAAATCTGAAAATATAATAAATGAATCTTAATGATGTAAACTATTGTGAACCCACTGTGAAGTTGCCTTAGCCTGTACTGTCTCCGTCAAGCCTATGGACCGGGTGCTGATAAAGACCCATAACTCCCTTATCTTTCCATGCTACAAAAAGGTCTACACCTCATTAGTGAATGAGCGTAGGGTTTAACCTGGTCTTTTGTCCTTTTCATTGTTTCCTTCATACAACATCCTGCAGGAGAGAAGGGCATGAGTGGTGCAATGGATGCCTCTAACTGTCTGAATCGGCCACTGGACTCGGTGCCCAATACTGAGGAGAAGATGAAGGACAGAGGCCAGTGGAGCAACAAGCTGGAGTTTGTTCTGTCTGTAGCTGGAGAAATCATTGGACTGGGCAACGTTTGGCGCTTCCCATATCTCTGCTATAAAAATGGGGGAGGTAGGCATGCGACAGATGACTCTTCATGGTGCTGGTTTCTCCTTAACTGATACTCATGCTTGCATAATTGAAGACTTTGTTTTAAAGCGGATAAGCATAATGCCCTGGTCCATAGGTTACAACCATGTTGTGTTTGCTGAATCAATCACGGACAAGAACAAGCCTTTGCTGGTTTTTTAGAGTGCGGTACTGTTGCTTGTAAATCTAAAATCAAACAGATGTTGGAAGCTTTATGTTCATTAACCTCTCTTTGTTGAAAGAATGGTATTTGGTAAAGTAAAAAATTGTTGAGCAATGATTTTTAATGAATGCCGTTTTCTAATGTTGGTCATTTGAAGTGGAATAATAAAATGCAGGTCAGTGGAATTGCACAACAGGATGCTCTGTTTCATTTTGCAGCTTTGCACTCACCTACTTTATTATCCATCCAGTACTGGCAGAATCCTACTTGGCTGGATGAGAAGAAAATGGAAATTAAATAAAAACTTACTATTAATTTAACAACTTCTATGTATACACTTTTTTTTAAGTCTTTTGACTTTATTTAAGTCTTTTTAATAGGTGTCATAACACATATCTGTTTAATAAGAGTCATTGAGTTTTCTTCTCAGAACTGTTATTCTATTAAACTGAGTGTCCCTCACTGCAGTATTTGAATCTTGATCGACAGTTTTTGCTTTCGCCTTGATTGTTTTTGCATTTGCCAGGTGCCTGTGAAATTGGACTCTTGATCTGCCTGCTGGGGTCTTGTGGCTCACAGAGTCACAGCTGGCTTTTAATGAGCCAGTCATGTCTGACTATGGAAGATAGACATGCTGGAGCTTTGACAAAGAATGAGCTCCAAATAACTAACAAAATCTTAGATGTTCACAGGGTTCTGGGTTTCTTCCTCCCCAAAATGAAAAAAAGAATCAATGAAGAATCAATGTTTATTTATATGACTCTAGATGTTTTTTTTTCTTTACACTACTACACAGGTGCCTTCTTCATTCCTTACTTAATCTTTCTCTGCACTTGTGGAATTCCCGTGTTCTTCCTGGAGACGGCGCTTGGTCAGTACACAAGTGAGGGAGGCATCACCTGCTGGAGGAAAATCAGCCCACTGTTTGAAGGTTAGCACACCACCTTGGAAAGCACCACAGAGGGCTGCGCCCTGCCACAAACGACTTTTTTTCTGTGTTTAAGAATAAAAATTAGACTACATAGCCTTTGTTTTTAAAAAAAAACCATTTCTTATTCTACAGGTATTGGATATGCCACCCAAGTAATAGTGGCTTTGCTGAATATTTATTACATAATTGTCCTGGCATGGGGCATCTTTTATCTGTCCTTTTCTTTCTCCTGGAACCTGCCGTGGTCGTTCTGCAACAACTCCTGGAACACTGGTGAGCTGATTTATAATTGATTTGGCAACTCATTTATTATCACTAGTTTTAATATCTTGCCTGTTCACTGTGTACCAGGCAGTGTCAAATCATATAAGTGAAGATGGCTATATCTTGAATGTATCACTCTCCACACTGAGGTTAACATTAAATGTTTTTTAGATGCTTGCATGGAATTTCAGAGAAGGAATGAATCTATTGTCCAAAGTCATGTAGAGAATGCAACATCCCCAGTCATTGAATTTTGGGAGTAAGTATTTTAGTTTGTTTAAAGTAGTTCTCCTTCACAGCCACGGACTTACAAAATGCACAAGACATTTTTAGAACACACATTTTTATAGCTGGATAGAAGAATGAATGCATTCCTAGTAGTGTATTTACAGCTAATCTTCAGTCTGATGTTTGAATAAACTGAACTGTTTGTTCAACTTTGGTTCACTAGAGTTATAAATTCTCTTTTCTGCCTCCTTGAGGGTAGCTATGCTGCAATATTACCAACAGAACCCTAAGCCTATATGTGCCTTACCTGGGAGTACCTCCACAGAACTCTGTGTAAAGGAGTCATACCTGAGGCACTCATATAAAAGGCTAATTGCTAGAACTTGCAACTCTCAACTTTTCCAAATAATGGCCCTGAGCACTGAGGTCCCTGTCTCACATCCACCCTCACCCCCACATCTGCCTCCCTTCCGCCTGCTCCCCCATGCCCTCGTCCCTGCTGTGCATGCTCAGACGGAGAGTCCTGCGCATCTCCTCGGGTATCGATGACATTGGAAAGCTGCACTGGGACATGGCCCTCTGTCTGCTTCTCGCCTGGATTGTGTGCTACTTCTGTATCTGGAAGGGTGTCAAGTCTACTGGCAAGGTGAGACCAGATTAGAGGGTGGAAGGATGAATAACTAATGTGAAAACAAACGGTGGAATTTAAATGTAAAAAATATCTCTATATGTATCAGAAGGCACTTACATCTTTTTAATATCTCAGACTAAACCTTGCCAACAAAATATTTAATGCCCACCATGCATATTGTTAACTACTTATAGTCATATATCTTTGAAATACCATCAGATAATTGTGGTTTTTTTATTATTATTATTCTGTAAATCTGTATGTAGAATGTGCTGCATTTTACTTCCCCTGTGACTGATTCCCCCCAGGTTGTTTATTTTACGGCTACATTTCCCTATGTAATGCTGCTGATACTGCTAATCAGAGGGATCACTCTGCCAGGAGCCTCCCAAGGAATCCAGTTCTATCTGTACCCTGACCTGGGACGCTTGGCAGACCCACAGGTAGCATGATCCCCTCAAACAATGTGATTTTAAGTGCATCATCCTATTCGCACTGGGCTCCAATAAAATTGTCATAAACTTACCACAAAACATTGCACAATGGCCCCTTGCAAACATGCACCACTCACCGCTATTGGATCATGCATGGTGGGTTTTTTCTAAGTCTGCAATTGCACTTCAGCATGAGGCTGAAGTTCTTCTGGAGCCAGAGTACAAAAAATGTGTTTTTTGTTCACTGGTACACAGGAGGAAATCAACCAGGTGTTTATGTTCTAGAGCTTTGGAAGCCAGCATGAAAACACGTTTTGTTTCATGTCTTAGTAGTGTCCAGCTGTGCACTTTGACCTTTTGCTTCCAGTCTCCCCATCTGTGTCTGAAAGAACGCTCCCCAACAGGGAGGAAAACAGTGAAGAGTTCAGCAGAATCTAAAGGACAAACCAATTTAGTATTCACATCTCCTCTGCTTAAGTGTCTTTGTAGCTAGAATGCTGATTGTATTCAGTTAAACCGTATTCATAATATGAAATCCAGTTTTTGTAAAAATATTAAGACGTATGTCGACGTGTCACTGATGCACGTTTAGACTTTGGTTTTTAGCACTGAATGTGGCCTGGAATGTCAGTGGTCTCTGTTGTGAGTTTGTAACTAAGGTTCTGGATGCTGGCTGCTCATGGAAACTGTATCCGTACGATTCTTTTTGATTCTTTTTGTATCCGTCCGATGAACTTTTTGTTAGTTCAGTACTGTTGTATGTATTGGGGAAAGGGTGATAAATGTGATTGTCAGACTGGGAAGAGAACTGGAAAAACTGTCATAGCTTGAAGGTAAAAACACTATACCTCCACTCTTATCCTTGGAAATGAAGGTTGCATACTTCACATTAGAAAGGTTGCATACTTCCAGAGAAGTGTTATAACACACTACTTATTCACTGTCATAGTTAATGAAGGGTCACTTTATTTATACAGTCTATGCAGTTTCTCTTTGATCTCGATTTTTAATCTTTTTTGTCCTTAGGCAACGCACCGATAACTGTAATTTCTTGTTGAAGATTTTAATTTGACACCTGCTGAGACAAAAAAGGAATCAGGTGTTCATATTGTTGGTTTACCTAATATGGGTTCACATGAAAGCCACCCTGAAAAACAGTTGCTTGGTACAATACAATGTACAAGTACCTGGCTACGGTGGCCGGGAAGATTGATCTTAATACACAAAGCTATGTTTCACGAAGGCGATACAAATTCACGAACGCTATACTCAGAATAACAACACGTTCCCAATATTTCTGACATTTTGTGCGAATTCAAAAAATGCATGGGACTTCACAAAATCCTTTCGCAACACAACGGAAGCACTGTTTCCAGGGGACAAAATTATTGAAACTGTTAGGACATCAGCAGGGAGTCTGTTGGAAGCGACTATCAAGTGAAAAATAAGTTTTGAGATGACCAGTTTTGTTATTGGTACTTGTTTTTGGTAGTTTTGTTATTGGTACAGTTTTGTTATATGATACAGAATGGAAGACTGGCTTATTCGTGCTTTTCATTCTTGCGTATGTATATTTGGTAATCTTTACATACACAGCCATAAACGCTGATAAAAATCCAGTTCAGTTCTGTACATAGCTAGTTATATTCATATTATATAATTAAATAACCCATGAACAACCGTGGTAACCAAAAAGGTTAAACAGGACTTCCGTTGTGTCCTGACTGTATATGCGGCGTTACTGGAGTTGCATGTGTTTTCCTACGTTGCATCCATTTCCTAAATTTGCAGTGCGTTGTCGAAACGGTGAGTACGTGGTCTTATTTTGTGTTTTCTGAATTTTTCGTGGATTTGAAATTTGAACGAGGAAGATGTTCAAAAAAAGTCTGGAGTTTCCTGTCATTGTATTCCTCTGATGTTTTCCAGGTGTGGATGGATGCAGGTACACAGATCTTCTTCTCTTATGCCATTTGTCTGGGCTGCCTCACTGCACTGGGTAGCTACAACAAATATAACAACAACTGCTACAGGTGAGGCTGCAGAAAGCATGGTACAGTTCAGTGGAACATAATGAACATGTTTATACTTCAGTGAAGCCTTTCATTCTGTATGCATTCAGAAGGGGAATTGCAGTTGAACACTAGGATTGAATCTGACTTGTAGAACATCCTTGAAAGAAAAAAAAGGGAAATGTTCTTAGCACACTCTTTTTGGCCCACAGAGATTGCTTGGCTTTGTGCTTCCTGAATAGTGGTACGAGCTTTGTAGCTGGATTTGCTATTTTCTCAATCCTGGGCTTCATGTCGTTTGAGCAGAATGTCCCTATTTCAGAAGTGGCAGAATCAGGTGGGTGCAGTCTCTCATACACTGGGTCATTTCTATTGGGCCTGTAGCTGTGATATGGTAGAACACTTCCATGATGTGATGTGGTAGAAGAACACTTCCATGTGCGTGAAATGGTGAAGAAAGGGATTTTCATTTTCTGTCAGTGTTTACATGATGTTACAAGCCAAAATATGAATACAACCCCCACTCCTAATAAACAAACAAATAAATAAAATGTAAAAATTTTGCAAAATATTGTTTTATAAGTGTGTGTATTTTCAGTGCCATGTTTATACGGTGTGTACGCATTTATATGGCGATGTTAGATAGCCGGTACTGTCGTAGAGTGTTACTGCTGTTGGAGAGCAGAGGCGCTGGTGGAGTGACTGGCCATGTGTGTTCCAGGTCCTGGACTTGCCTTCATTGCGTACCCACGTGCAGTCTCCATGATGCCCTTCTCTCCTCTCTGGGCCTGCTGCTTCTTCATTATGATTGTGCTGCTTGGCCTAGACAGTCAGGTAATGCAAGAAGGTGTTAAATATAAAACACAATTTAATATACAGTATCTCACAAAAGTAAGCACACCCCTCACATTTTTGGAGATATTTTATTATATCTTTTCATGGAACAACACTGAAGATATGACACTTTGATACAATGTAAAGTAGTCAGTGTACAGCTTGTATAACAGTGTAAATTTGCTGTGCACTCAAAATAACTCAACACACAGCCATTAATGTCTAAACCTACATAAGGTTTAGCACTTATACATCTAATTTTCAAAAGCCAACCTCTGGATATTACGCTGAGCACGTGCACTCAGTAATATCCTGTAATATCCTGATATACTGGTAGACTTATAGCATGTGTATTTTACAGTGACATGTATCTGTATGTACTTACACATGTTTACCAAATTTGAGCAATATTGGACTTGGAGTGAATGGGTTCTAGCTGCATTAGACAAAGCAGCATGGCTGTATCTGTGTAATCTTATCAGCTGTAACAAGTTTATTTGATTTGTGACTGAATATTTATTTAAACAGAACAGGACAGATGGCAGTGTGAGGCATGCATGCCAAGTTTTGTGTAGATCAACCTGGGAGTTCACAAGTTTCCAATGTTTTGGAAGAGTTATTGCTGTGGTATATCGCCCCCTAATGATGAACCTCCACCTAACTTTATGGATGTGACATGACTGTTCAGCTTGAAGAATACTGGGCAAAGTGTGCAGGATATTACTGTACAATGATTTGAGACTCTTTTCATGCTGTAATGCCTCCTATTGGCCAAATACAGCAAACTTGGCATGATGACAGATGCAAACCTTGTAAATTTAGTAAGAAAGTTCACCCATTTGTCTTTATTACTTTTTGGAAGACATAATAATAATAATAATAATAATAATAATAATAATAATAATAATAATAATAATATAACTTTAATAACCTGACACAGCAGGTGAAACAAAGGGCTAACAACACCAAGGTCATGGGTTAGATTTCCAAGGGAGCACATATACTGTCATACTGATAAATCTGCCAAATGCTGTAAATGTAATGATAATAGTAATTGTCCAAACTAATATAATACACTCTGCAGATGGAAACCTACAAACTAGTCAAATACGCTAGTACCTGGCAATCAGCCATTGATTGTCTTTTGGCGCCATCTGGCGGACAAAAAGATCTACAACGTGTTTCAAAAAGTTGTGCAAACTTGGTCATGCAGATATACGGTCTTACACAGTTTTGTTCTAAACCTAATGCAGTACAACTGGTCCTGGTATACAGTTGGTTCTGAAAATCAGAGATGGAACAAACCTTGATGGAACACAAATGAAGCTCCAAATCAGTCTGGGAACTCACAAGTTTTCATTGTTTTGATGAAGTTATCGCTATGTTATATCACCCCCTAATGATGAAACTCTATCTAACTTTGCTGGTATACACGACCAGGAGCAGGGTGTGTTAACTCTGTTTTAATGAGTTATCATTGTGCCTGTAATAGGGTTGGAAGGTTAATAGTTTGTCTGATACGTGATGCTATAATCAAACCACTGTAATGGATATGGTGCTCTGTTGCATTAATAATTCATATTACTGTTCACAGCGCACTATTTACTAAAAGAGTAAGCGGTCAGTTATTTGACACATGTTGGCCTGCTTGCTGTCTCCCCGTTTAGTTTGTGTGTGTGGAGAGCCTGGTGACAGCAGTTGTTGACATGTACCCATCGGTATTCCGTCGTAAAAACCGCCGAGAACTCCTCATCCTTGCTATTGCCATCTTCTGCTTCCTCATGGGGCTTGTTATGCTGACAGAGGTACCACACTGAGAATCACATTGTTTCATTGTTTCATTGCTTCATTTAAATGTATGCAAAGCTCTAGCAACATAATGCATGTAAGGTTGCCTGTGCTTAATGGTAACCTCTGAGGCACTGACACAAAAATGCACAACAGTTTATTACCCTGTTTATTATCTTGATCATTGGTGGCAGCCTGGATATTAGATTCAGCCTCTCTCTCTCTCTCTCTCTCTCTCTCTCTCTCTCTCTGTCTCTCTCTCTCTCTCTCTCTCTCTCTCTCTCTCTCT
>JAOXYF010000007.1:7284228-7294958 GCA_028565775.1 Sternarchorhynchus goeldii | reverse complement strand
CTCTCTCTCTCTCTCTCTCTCTCTCTCTCTCTCTCTCTCTCTCTCTCTCTCTCTCTCTCTCTCTCTCTCTCTCTTTGCCTCCCTCTTCCTCATCCTGGACTCCATCCCAGGTGGTTCGGGCTCTGGGGCGCAGGCCTCCGTTCAGGGCGGGGTGGGAGTGGTGGGGGCCAGTGGGGGTCCTTCTGCCCAGGCTGCCTTCGAGTACCGTGGCACCTGGTTCCCCCTCATGACCGTCAGCGTGCAGGGAAGTGCCAAGGCCACCTAGTCAGTACCTCACCGCACCTGCAGCAAACCACTAGATTTATTCATATTTAAAGATGTTCAAGACTGCAAATATTGACATATTTTAAAAATGGCCCTCTCAACTTATCCTAGTAGTGGCTGATTAGTTTTTCCAGCACCACTAAATAGGGGACGTGGGTGTGGCCTCTGTGTCTTGCAGTCTGGAGATGCTGGATAAGGTGGAGCCGCCTTCAATCCCCGAGGGCTACGCCATGTCTGTGGCCTTCAGTGCCCTGCTGGACCTAGTGCGGGGCATCACCACCATGATCGAGAGGGAGCTGGCCAAAGAGGAGGAAGCTGCAGGCAGGGGCAGCCCAGAGGCTGTTAGCCCCGCCCACAGCCTGCAGGAGCCACGTGAGTGCTGGTCCCAAACAGCTCAGTGGGGGAGGAGCTTCTTTTACACTGAACTGACAGCCGTCAATTCTTTTATAACTGTTAGGTCTACTACTGGTCTACTAATAGGGTTAACTGTACCCAGAGTGTATGTTTTACTCTGTGTTTATGCTCCCTAATATTAGGGCCGTAACAGATTGAAAACTGTTCATTTTCCTTTGTACAAGCATTATAATTTATGGTAGTTTAACAATAAATATAAAAAAAGACTGTGTTTAATAGAGCACACTAACACATCACCAACTAATTAACTACAAATAAACATTTTTCAAAGTGTCATTTGAAAAAATGATAACAGATTTTGTGTCTAGTATAAAGAATGCTGGGGTAAATAGAAATAAAAACCATCTGTGAGCTGCTCTCTGCTGGAGAGTGAAAAATGGACCGCCTTGTCCTGAGGAAGCATGGCAGCCCTGTTGCTGGGTTTCCCTCCATGCTGAACCTGGTGTGTGAGCAGGAGTGTGTGTGTGTGTTGCAGATGCCCATCAGGTGTGGGAGGAGATGGTGAGTGCATGCTGGTGCGGCCTGCTAGCAGCCCTGTCTCTCCTGCTGGATGCCAGGTAACAGGAGCTCACACGCTCCCCATACACCCGGGGTGCATTCTTAACAATTTCATCAACTCTGTGTGTGTGTGTGTGTGTGTGTGTGTGTGTGTGTGTGCGCGTGCGTGGTATAGTACGGATGAGACGGCCACAGAGAACATCCTGAAGGCAGAGCTGACGATGGCGTCTCTGTGTGGTCGCCTGGGTCTCGTGACTCCGCGCGATGCTTTCATCACGGCCATCTGCAAAGCCTCGCTCCCCCCTCACTACGCCCTTACAGCACTGAGCAGCAACACCGCCAACCTCTCCACCAAAAGTCAGTCCCCGTGTCTGAGAGCTTGGGGGGGGGGTGTTGAGGAGGTTGTAATGTGGTTTGCTGTACCACATCACTGTTGTGCTCGGGTGCTTGTCAGAATAATGGGGTGTGCTCACGTGTGTATGCATATTGAAAATAAGCTCCCTGCTTATTGTATTTGTCGCAGATGTTGTGTGTATGTGTGTGTGTGTGTGTGTATGTTAGTGATTATTGTGTGTGTTTGTGTATGTGCACGTTGGTGTGTATATGTGTTGCAGCATATTCTATCCAAGGCCAGAATGTACAGATCATCAGTCCGTCAAGTGAGTCTCATCAGCAGGTGGTGGCAGTGGGGCAGCCCCTCACCTCCCAACCCCAGGGCACGGTGGTGGTAAGACGCGCACACACGGAGCCTGACGTTTAAGCAGACCTTACTTTGAGGTCTGATTACAGCCTTCCCTCCCCCTTTTCTGCTTGTCTGTAAATTCACCTTTACTCCATCTCTCTCTCTCTCTCTCTCTCTCTCTCTCTCTCTCTCTCTCTCTCTCCCTCTCCAGCTCACAGCCAAGAACATCCAGTGTATGCGCACTCTGCTGAACCTGGCTCACTGCCACGGGGCTGTGTTGGGAACCTCCTGGCAGCTGGTGCTCGCCACCCTGCAGGTGCTTTGAAATGCAAGCACAGTGAGGCATGTTGTGCATGCAGAGTAGGCCTGCTTGGTTAATACCCTCAAAGTACCTGCATGTCAGTTTTTAGAATACATTCATTAGTTTTACAAATATTAGACAGCGGTGCTGCTGAAACTCATATGGTTCAGTGCTTAAGGAAACCATGCTGGCAATGAATCATTACCAGTGAATCATTACCAGTGAATCATTACCAGAGAATCATTACCAATGCTAAGATGACATGATGTGTCTGTATTTGTTCAATACATTTGTTCAATATGATGTTCTTTCTTCTCATCTTTATTCATTCCCCTCTCACTCTGTCTCAGCACCTGGTGTGGATTCTGGGTCTGAAGCCAGGTGTCGGTGGAGGTCTGAAGCCAGGAAGGGCCGTGGAGGGTCCCAGCACTGTATGTTCCTTTTAAATCACCCCCCCCCCCCCCCGAATATGCACATTTATATGTGGACATGCCTGTACCAGCTGCCTTCCCCCCTCCCCCACAGGTTCTAACCACTGCAGTAATGACAGACCTTCCAGTCATCTCCAACATCCTCTCCAGACTCTTCGAAAGCTCCCAGTGAGTTCCACGCTATGCTTGACCAGTCCTTGTGCTGCACAGTGTTTGGTGTGGATCAAAGCTGTAGCAGAACTTTTCTTAGAGATTCAGCAAGGAAGAGTCAGGGGTTGATTTGCTTGTGTGGAGAAACTTCAAATGAGTTTTTTTTTTTTTCTCCCCAGCATAAGGATGGAAGATAAGGGTGTTTGTATAATACAGTCTAACAACACTGTGATTAAACTTAAAAAAAGAGAGAGAGAGAGAGAGAGAGATGGGGGAGCAGAAGGGATGGGTGTGAGGATGAATAGAGGTAGAGAGAGGAGTTCATTAGGTCTCACAGGCCTCAGCTCAGAGGAGATCATCTCCTGAACATGGTGTCTCCTTCCACCCACAGAGGCATCATGGCACAGGAAAGAGCCACAGAGATATTCTGCAATTATGAATTAAAGAAGCACTTGGCATGATTTATCTTGGGTGTAATTCTGTCAAACACAATATAAAACAGAATAAAAAAACGATCACAAATAAAACAAGGATATAAGATTATAAAAAGAATGTGCGTGTGAATTCCTTCACTTTGTTGCTTCCAGATATCTGGATGATGTCTCCCTTCATCACCTGATAAATGCCTTGTGTTCTCTGTCCATGGAAGCTATGGAAATGGCCTATGGGACTAACAAGGTCTGTTCATGCAGTTTTCAATCTGTATTTCTTCACTGTGTATTAATATTGCATTTATTGCTTGATGGAATGCTGTGACTTACGGCAGAATAAAAATCTGTAGTCTGCAGTGGCTGGTGTTGCTGCTCGCCAGTCATGAATCCTAATAGTAGTTTCCGTTTGACCAGCAGGAGCCTTCTCTCTTTGCGGTAGCCAAGCTGCTGGAGACAGGCCTGGTCAATATGGACCGCATAGAGATCCTGTGGAGGCCTCTGACTGCACACTTATTAGAGGTAAGGCCTCAGACAACAGCTTAGTGTCGGGAAAGCTTTGCAGAGCAGAGGATCGTTTAATAGAGGGACGGCTTAAGGAGGTAGACGTGTAGACCGCTGAGCCGCGACTCCTGTCTTAACCCCGCTGTCTCTGCTTGTAGCCACATGCATCTGTCCCTAACACGGTTTTTCTCACTGTAGTCACTTGTATATGCTGTGACACGAATGCTCGTCTTCACGTTGCTCTTCATCTCTCTCCTCTCTCTGTCTCTCTGTCTGCCTGTTGGTCTCTCTGTCTGCCTGTTGGTCTCTCTGTCTGCCTGTTGGTCTCTCTGTCTATGTCTACCTCCTCTCTATTCTTGCACCATGTTTATCTTGTAGAAGGTAAGTTGCTAGACTTCTTTCTCTCTCTCTTACTAAGGCAAGCTTTTTGGACTATTTTCTTAGCTTATTGATGGGGGGGGGGGTATTTCTCCAAATTCTTGTCAGCTGTCCAATTTCCATTAAGCCTCCTTGATTACTGCAAGCTATTTTATCTGCACTCATTTTGAACTGAACCATCCAAGCTAATCACGCTGTGAGTCAAGAGCAGCTGCCAAGTCAATCACGTTTTGATTCAAGATGGCCATGAAATGTTGGGTAACTTGATGCTCAGTATTGTAATATTAATCAGATGAATCCGCCACTCCATATCATGCAAACTATATGGGTTTTTTTATTTCCTCAAGCACTGTGTTGATACTGGAGTGTTTTCTGTGCCATTTCCGCCCTGCTTACTGTACTTTGACTAAATGATTGGTACTTGATTATACACCACTTCATATCTGATTATACACCACTTCATATCTGATTATACATACACTTCATATCTGATTATACATACACTTCATATCTGATTATACATAGACTTCATATCTGTTTAAAGCTTGTGTTGTTCAATACAAGCTTTAAACATGGCTAGAGATTTTAGGGGTGTATCAGTACAGAGGTGCCTATTAATGTGTGGTTGACGTGGGTTGATGGATGGTTTAGCTTTAATCATGTGAGGATGATGCTGATAGATTTTTGTAGTGTCTGCTCAAACACTGCAGGATGTTTGAGCCAGCATGACGTCCCATTTTGTAACAAACACACTCATTCATTGTGAGGAATGTACTGAAAGCTTTACTAGACTTTCACTTCGGAAAAAGCTGCCATACACTCACTTCTAGATGTATTTGTAGATATAGGTATTTCGTAGGGGAATAAACGTTTTGGTGATGGCAGGCGTATCTGATACAGCATCAATTCTGTGTTCTTTACACCCCAGCCAGTTTTGTTTTGCTTCTGGTGTTGTAGCGTAGATGTATTTTGTTGCTGGTGAGCAAATTTTCGTCTCGTCTTTTGTCTCGTCCATGTTGCATTTGTGGGTGTTACATGCAAATAAATACTATAACTGCCTGTTTCTCCCCTTGTCTGCCTTGTATTTGCCTGTGCCCTTCTCTCTCTGCAAATTGTGCCCTTGTATGTGTTTGAATCAGGTGTGTCAGCACCCAAACGCTCGGATGAGGGAGTGGGGAGCCGAGGCCATCACGTCTCTCATCAAAGCCGGCCTCGCTTACAGACATGACCCTCCACTGGCTCAAAACCAGGTACCATTGTTGCTCACCTGTTGCGCCCGGTTCTGCGCTGGGGCTCCAGCCGTAACAAGTTCGGCTTCGCAACAGCGGCGGACCTGAGAACGTAGGCCGGGGGTGTGTTCGGGCTCTGACGCAGCAGCGCAGAGTGTCCGGCGTACCAGCAGAGCGCGCGCGTTTTCTTTCGGCTCGCCGTGATCTCGGGGTTTCTTGGTCGCAGAGGCTGCATCTGCTGCTGCTGAACCCTCTGAAGGAGCTGTCCAACATCCTGCACGCCGACATCAGGCAGAAGCAGCTGGAGTGTGTGCTGCAGATCCTGCAGAGTCAGGGAGACAGCCTTGGCCCCGGATGGCCTCTAGTGCTGGGTGTCATCGGAGCCATTCGCAACGACCAGGGGTGAGGCGCCCACACGTGTAGGCATTCAGGGTTAGGCTCTAAATGCAAAAGCCAATGTATAATAAGCCTTTTGGCTACAGTTATGATCATGTTAACAGCATGTTACTGATTACTTGAGAACTTCACTGCGCTACATATCTAAATCATTAAGGCTCTGTCTCTGGTTTCCAGGGAGTCCTTAATCCGAACAGCCTTCCAGTGCCTGCAGTTGGTGGTGACAGACTTCCTACCCACAATGCCTTGCACATGCCTACAGATTGTTGTGGATGTAGCTGGTAGCTTTGGTCTTCAAAACCAAGAACTGAACATCAGTCTGACCTCTATAGGGCTTTTGGTGAGATTGCATATTCTGCTTTTTGAAAATTACCGCAGATTAAATTTCCTTTGGGAACAATAATAATTTTCTCAAAAATCTCTACGCTTTACCTTACCCCTTCCTTCTTCCAGTGGAACATCTCTGACTATTTCTTTCAACGAGCGGAGGTCATTACTGAGGAACTGGAGAGAGAGGAGGCCATTCTTCTGCAGCAGGCGCGTGAGAAGGGGGAAACGCTGAACAGACCCTTCCACCCCGCTCCCCCCTTCGACTGTCTGTGGCTGTGCCTGTACGCCAAGTTGGGGGAGCTGTGCGTGGATCCTCGGCCCGCCGTCAGAAAAAGCGCCGGCCAAACATTGTTCTCAACTATCGCAGCCCATGGAACCCTCTTACAGCAACCAACATGGCACATAGTGGTGTGGAAGGTACTACGTTAACCCCCTATGGCCAAGGATTGTTGTTTTTGTTAAATGGCTGCTGTTGAGGGGTTGTGCGGGATATCTTGTTGGTTGAGAAAGTAATTGGAGCTTAGGTTTGAGAAGCTGAAGACGGCTTCTCTCAAATTCTTGTTGCTGCAGCTAAACTCGTCCTTAGTCTCTTGATCATTTGTTGTCATGTTCATGAGGGGTCTTCTGCTAGGTTACAGGGGACTAAATGATTAAAATGATTATGATCAGGCCTTATGTAATTGATTTTGAGAAAATTGTGGACAGTAGAGTCTCGGATATATGATGGTGGTGTAGGCATTGTGTCTGAGAGCTTTGTGGTGCTGTGCTGTAACTAATGCAGGTGCTGTTTCACTTATTGGACTGTGTGAGGAAGTCCTCCACCACTGCTGATAAAGAGAAGATTGAGTCTGGCGGTGGGAACATCCTCATTCACCACTCGCGTGACACGGCAGAGAAGCAGTGGGCGGAGACGTGGGTCCTGACCCTGGCTGGTGTGGCTCGCATCTTCAACACCAGGAGATACCTGCTGCAACAGCTGGGTGAGCAGGGACGGAAGTGGGTGGAAGATGCTGACTGCTTTGGCCACAGTCATGGGCAGTAAATCATGGCCTCGATATCCAGCTGACACTAGTGTCCGCACCCATAGCAACGCCGCAGGAAAACCTGAAGAAATGGAGTGCGGCTCAAATACAAGAGATTCAAATAGTTGCAGAGAAACAGTGAAGCACTGTAGACACAGTGACTCCTGCTTTTATATGTGGGGCAAACAGCCGCTGTGGTCGTGACTTCTCTAATGAAACTAAACTGAAACCACTTGTTTTTACAGCTCATGATAACTTGGTTCTTTGAGACTTTCTTAAAGCGTTATGAAGTAAAGCAACAAAATGCTTATCATAGCCTTGTTCTGCGAGACACGTGCACATGTACATGAAGTATGAGAACTGAAATCTACCAGTACGTAGTAATCTAGCTGGGACATGCAGTCTAAGAACAGCAAGGTCCCAAAATAAAAGCTGTTTCTGTTGGCACATAATTTAGTTGATCTTGTTACATGTTTATAAGTTTATTGGATGTTTCCTCATGTTACTGTAAGCAAATCCCCTCTCTGTTAAAATGGCCTGCTAGGTGATTTCTTCAGAGCGTGGGAGGTGCTGTTGGACCACATCCAGTCAGCAGCGCTCAGCAAAAACAATGAGGTCTCCCTGGCTGCTCTCAAGAGCTTCCAAGAGATCCTCCAGCTCGTCACACCTGTCAAGGACTCGGACAAACCGGATGCCCTGAGTGGCATGGACATTCCCCCCGTCCTCATGGAGCCCCTTACGGCCCCGGGCCCTGGAAGACCCCTGCCGAGGTCGGACTCTCTCGCCGAGCGGCTGGCCCAGCGCTACGGCGTCCAGCCACAGCAGCCTCCCCCTGGGGAAGAGCAGGACGACTCTGCACTCTGGTGGTCAGCATGGAGCACGTGGTACCGAACGGGGATTGAGTGCACGAGGCCCCCTAGTGGTGGCGTGGACAAACTGGCTTTCGTGCCCAGCCAGCCCTTCCTGACGGCTCTGATCCAGATCTTCCCCGCCTTGTACCAGCATATCGCTGGAGGCTTCAGCATGGAGGACTTGCGCAAGCTGGGCGTCATACTGCACGGGGCGGTGTCTGTGCCCATCAGCTCCGACGCATCGCCCTTCATTCTGCCCTCCTACACCGAGGCCGTGCTGACGAGCCTGCAGGAAGCCGTGCTCACGGCCCTGGACGTCCTGCAGAAGGTAGGCAGGCCTGCGAGACACTTTCCCATCTGTCCACACGCAGGGGCACAAATGGCAAAGTTACCAAAAAAATGCATCCGACGATAGAGGAGTGCATAAAAACTCGAGCTGCAACCAAAAATGATCAGCGTTAACCGGAGTTTAGCTTCATTCATTTTCCGATTTTGATATTTTGCCATAGTGTGGACAGTTAGTTCTGTGTTGTGTGTGTGTGTGTGTGGTATTTTACAATATGCTCTTAAAGTAAAGGCTGGAGAGACTGTTTGGCATGTTGTTTTTAGACAGTGTAGATTCCAGATAACACAAGGCCATTATAACAACAAATGCAGAATGTTCTGAGAATTGCTTTTGCAATTGAGAATGTTCTGTGCTCGTCTTGCCACCTGAAGACTCATCTCTTTTGAAAAGCACTTTGATTAAAACTAATCAGGCACTTGTAAAAAATAATAAAAAATGTATATTTTATCACTTGACCTGTCTTGTTTAGTAATTGCTCTCAAATTGTGTTGTACTCTGTAGCACAGTGTTGTATCACAGTCTTCCTTCTCAGTTCAGGCAGTGTCTGTGTTAAGGGTATTTTTAGGCTCTAACCTATTTGTTGTAAGGATACTTTGCATGTACAACCACAGCACTTTTATAAGTCACTCTGGCTTAGTGTTTGCTGAATGCCTTTGATATAAATGTGTATATGGATGCCTGTGTTTCTGTGCATATATGGATGTCACATTTTTCAGGCAATTTGCATCGGTCCCGAGACCCTGCAGGTGATGTACCCCGCCATCTTTGAGCAGCTGTTGCAGTTTGTACAGTTCTCATGCAAGCCACCACAGTATGGCAAAATGGAGACCAAGCATGTGGCTAATGCCAAGTATAACCAGGTTTGTATCTCGTATAACGTGGTCAAAAATAAAGCAGCCGTCACATCCGTGTCTCGGTAGTGAGAAACATGATTTCTCTGACTGGCCTCTTATTTTGTTGTCTATTTTATCAGTAGCTGGAATTGCTTCAGTTTGTTTTCTTCTTCAGTGGAGCAGTTTGTACTTCTTTTTCATTTATTCATTCAAAATGTTTATTATCTATTTCGCTGGATACTGGTGTCCTTACTGCTTTAGATGGGAGTGGGTGGATAGTTGAGGTTGAGTTGAGATGATGGTCCTGTTTGTTGTCATACTGTTTGTCCTTTGACAAAGCAGCTCCCTAGCAAGACATTTCAGAGATGTCTAGTTTCTACTTCCTGTCATGTCCTTGGTTTTCTTCCTTCATTCAGTGCCCTTTTAATATTTTTTTTTATAGTTTCTTAGTTTTTCTTGTTCTTCTTATCCAGTCTCTTCTCGTTTGCTTTTTAAACCCATTCAGAACTCACTCACCCATTTTTCATTGTCCATTTTATTTGCGGAGGCTTGGTATTCCACTTTCCAAGTTTTTTTTGTTTTTTGTTTCGAATTTCACAGCACTGCAGTACTAAAGCTGTACAACAAACTTACCATAGGTCAAACAACGGCTTTTCACAAACTTTTGCCTGTTCGTTCTAGATTCTCCTGTGCTATCATGTGTAATGGTTAACCTTTGTCCACTCTTCTCTCGTTCTGTTTGTTTGTTTTTGATGTTTTGTGTTTTTGGTGCTTGTCATATGGGTCCACTTTAGATCCAACTGTTTGCACCGGTGAGTTTCTGCCCACCCTCTCTGCCCCTTTAGCACAAATGGCACTTGGTGGACTCTTTCTTTTTGTCTTCTGCCCCCGTTACCATCACTTGCACTCATTCTTTTATCTGTCCTTACCTTTCTTTAACAGCTCTGCCTTCCTGGTTTCCACATGCTGTCCCCACAAGCTCCAACAAATCTCAAATCTTCAAATCAAATGCTAGCCAGCTCTTTCCGGAACTTTCTAAAATGAACATTTAATACATTTTTTTGGTAGCTGTTGGAGTTTGTCAGGAAGTGTGTTGTAGGGTTTTGATGTGCCTGTATACGTGCGCATGTTGTGTCTCTAATGATTTGGCATTTAGTACAAATATTTTATGCACAAATATCTTGTATTGCTCTTTTTCTACACAGGCAGAATGGGTGGCTTTAAACTATGTGCCGTTTGCTGAGAGATCTCTAGAGGTTGTGGTAGATCTCTATCATAAAACTGCCTGCCACAAAGCTGTCATCACTGAGAAAGTCTTGCAGAACATCATTAAGGTAGTGTTCTTCTTTCCCCCCTCAGTTCATCAAATATACATCAAAGCAGACCATATCTTAACTCCCACACTGAAACTTCAACTGTTTGGCTCTTGTGTTCCTATTTGTGAAGCAGTAATTAAGAAAAAGTGCACTTAAGCTGAAGTAAGAGTTCACCATTTGTGCCCTAAAGAGGCTAATTGTGTCCAAAGGTTGGAGTAAAAGCTTTTTACAGCTTTTCTGTGAGTTCCATGGAGTGTAATGACACATGCCTTGTGTGCTGCTTCTTTTTGTGTGTGTGTGTGTGTGTGTGTGTGTGTGTGTGTGTGTGTGTGTGTGTGTGTGTGTGTGTGTGTGTGT
>JAOXYF010000007.1:7251043-7284128 GCA_028565775.1 Sternarchorhynchus goeldii | reverse complement strand
GTGTGTGTGTGTGTGTGTGTGTGTGTGTGTGTGTGTGTGTGTGTGTGTGTGTGTGTGTGTGTGTGTGTGTGGTGCTGTAGACCCTGAGGGTGCCCTTAGGACTGAAGTATGCATGTCCTGCCGAGAGCACCTGGAAGCTCGCCGTTTCCTCACTCCTCAAAGTTCTCTCCATCGGCCTCCCCGTCGCCCGGCAACAGGCATCCTCAGGAAAGTTCGACACCATGTGGCCTGAGCTGGCCAACGCTTTTGAGGACTTCCTCTTCACCAAAAGGTATCTGCCTCAGCTCAAATGTAATCTTCACACAGAAGACCTTGATTTCTGCTTAACAGGTTTTTTATATTTCATTTTTTTTTCTGTTCAACGATTTTTTTTATTTCATTTTTATTTAATCACTCTTGATACATTCTGATGAGGGAATGTTTTGTAATACCATGTCAGTCTATGAAAAAGTACACGCACTGATGTCTGGAAAATAACGAAATAAATCAGTAGTAACATACATGCATTTTTTTCTCTTCAGCACACCTCCTGATAATCTGTCTATTAAAGAGTTCCAGAATAATGAAGCCATTGATGTTGAGGTAAACTGTTATATAAATCTGATATAAATCTGAAAATATTAAGAAAAACGTGTTTAAAGATATATGTATAAGGATGCATATGAAACAGTTATACTCTATACACTTGATTTTGTTCTCTAGTTTATTGTCCGTGTAAAGAATGATGGCAGGTTTTTGTAGGTGAGGCTGGTACCAGTCCTGTTCTGGTCTCGATGGTTGAGTTGATCTCCCATGACGTCTCTTAGAGGTCTCTTAGGTCATGTATAGTTCACAGAGGTCTCTTGGGTCATGTATAGTTCACATTTATCAGCACTGCAAAACAGTGCAGTTTTAAATCCATATTTCTGTAAATAACCTGAATAACTTAGTACGTGTTCTTCAAGAGGTTTTCCAAGGGTGCTGATTTTAGTGGACGTCTTGTCTGTCTTGGCCTCTAGGTGGTGCAGTTGATCAGTACAGAGATACTGCCCTATGCCAATTTTATCCCCAAAGAGTTTGTTGGTCAGATCATGGCCATGCTCAATAAAGGATCCATTCACTCCCAGCCCTCCTCCTTCACAGGTAGGTAATAAGCAGTTAGATACTTCAGAGCTTCTATGTTGCTGTCCAAGCATTTTTAGTAGAATTTATAAATTGTAATACGTTTATTAGTAAAATGTTATTGTGCATTCTTGTGATTTTGAATCATTTTTTTCTATGTCCTTTTCACTAATGAAAACTATTTTCTTGTTGTGTGTAACGCATCCTTTGTGTGTCCTGCTGCCTCATTTTATCTGTAATGCCATTCGTTATTTTGTCTCTGCGGTGTCTTTGTTGTTGTATAGCGCGCAGTAATATCCTCTCGTTCCACCGTGCTTGCAGAGGCGGAGATCGATATCCGGATGCGTGAGGAGTTCTCCAAGGTGTGTTTCGAGACCCTGCTCCAGTTCTCCTTCAGTAATAAAGTGAGCACGCCTCAGGAGGGCTACATCTCTCGCATGGCTCTCGCCGTGCTGCTGCAGAGAGCGCAGGAGGTCCTGCGGCGCTACATAGAGGATGAGAGGCTCAGTGGCCGCTGTCCACTGCCCAGGTCACTCTGCACACGCGCACACACACACACGCGCATGCGGGCACACCGCACACACATGCACACAAGTATGTTCTAGCCTTCCAGTTAACTGCAGTTAAGCTTTGAATGAGCCAGTCCCCTCTTTGTCACATTCTTCTCTTGGTCTGAATCACTCACCTGTGGTACTCATTTAAAATGTGATCTCAGTGTGGGACTATGCACTCACAACCACAGGTTTACACTCATTTAGTCTCATCTTGTCTCATTTAGACAAGATGGAGCTTGAATTACCCTTCATCCACACAGATTGTGCATTTGCATATTTGCTTGGTCCTTCATTTAGCTGTGCTCTTCCATTCCTGCTCTTCATCTCTACTATCTGCTGGCACTAACAGTGTCATGGCCTGGTGGTGCCTGTGGGTGATGGTGATGTACCTATATACCTGTGGGTTACCATCTGTTGTGTGTGGCATTTCAGTTTGACTGTATATCTGCATTGGTGGACTGATGAGTGATTCGTCATTTCGGTTGATATAAAGATTCATGAGGACCCGTTGATTTAATGTACATGACTTGTTTTTAAAGACGTCATTTTTTTATGTAATGACTAATGACTGTATCACCATACCTGACACTAACCAGTGATTTGTTTCTTTGCTTGTGTTGTGTTTTGGTTTTGGGTTTTTTTTTTGGTTTTTTTTTTAACCTCCTAGGCAACAAGTGACCGAAATCGTTTTTGTCTTAAAAGCTGTTAGCACACTAATGGATTCCCTCAAAAAGACCCAACCAGAGAACGGTGAGTATATTAGAACAGTGTTCGAACTGTAATCGTATTTAAGAATTGCTGACTGGTCATTTTACTTGAAGCATCATCACCTCATCAATTTTTTTAGGAGCTTATAAGGAAAAACATTGTCCAGAATATTATTGATTGATTGATTTATCTTCTGGCCATTTGAATTCTCATTTCAAACGTATCTGTCCTGTTTCATTGTTGTTTCTCTCCTCACCCTGTGCCTCCTCGATCGTGTACTCTGCTCTTGTCTGTCTGTCTCTCTTTTCCTCTCACCTGGCTTGTCTACATCTCTGCAGTGGACGGGAACACCTGGGCCCAGGTGATTGCTCTCTACCCGGCCCTGGTGGAGTGCATCACCTGCTCCTCTCCAGAGGTCAGCTCCGCCCTGAAGGAGGCTCTGGGGCCTTTCAAGGACTTCATGCAGCCGCCAGTGTCCAAAGTGCAGAACGGGGAGTCGTGATCCAGTACACCCCAGAAGCTTTTTATCCAGCCCGAACCATGAATGTGACTTTATCACACACCACACACAGACTCTTTCTCACCCCAGCACATCTTACAGCTGTCATCATGGAAACCAAGACCCCCTTTTTTCTGAGCTTCTTCTAATTCAAGTTTATATTAGATTATGATTGGCTGTTTGAACAGGAACAATGTAATAACTGCTACATAACATTTGCAGTGTTCATTGTTTGTATCTTTTTAGGATTTTTTTTTTCCCCCGGTCTTTCTTTACCATGACAGGATTTCATGTACAGTGTGTGGTGATGGTGTTAATGATGCAACAAAGAATTAACTGTCAACTCTATTTCAAACCCAAGAATGGTTTAAAAACACATTAATAAAAAATAGGGTCTTTTTGTGACATTTTCTCAACAAAAGATTTTATGCAGGATCGTACTGTAACATTCCATGTCACCTTTCATTACCTGGAGAAGGGATGTACCTTGTGTGTGTAAAATAAATGGTACAGTTCTATGAGCGTCCATTTCTATTTTCTTATCATTCTTTATGTAGACGTTATACGTAATTAATTAAAATGCAGCCTGTCCGCCTATGTAACATTTGCCATAATCACAGTCTTTTACACTGGAGATCAAAATTAAAGAGCATCGCACAATTTCCTAAATGTCAAGGTCACTGTGTAGTCCTGTGTGAAATTATCCTAACAGGAGTGAAATAGCAGTATTTTAAGATTATTTCATAAATTGTATATATTCTAAAGCACAGCATAAAAAAACTTAAATGATATAATTGAAAAAGAACACTGATCAAAATTAGAGAACACTTTCAGATACCTGCAAGTTATTGGTGTTAATCTGGCACCTGGTGGCAATTTCCTTAATTATCTGACAAATCCTATTTAGCTGGTAGCCTAACTTTCCGGTTTTCACTGACTTTGCAAAAATGGGGAGTCGTTCCAAAGTGACTGAAACCCTCCAGCAGCAGGTTGTCCAGATAAAGGCCAAAGGGGTGACCCTATCAGCCATAGCAAGAAAAATTGGTCATTCCAAGTCTGTGATTATTAGAGTATTGCATCTTTACAACATCACAAACTCATTCAAGTCCCCCAAGGAGGCTGGTTGCCCACAAAAGACAAATGCAAGAGAGGACAGGCTAATGCAGAGAATCTCCATGGGTAATCAGTTCAACACTGCAGCTGGAATCGCTCACCAGTTCAGCACTGAACAGAGTAAGGATCTGTCTCGTCATACAGTGTCTCGATGTTTAAGAGTATTTGGACTGAAAGCTCACTCTGCAGTGACCAAACCTCTCATTAGCAGAAAGAATAAAAAAAACTAGACTCACCTTTGCTGAGGAGCATGTTGTTTGGACAAATGAGAAGTGGTCCAGAATTCATTTTGGGGAAGTGTCATGATTTGGGGAATGTTTTCGGCAGCAGGAGTTGGACCTCTCGTACAGCTACGTGGAAGAGTGAATGCAAGTGTGTATCAGAACCTTCAAGAAGTGGTTCCTTCCTTGCGTTCATCACTTAATCAGCCAGCAATTTTCATGCAGTACAATGCTCCCTGTCACACAGCAAAACAGGTAAAGCAGTTCCTTGAAACTGAAACAATGAAATGGCCAGCCCAGAGCCCTGATCTAGACCCAACAGTTAACCTGTGGATGTCCTGTGGCCGCAGACGTGCTGAAGTCATTCAAAGCAAAGGCCTGTACACTTCCTGCTGATTACTGACTGTTGTAACCTTCAGAAAATTTTGTTGTAATCTTTCTCTGCGCTAGTCATTGCTGTTCTCTAATTATGATCATCACGGGGTTTTTTGTTTGTTTTTTGCAAAATAAAGGTTTTATGCTGATATACTTTGGTTATTTTGTAAAACACTGTTCTAGTGGCATGGTGTACCCCTTACAAATAAATCATTCAAATGTTGATCAATGTAGATTACATTATTTCTGAAAAAAAATCAAGTGTTCATACATTGTTCTCTAATTTTGATCTCCAGTGTATATCGGTGCTCCATAGATGCCCATAATGGAATGGATTTATGCAATTATACGCCATTTGTTTTTCGTCGTCGTACTTAAGCGAATCCCGCTCTTATGGACTTACAAGGCATGCAAGGGTCACTTCGAAGTTGAGAGCTACAGGACGCAAGAGCAGAGGGAAAATTGTCGATTCTATAGCAAGGAAGGGAATGGGCGGGGTTTTCTTTCATTTCATTGGCTGCATGTTTAACCAATCGCATATCTAAAGAGAGTATCCCGCTCTACAACTGCAAAAGCATACCGACAGTTCACCGGAATGCGTGCAAGAGCCAATGTGCTCGCGACCTGCGGAGCAACTTTTTTACGTACATATATAGGATAATCAATGAAATCGCATGGACTCGACTATGCTAAGATTGTCTGAAGACTGGCGGTCATCGGAGCATATGCCACGTACTAGCTGAGGTAGTAGTTTGTGCTGTTGTTTGGGATGTGAGATTGCCCGCTATGGAGGTGACTGCGCAAGCTACTGCCTTGCTAGTGCTGGTTATCAACTTCAGACACGAACGGTGGCTAGAAATGTGCCGTCATGGAGATGTCTTGTGAAAAACGATTTATATATCAGAATTGAATAATGTTATGCAGATTACAATTGCAAAATATAAATCTGTAGATACATATTTCGTGTACAGATTGTTGCGTTCCACTGTTCGAACAGTTATTGTTCGATGCCTGAACTTCTCTCAAAATAGGAGACTACGGCGGCTAGCTGATCGGATGAATAATGCAGGCATCTTAATGTGAAATGAATGAAGCCCACTCAAGTCGGAAGTCTGTAATAGATGTTGGATTTTTACTCTCAGGGGCTGTGTCCCCAGTCTGTATCCTGACCAGTCTAGAGATGTAGCCAGACCTTTCCTGTCCATTATCTCGACTTAGCTTTGGACATCGGCACAGTTCCAGGTGAATCATTTATGATCGGATGTCTATTCTTAGCAGGCTTGGAATTTGAATGGCATCACCGTGCCTGACCTCCTAAACTGCATTAGACTGCAGTCAGCCCCTTTTGGTGCACAAGATTAAAGCAAACTAAGTATAAATTAGCGCGTGAATGTCATTGTCTACGCTGCTATACCCCGAACTCGTGACTTTTAATGTACAGTCTGGTTGCCTGATAAACCATTATCACGTTATGGGTATGTCGGACTGCAACTGATTTTAACCTGTTTAGTGGAACCTTGGATACCAAGACATCAGGGTTATAACTGGTGGTAACTAAATCATGTTTGCGCATAAAATCAAGTCTCTTGAAATGTTATTAGGTAAAGCTCAGAGACAACCACGGAGTAAGTGCTGTGCTTTAGTGTAAATTCTTGTGTGGGCCAGTAACCTCACCCTGAACATGAATGTGGAATATTAAAGTTAATAAAAAAAAATGTCTCTCCTTTTCTTTTCATGTTCACAAAAACTAAAGTCATGTGACTACATGCAAGGCATCAAAAGTTACACTTAGTTATTAGTCTAAATATATGTTATGTTATATGTTCAAATACAAATGGTCACAATTTGAAGGTTGAATAGATGAAAGTGGCCACATTTCTCAAGTGACCATTTTCTACAAGAGAAATTCTGAGTCCCTCCCTTGGACCTCTCCTCCACTGAGCAAGTGAGTGACCTTGAGGATCCATCCTCCCACACATGCTTGTGTGTTCAGGCACTGTGTGTCTGGTGTTAAAGCCAAGTGCACTGCACACCCACTGTAATCTCTTGCCAAATGAGTCTTGTTTTAGTCACACTCGGGTTGTGCTGACCAGATGGCCGCTCTCTTGGGACTGTGGTGATGGTGCCCAGCAGAGATCACGAGATGGAACACTGAGCTCGCTCACACATTCATACACACACACCTTTATTCCAAATCAGTGACAGTACAGGAAAATGTTTTAAAAATGTTTTATTGTTTCGAAAAAAACAAAGCCAGGGGGAAAACGTGGAACATTTATCTCACAATAACGGTTTTACCAAGATGCGTCATAAAAGGGGAGGCTACTTCATCTACTGATTAGGCCATTTTCTATACTGTTCTGCAGTTGTGGAGAAGGAATGTTCTCCAAATAGTGCACACTGCTAGTGGGATTAGTTGATAGTTTATTCTGTTGTGTATCATTTTTATAGGTGAGGAACTTTGAGAAACTTAGTTAAAAAAACCCAACAACTGTAGAACTCCTTAGTTTGTTTGGTCTTAAACAAACAGTTCTGGACCCTCAAATAATTTTACTGGATGGAAATCAGAGCTGTGTGAAAAGTTGTGATTTTATCATGTACAGTTTTAATGGAGTTAATAGTTCATGATTATAGTATGCTTGCTGGAAATACACAATTAAACATGTTATAGTATTCACACCAGTCTTCAGTCAATAGAGAATAAGATGGAAATAGAAAACGAAAGAAAAAAATTCCCAATAAGGCCAACTGTTTTATTTTTACATCAATGTGTACTGGTTTCCATATTTTGCATGGGACATTTATATCATAACTGACTTTAGCTAGTGAGTTTTCCTTGATTCAAGACCACAGGTCTTACACCATGAATCCAAAAGTGCTCTCCAGGTTTGTGCTATTGGAAACTGAAAAATGGATCCTCCATTGAGGTTATGTTGGGGAGACAGAACACAATGGAAAGAGGTGTTGTGTTTTTCAAATGCAACTCTAAATATATTTACAATTTACAATAATTCACATGTGCTAACTCTAAAGGATTCACTTTCATTTCCATTCACAGAATGGACAAGAGAAAAGAGACAAAATCACCATCATGTTAAGAGGATAAACAGAAGGTGGGAGGAAGACTTCAGCACAGCCAGGCTGTTAACAGTAACTTTTGAACAATATCAACCAAAAATCAAGAGCAGAAACTAGTATTGTTGAATACTTTCATTCAGAGTCCTGCAGTTTGTCAAAGTTTAAAATTATAGCACTAATTAAATCATCTACCATGAACCCCAGTCAGCATTCAGGAGTCTTAATATGATTCTTGTGATTTTTCTATATCTTTAAAACTGTTGAACACTATACATCTAGAAAGGGCCATAGTGAAGACTTAATTAAACTTTCACTGTCCTGTTTTCCCCATCTCTCCATTGGTCACCTTGTTTCTGGCTGTTTGTTTCCAAACATCAAGGGAATGATGTAAACAGATATGTCATCTCCAGAGCCCAGCCTGTCATTTGCTATCCTCCAGCCGCGGTCATTCAGCACTCCTCGAGCTTTCATTACCAGGTCCTGGGCTGCCATGGTGTACCTAATCAACCAGAGAAAGGCACTGTTAGGCAGTAGGAAAGCATGCTTACGCACCATTTTCAGATTGCTTTTAATGACTTCCATTCATTTTTCCGCTCAAGGAGAGCAAAACAAACAACGTATTTGGTGAATTTGTTTAACCTTTCATAACCTAGCAAATACCCTTCTTACCAAGCTTATTGTACCCAATATTAATTGGCTAAGATGATTCTTTCTTAAGTCTTTTAAGGGTCTAGACACGTCAGGTGACTGATTCATTTATTTATTCAAAGGAGCACTTGCTTTAAAGACAATGTAAACGATGCTTTAAACTACTCATAGATACCTCCAGCAAGCTTTGAACAGCCCATCAGGACAAACTAGTTATTTGATTTTGCCAATTGCTCTAGCACATTTTCCTATATGAGAACTTGCCTGTGATGGTCGTCACGATCACAGTTTCCAAGGAAACTAGTAACTGCCTCAGCCACTTCCTGGTTGGAGAGAACATCCCATAAGCCGTCTGTAGCCAAAACCATGACATCATCAGTTCCATGATCAAACTGCTCCAAGTTGTACACTTTCACCTGGAAAAAACATTGCACATCCTTAATGCATATCAGTTTCATTAGTGGATACTGTGCTGGGGTTACATGTATAACAGGGAAATGATGTGTTACATACAGGCCTCAAGTCTCTCTCCTAAATGGTTTTGCAAACTCACACACTCACATTGGGTCTTTTCTTCGAAATGTTGAAGAATAACACCATCATCATTCCCTTGCATAAAATGCTTAGCACATTTTCAGTTTAAAAAATTAAAACAGAACTATAGTAACACTGCTTAAAAACCAACCAAACTACCTCAACAGTACAACCTGGGCATAGTCCTAATATTCCGAAAGTGCCCTCCTGATTGACAAACTTTCAATAGATCATGGTGCAAGCAGGGAGAATCACAATCATACAACCACACAATTACAAATGTTCCTAATGGAATTTGTTTAAATAATTCCTAATTTTTTTAATTTCTATGACGATGAAAACAAAACTACAGGCTTAGGCAAGAATAGCTAGCTTTGTGGACAGTTAAAATTTGCATGGACTTCAATGAGAAATAACCTAGCATTGACCACCTTTAATTTTTTCCTTTAGTTATATTAATGTCATTGCAGCCTGTGTTAGATAAAATTTACATAAGCTTGACTCAACATTAGGACTAAACATTTTATATAAAAAATAAACCAGTCATTTACAGGACATTGCATGTATTATGTGACCAGAAGAGAAAGGAAAACTTAATTAGAAAGAAATCACAGATTTAGGTTCCCCATGGAACCTAAATAAGGTTTTAGCTTGTCAATCTACAACATAACTGATATTATAGGTCAAAGTTGACTAAGAAAGATCTTGGGTTTGTTCAACACTAAGTTAACAAAGATCCTGTCCCAATGTATTTGTTGGATACATTATTAGAAACACCTAACTTGTACATACGCTCACTGATCACTTCATTATGTAAGCTTGATTTTATGACGCATGTTGGCTTGCACAATTCCTGAGAACCCCTTCTCTTCTATTATTATTTGCTATTTCTAATGTAGTATTTTTAATAATGTGGCCAGCAAGAATATTTTTATTTCACAAGTCAAGAAGCTACCTAGAATAAGCATTGAGAACTGCGCTAACATTAGAAACTTTGAGAAACTTCTAGTCTCGCTTGTCTTCGTGTGGCTGAACTGCGGCTGAACTCAGTTGTGAATTAAAGATCAAGAGAGCTTCAGAAGATTTCACAGGCAGTGCAGACAAGAGCATGGAGAGGCTGGCATGCCATCAGTGCCTGAAGAAGAGGCATGTAGAGTTCAGGTAGAGTGCTGGTCGAAAGAGAACATGCTAGAGGAGGCCATCAAGGCCTTTCCACTCAAAATGACTGAAATGTTAACAAGAACATAGTACCAATATCCTGACAGCCAACTGGTTAACTAGATCATACTCTACATTTGGTTAAGCAAGAGCAAAGCAGACCTTAAACTTACATTAAACCTGAATCAGACGTTATCCATGGTGATGTGGGCATGGCCACAAACAATATTATATAGTGTTATAAGGTAAAAGTGAAGAATCGTCTTACCTCTGGACAGGAGGAGAGAAAAGGTTTGATGGAGATGTCTGTGCCATGAACCTTAAGGTCATGATCGCCAAATCCCCTAGTAACACCGATAGTGGCCATCACCCGGGCCTGCAACTCAAGAGCATCCTTTGTCATTCACAGCTCAGTCTGGAATAACAAACAAATTTTCTTAAATAGCTCTGACAGGATTTTCTTGCTCCTTCCTTTCAAGCCCTCTTGTCAACACATTCCTCTCCTTAGTGAACTCACACTTAGTACATAGTCCAAAATCTCATATTATTCTCAGCAATGTGGTTTCTAATTTTCAGATACTTATGGTTTCCATTACAGAGAGTGCAGAGATCACTGCAGCCTAAATAAGAAATGAAGAAGGAACACAACAGAGACACAAACGAGAGAGCCAAGCAATCTATATGGAGGGCAGATGCTGAATGTCTATGGTACATTTGGACATTGTGCTTTCACACTGATCTACAACCAGCTTCTTCTAGTCGAATTCCTGCCTTATCCATTATAACACATGCTCTAAAACTGCTCCTAGATCAGAGTAAATAATAAAAAACTCTGCAAGGCAAGAACAAAAGTATTCTTTACTCAATGGACTTTGAAGTCCTCTGACATTCCACTGCTAACGATTTCCTACTGATTTTTTTTTTGCTCTCCGTGTCTCATTTTAAAGGAGAAGCAAAGTGAGGACAAACCGTACTGTCCTTTTCCTGTTTAAAGGAATGTCCCATCAATAAACTGCCAAAATATATGAACAGCAGTACAATACTTGCTTTAAGTATGTATTTTCTCCAACAGAAATATTGGAGAAATTTCATAGTTGCAATTCTCACCAATTACGTGGTTTGCTAAACCTAAGGAGCAACTGTAATTGGATTTAGAGCAAATCACAAATTGCAGATTTGCACTGAATTCCCTCATTTTATACAAACCTCAACAGAAGCATATTTCTCTTATAATACTTATTTTTCTTCCTAACTGACACTAACATAAGTTGTCTTGTTTGGCTGATCTCAAATAGGAATCAGCCATCAGATTCCTCAAGCCCTTTCCCAAACCTAATACTCGCCGTAGGTGTTATTCTATTTGTGACAAACTGCAAATCTGGTTGCTATGTTTCTAGTATAACTGTTAGTATTATATTTTGTGGTTTCTTCTGCTTGTCATAAGATCTTGATTGGGGAAAAGCTATTCTCAGCACGCAGCCACTGGAGTCTAAGGAGACTCCCAGTCAGCTGCAGCAGCTGATGAATGCCCTGTGTTATCAGAGCCTTCAGCTCGGTCTCACTGGAAAGGACAGATTAATAATTCTGTCAGCAGTGAGAATTCCACCCACCTTCTTTCCCTCTCCAAAAACCAGAGGGAACTTTAGGTCATCCTCCTGTACAGTTTTATATGCCCTGCACACAAAAGAAATGATTTTGGTTAAGTTTTTTTTTACATAATGTGCAAAAATTCCCCTCCCCACACACATTTACCTATGTGGGAATGAGCAAAGTGTTGCATACAGTCTTTTCATTTTGCACTGGCCTGGAAGACACCTTTGCATGTCAGACACTATGATGGTGCTTAGTGACTGGCGTTTGATGCTCAACTACACTGAATTCTACAACATTAGTACTATAAGCAGAGGTATGATCATCCCGGCATGGGCCGACCGCACTGTAGAGACCAGCACATCGCTTCAGTACCAGTATGGCATGAAATCAATGTCCCCTGTTGTCAAAAGGTTAACTTTTATGGGTAATTTTGTTATTGCAATAAATCAAAAACAACAAAGTGTTTTTATTATTTGTTTTATAATTTCATAGTAGTGAGGCTGCATTACTGATTTACTTAGGAGTTCCACCAAAGTTCATGTCACACTCACTGTTGGTCTTACACATCCTCCGTTTCATTTCAGTGCAGTTGCAGTCAACATGCAATTGTCATTCCCTCTTCCCACAGCTTTTTTTTTTTTTAATTAATTAATTAATATTATAATTATTTTTTTATGAAAACTTCTGTGGTGTGACTGGGATCACACGGCTCCTTCATTGCACAGCTACAAAGCAATACCATTTCTGAGTATTGTTATGAAATAAATTATTCAAACATAAAATTGCACATTAAATCTGAAATCTGGCTTCTCCTGTTGCCTCTTGATGGTGTAGTTTCAGACTGAATAGATATGTCTTGGAAATATTAACACACACACACACACACACACACACATCCACCTATCATTCATGACAGCACTTCACTTCATCTGCAAAGTTAATCCCACTGTCACATGTTCCTGGTGAGAAAGATTAAAAAAATGAACAAAAAGGATGATTCCAGACATTTTTCAAGATTCTGTGAGCTCAGTTACATCCCAGAGGCCCTAGTACATCACACACGTGAGAGTGCACACACACACACACACACTCCTGCACAAACACACACAAAACAAGCTCCGCACACTCCTGCACACATACACACAAAACAAGCTCCACAACCACCTGAAGTATAAGAAACAAATGCCAGTTATTGTTCTTAGAGCCATTGGACTGAATAGAAATACCATTTACTGCAAATCAAATGCATCCTCTTAAAGCCATTCTTTGTGTCATTTTCATGCAGATTTTTGAATGAAAGATAATAGACCAGCTCATTTATTCTTGAAAGCAATTCATACGATAAGCAGTTAACAGCTGGTCCTAATTAACAGACTTAGACATTAGTTTCTTAAATTTCACTGTTAACAAATAACTTAAAAAAAACAAAAAAAAAAAACAGTACAGTTTTAGAACATTCACTCTTGCTTAACTAATTCAAACTAATTTTTAGCAGTTACTTATCCAGAGCAACATGGCTGTCTGTACTCCCTGGGAACCAGACCCTTAACCCTGGTGCTGCTCCACCAGGTGGGCTTCACAAGCCTCTGGCTCGCAGGAACCACAGAGCACATTGTTCATCAATTTAGTTTAGAGAACAAATCTGCTGTGGGCACAGTTTTGTGTTGCTTCATGTACAAATGGTTTCCCACATTTTCTCAGATAAAACTTTGACTTCTGACTTTGATTTATAAAATATTTTATCCAATGAGGCATGTGATGACCACTTACCAGCCCTTCATGCTGTAGTCCCTGTACAGTATCCTCTTCCCTACCTCCTTCTTGTACACCGTTCTGGGGAACTCCAGGTGTGTGAATTCATTCCCCAACAAATGGGGCTGCATAAAAGCCTTGAAGACAAAGAGCAAAGTATAAGGGCCTGGCAGTCTCTCTGAAGGAGGTTTAAAGAGGCACGGCTACTTTTGAGGTCAGTTTTTATAAAAACACTGTAGCAAAGATACCACTGTAAGTAAGCAGAGTGCATATCATTTTAAAACATTCTTTCTAAAAGTCAAGAGTCAAAACAGTTAACTCTAATGCCTGCTGGAATCAGGACTCATTATTGGATGTGTATCCTGGCAGTAACGTTACGATTTGATTGATTTGGTTTGGATGTCACGGACATACAAGTATTGGACTGTGGGCTTTGGAAACATTCACAGAATATGGAACTTAGGAATTCAAAACTCAGAATTTTTTTTCCATAACTTCTTGACTGCATAAGTAATCTGTTCATTGTGGTTTTTGCTGAGGATGCACTGTATAAACATTAAACAACAGTGAATACAAAACTGCAGAAGCGTCCAAAATCACAGTGGTGAAGGTTGTTTGCTACCCATTTGTTAAGAATAAACAAAAGATAAACAAAGGTCTAGTAACATACGAGATATTTTTGTGAAATTATAATTTATGCATGTGTGCCCCTATAAAGTCTTGTTATTTACTTGGTTTCGTTTCAATGTTATACATGTTCAGTATATATTTCTTTCATTTCTTCACACTGAACATAAAACCTAAATAATACAAAAAGAGAAAAAGGTCTGTATTTTTATTTTTCTGAACCTGGAAGTCATCAAGGTAACTCAAAGCTTCTGTTACGAGCTTTTACAATTAGCAGATTTGTTAGCAAGATAGCTGGATTGATTTTGGGCCATAATCCCAAAATAATTTTTGTGACAAAAACACTATTATCCAATGCAAAATATCAACACAAGCCTTTTCCCCTGAGGAAAAGTTTCTTGCAAAGTTTTTAACTAATTTTGTTCTAGTTGGTCATTGAGTACCAGTGAATGTTTTTTTTTTCAAATTGACCACAGGGGACTTGAGAAGAGTTAGAAAAGTTTACATGCAACTGCCTTTTAAGAACTGATTCTGTGCCCTTATCCTCACCAAACCCTGAAGCCTTTGTCTCTCTGACTCTGGCGTGAAGGCACTTGACATGGGGATGATCTCGCCTTTATGCAGGATGACTGCCCTGAGAGAAACAGAACACACTGGTGTGTTTCTAGGTAAAATTCAATGTTAAGATGTATTTTAAGCGATTGTCTTGGAGTACATGGCTGTTTATGTGCCTAAAGATGGAAATATCGACAGTAGAAGTTTTACATTTCAGATACAGCCTTGATACTCTAAGCAGACACTGACTTCATACTACTGCACTGTCAGAGCAGACAAGCTTAAGCCCTTTTCGATCGGATAAAACAAAGCTAAACTAGTTTCAGATCAGCATAAGAAGGAAAACAACATCTTTCCGCATAAACACTGATTGTCCTCCTTTCTCAATTAAAGTGTTCAGTTACTACTTGGAATTTCACGGAAAGGATCGTACCTGCTGTCACCTGCGTTGGCCACATAAAGCGTTCCCAACAAACAGACCACTACTAAGCCTGTACAGCCTCCTGAGATATCGTAGACATTCCTTTCTCTGCCAATGTGTTTGTCCTGCAGGTACACATTCCCAAAGATGTAAATATACTAATACACAAGAATCAGGAACTGAAGTCTTTGCATAAGACAAGCTGTTATCTTTTTACATACCAAACAGTCCTGCAGACAATTTAAACTGGGCCTGCCATCTAGTGGCCATGAGTAAGTAAGTAAACAGTAGCCTTTTACATCCTAATCATTATTTTATATCATTTAATCATTATTTACCATGAAAATGATTATTATTGTTGTTGTTGTTGTTGTTGTTATAGCCTATAATTGACCTTCCATGTCTGATTTCTTAATGGATTTTGATCCTGGTAAAATACAAAGAGTTTATTTAAAATCCTTTACTTAAAATCCTTGTGCATCTAAATGCAAACTCTCCTGTCCTTATCCTAGAACTCACCATCTCTTTGAATGCGTTCTCAATTGCCCCGATCACCAGACTCTCCTGCTTCACCTTCTTCTCCATGAAGAAGCGTGGTGCCACAGTGTTGGGAGAACCTGGTGCTCCAGCTGCCCCACGCAGCGATGCCACCCTTGACAGTGCACGCTGTGAAGTGCCTCCAGACGCATGCAGAGGAACACTGTTCTCCTCACCCAGACATGTGGGCGGCTGGAGGGAGGGCTTCTGGAGGATCTCTAGCACACTCTGGAGCTGCTCCTCAATGTGGAGGTGGAGAAGTTTGGAGGCAAAGACAGCGGCGCCTGAACCGGCATGTCCGTCAAACAAGGCCCAGTAGTGAAAGTACAGCTCCTCCTCTTCCTCCTTGAGATGCACAGTAATGCAAACATAAACAGAAACAATAATATAACCATGAGTACATGCATGAATACAAACATAAGCTGTAGATTGCTAATACTTCTCTGTTCTGTCATCTCACAAAGCTTCAGATCTAGAGAACAACTTATCTCTATAGTTTTCTTCACCATTTCAATGAAAGCCATACATGTATTTTAAATATTCTGTATTTTACTGTGATTATTTTTCAGGTTTAAAATCTATTGTGACAATTTTACCTTAATATAGACAAATTCTTGTACAGTTCACTTTTTTTTTTTTTTTTTTTAGCTCTGTAGTCTTTATGCTACTTCCCCTCATCCCATGATCAATAAATAAAGAAAGAAAAGCCTTAGATGAACCCACCCAAATGCTTTTAACTTAGCAATCGATTGAAAGAGAAGGAGCACCAATGCATCTATGGAGTGTTTCAAATCATACATAATGAATAACAGATATGGAGTGATGGATAAGGGGCTTCAATGGCACTCACTGAGCTCTCCAGAGGTGGGAGAGCTTTGTCACTGGCTTCCAAGGCATCTCTGCTGGGTAGGGAAGATCGCCTCCTGCTGGTGGGAACGTAGCTTGGGCTGGCGGGGTCGGCAGGCCGTCTTCTCAGCTCCACCACCTCACAGCATGCCTGGTCTTCATTCAGAGCACTCTTACCAGCGTTAATCACCCTGGTTGAGCAAAGGAGCAGAAAACACTTGGCAAAGAGTACATGCACCATGGAATATATGCGGTCATCAGAGCCATGCTCTTATGCCAACATAAAAGTTTTTTTTTTTTTTTTTTTTTTTGGTCGAGAAAAATGAAAGGAGTTTTTGACAATCTCCTCCATCATGCCCTGTGGTAAAGCAGAATCTGATACCCTTTGTCCCGTGTACATTTTTCTTCCAAATATCACCGGGGCCATTTGACTTATGAGGTCGTTAAAGAGTCCAAAAATGAAATTTGCTGCAAGTAAAGCCAACACTACTGCAAACTGCATTGATGTTATAAGACTAACAAACTCCTGTTGTTGAATTCATTTTTTTCATTTCTATTTTTTCAACGAGGCTTTTCAAAAGCCAGCTTCAGTTTTAGCTTGCAGTTGTTAGTGGAGCCGTTTTTGGAGGTAATACAGGCAGTGTGTTAATTAACTACATTCTTTTATTTAATACTCACTGACATACAGTGGCCCTTTCCCTTCTGTTCATAGCTTGTATGTCACATCATATGCACTACCCTGCACTCAAACTACCCTAATCTAAACTACCCTAAACAATGTGTTCAAACGCAAAGTGATTTTCACCCTTTTAACAGGCTACTCCTCTGGTCATCCTTGAAAAAACCTTTTTAATATGCTGAGTCTTAAATATAGCAGTATTCATATTTCAACTATTTAACCATCTTGCAGTTCAAAACACATCAGAATTTAAGCATTTTGATTCATCACAGGGTGCGATGGAGGTGTTTTTTGAAAACTCCATACATTTTTCAGAGAAATACTGTTCCTAACAAAGTTCCCAACATGGGCATTGCTTACTGAACGACACACGAGCTCAGTGGTCTATCTGCACATGCAATTTTAATATGCTACATACAACAGCTTTCTTGCATAATTCACTTGTTTCCATTTTTTCTCGATTGGGGAAAATGCTACACAAGCTAAAGACTTGAAGATTCCCAAAGAGCCACTGCACACTAAGATTGTCTCACACCTCATTCCGTTCACAAAGTGCAGGATGGGTTAAATCAGCTGCATCAATGAAGGAAAAAACACAAAGTTAGAATGCAATGCACCTCCTAGTTTCTCTCCACAAGCAACCAACATTTGCCAATCTCTTCCATTACTGAGAATTAAAAGGATAAAAACGGTCAGGTAATTTAGGTTTTTGAAAGAAAGCAGTTTTAAAAAAAAAACATCTAACTGCAATGATAAACAGACATGATATCTTACAGCTTAAAT
The DNA here is from genome assembly GCA_028565775.1 of Sternarchorhynchus goeldii. NCBI lineage: Eukaryota > Metazoa > Chordata > Actinopteri > Gymnotiformes > Apteronotidae > Sternarchorhynchus > Sternarchorhynchus goeldii. The sequence goes on along the minus strand of JAOXYF010000007.1, from coordinate 7,266,346 downwards.
GCAAGAAGATTTTTTTTGTGAAAAAACAGAATCTGAGAATCAGATTGTGCAAAGATTTCTCCTTTGCTGTTATAGTTGTTTCACACATCCTTAAAATGACTTGCTCTCTTATATAGCTTAGTTGCACAGGAACTGAAAACTGGGTGACTCCTGCCCATTAGTCACTGTGCTGAACCACACATCCCACAATGAGCCACTTACTTGTGTCATTTATCCATCTTTAACATTAGATTAAGACACAGTGCCCTCGGAGACAAAAATACATATAAATAAATAAAAGTTGATCAGAAGCTGGCCGCTATCCTCACTCTACAATCTTACTGTGATTCCATTATTACCAGCTCAGATTACAAGGCTGACTGGATGCAAACCTTTCCTGGGCTCTAGAGAGGAAGCTGGGACCAGAGGTAGGACATTATTGTTTGTTTGTCTTTATTAAGTGTAATTGGCAGAGCTATAATGCAAATTTGATGCCTGTAGCAGACCCGCTCAGCTGTGTGACTGAGGCAGTTACAGAAATAGATAGACAGTGATATACAAACACTTACTCATATAGATAAACTGTGATCTTTGGCAGGGGAGGTGCAGCTGTTTACAAATGCAAAAAGAAGACCTACTGCTTGATGCCATGTGAGTGTGGGATGGTGGATGATCTGTGGAACTTTATCAATGCTATATCAGTCTACTGAACAACATGAAATTTGCATTCTGACAGAGAATATACACTCTGGTAACTCAGTAAAGCAAGAGCTACATGGACTTGTTTTAAAGTGAACACTGCTGCAACTGAGAAAGACACAATGAATGTCTTTCATTAAGTGAATTTGTGATCTAAGCTAACGCTGACATTCGCACGTCAATGAATTTATCGATTATATACAAATAACATCACCGTGCCGCTGTTACAAGCCGGTACTGCAGTGTGAATTTATGTGACGTAAGTTAGCACATCAGGTCAATGAATCCTTTTATTGATCACCTACTAATGGCTCTATTAGAACAGCATCACTTTGCCAAGGTTTGAAGCTGGTATTGTAGTATACAGTCTGCTCTCTTCCCAAGAAGGGTTTGCTGGCGGAGAACAGAGCTTTTCAGTGTAGCCAATAGCCAACCCACACGCGCACAGGCACACTTCTCTATCGACTCCCAATACTGATGCAGGCTCTAAAGTCTCCACCCAGCAAATTGTTTCATGGCGTAGTGGTGCAGTGACAACCTGGATAAGGTGACTTAGACAAGCAATGCGCACCTGGCCAGATCTTTTCTAACAATAAGACGCGCACACGTACACATGTTTACGATAAAAATGAGATCAGTATTTTAAGTAATAAAGATGTTTTTGTCAGTATCTTTAAGCGTTTAGTCATGCATAGTAAACATGCATTTTCCGAAGATAAGCGGGTACCGAACTGACGTTGTCGAGGGGTCATTTAAAACGGAAAGCGAATGAGCAAACCAGCATTTTGCGATATTTTAATTATGTTGTCGGCCCATTTCCGCTTTCCTAATATTCATATTCACCAGCCATAATCGCACAATCAGCCGTAATAATCGCACATTTTTGCTAGAGAACCTGTCGCCTGCATAAACCTTGAGCAAATGAAACATACTTACTCCGCGTAACCGGTGGACCATGGCAATCGGTTCGTCTCCTTGACAATAAGAATAGGTCGCGCGATGTGATCAGCAGAGCACTCAACCTCATCTGGAGACAGTCCAAGAAAGTCTGGTCTCGAGTAAGGGAATCTCAACGGTAAATCTGGGCCGCTATAATTTTCCCCATTTGAACTAGAAGCCATGATGCCGCCAATGATATTGGAAACAGCGGACCTCACCCGTGTAAACATGACGGTGAATATACACGCGCGCTGTAGCACCACTACACCGAAATCCACGCAAAACGTTATTTATCACGACCTAAAGGCTTAAGAGTAGCCGACAGTTTGTGGACAATGTTGTCTGTCAACTTCATTCAGTTCGTGCAGCGAGTGAACACGGAACTAAACTCCCATTGGATGCTGTCATGTGACAAACCTGCCTTGCATTTGGTCACACTCCGACTGCCCAGTTTACTTGACCGGGCAGCAGACAGCATAAGGTCAGCGAGGTTCATTGTTTATATTATTCATTTGCGCATAGGCTGTATTTGTCTGTGTGGTGGTGTAGGCCTGTACGATGACTATTCTGTCACTTTCAAATTTATTACCATATCAGTCGGACAGAAGAGTTTGCTTCAGTACCTCTAAAACACAAATAACATACATCCACACTGTCTTCATAAAAATACATTCAAACACATGAATAAAGGTCACATAAACGTTAAAATACATTAATATACAATAATGGGGGGAGGGTGGCGTTTAAAAGTCTAATAGCAGAACAGATTTTCTTCATTAGATCCTCTGTAACCTTTTAACAGAAAGGAGCATTTTAAAAAGGTATAGTGCTAGGTGAGAACCATTTGCATGAATTTTTAATGTCTTCCATTCTACTGATGTATATACAAGCAAGGAGGCAGCAGTTTTAGAAGCGGTACACACCATCTACTGTAACTCATGTGACCTTGTATTACCATACCAGACACACATTGAAAGGTTAGCAAACTTTCCACCACAGCCATGTAAACGTGTAGCATTCAGTCTCTAGCAATCTGACTCTAACCCTATAACCCTAGACAGAATCAATCTAAATGTAAAATTCAAAATAAAAATCAAACAGTGGCTGTGTGATTGTAATCACACTACACCCCTACATTGTATTGTAACTTCTCTTTACATGCAGTACATATTTCTGTTGTGATTTGGAACAACTGTCAATTCAAACTAATTAGAAAATATTTCCTCTTGATACCTTTATTTTAGTCATATGTGTTGCACTGGAGAAAGAAGTAAAAACTGTAAAAACTTCTTAGTAAGTGCTGGCTATAGCTGGAGTTGACCAAAGAGAATCTGGAGGATCGTGTGGCCTTGTGTACTGTTGGTGTCTGAGATTAGGTTCCTGTGTTCTTTGGCATTGCCATGAAATGTGAGGACACTTTTTCAGATGCTAGGAACTGGATATTGTGAGGACACTTTTTCAGATGCTTAGGAACTGGATATTGACCACTGTTAGGATCTGAGATAGATAGGATCAGTCAGATAGAAAGGCTAAATGTGTCTGAAAACAGAAACAAGTATTCTTTTGGTTCCCTTACATAAGAATTTTGAATAAAATACATTTTGAGAAGCTACATTTTAACTTGATGATAATTTACCTACTAAACATGGCAGTTGACTGAATTGAATCAGCTGTGTTTAAGCAAGTTAATCACCCACCCACACTATATTCTGGCTTTCTTGTACCAGGGTTTGACACCACAGGGACGCTTTAACTAATACATTATGCAATATTAGTTAATTCTGTAATATTAGTTAATGTAGGACTATGGTGTCAAACCCTTGACCTGCTTAAACACACCAACTCATTCAACACATGAGTCAGTTGCCACGTTTAGGAGGTGTGTCTGAACGGAGCAATCACTAAACTCTGCTGAACTCTGGCCCTCCAGCACTGGACACCTCTGTTTAAAGTGTCAGCTGAGGGGAGGAGTGTAGCTGAGGAGGTGTGTAGAGGAGTGTAGCTGGGGAGGAGTGTAGCTGAGGAGGTGTGTAGAGGAGTGTAGCTGGGGACGAGTGTAGCTGAGGAGGTGTGTAGAGGAGTGTAGCTGGGGAGGAGTGTAGTTGAGGAGGTGTGTAGAAGAGTAGCTGGGGAGGAGTATAGCTGAGGAGGTGTGTAGAGGAGTGTAGCTGGTGAGGAGTGTAGCTGAGGAGAAGTGTAGTTGAGGAGGTGTGTAGAGCTCTGTTGAGAATAATCTTGAATAAGACCAGTGAGGTATAAAGGATTTAAATCATGAAGTGCTTTAAATGTTAGACCCAATATCTTGAAATCTTATGGGAAGCCAGTGAAGATTGTGAAAAGCAGGGGTAATGTGTTTATGACAAAGGGTACAAGTAATAATATAAGCAGTTATAGCCGTTAAAGAAGTAGTAGTTGGCAATGTGGATATGTACAGGTATCATCAACGCAACCATGGAAAATAATATGTCCAGTGGAATTTGATACATATTTAAAAAGGAGGGGTCCCAATACCAACCCCTGAGGGACATCATGTAGAGCAGTATAGAAAGCAGATTTTTAATTGAGTCAGTGAATATAAAGGGTTTCCTATTTTCAAGGTAATTAACCATTTTTAGTCAAGTTGGTAACACCTGCTGCTATGTCTATAACTAAACATACAAACCTAACAGGGCTGATCTCCATTAACATTTTGTTCATAAATCCATTTAAAGTTTTTCTCAGTCTATTTGATTCTTTTCTCAGATCAGAATTGAAATTCTCAAACCTGTTCATTCAGTCTCCACATCTCCTTGTTACTTGTGCAGATCATAATAGCGTTTCTCATTATGTTTCACATTTTGCAAATGCTGTTGCACATTTGTGCACATGGTCATGTACAATTCTCTGCTGTTTTTTGCATTATCAATTGCTTATGTAATGTTTATCAAAATGTGTTCTACTGATTGTCTCTTGAGTGGTCTTACCCTTCAAAACATTTAAACTTTAGGTAATTTCTTAGTTCATTACATGCAAAAATGCTGAACATGTCATAATCTCTCAAGCATAATTTGTACATTTCTATGAAACCTTTTTGGTACATTTTAATCATTTATCCTAAATCGATTAAATTGTTTTCACGTGAATCCTGGCTTTCAATAAGAAAGGGAACTTGTGAAGGTTTAGATCAACCAATGGTCAAACAGCTCCTTAACTATAGGTCAGAGGTGCGTTTCACGAACCTTCAATTGACAAACATACAGTAGACAGACACAAAACACTGCAGTGTCTCAAAGTTGCACAATGGATAGACAAGGATGTGTACAGGGTGAACAGCCAAGAAGAGGGTTAAGGCTGTGTGGTGGATGGCTGAGGGGGCAAAACAGAGGAAGAGGTTGGAGAGTCCATAACCAAAAGTTTGTCCCAGAAGAAATAAGGGTAACAGTTGTGTTCCAGGATTTAAATCATGGTCTTACAATGTGGACCAGGTTTTCAATCATGGTCTTACAATGGCTGTAGCAGGTCACCAGGTATAGCTGAATATTTGAAGAACAACCTTGTCTTCAGTCAGTCAAACATTTCATAGAAAGAACAGGTATGTAATTCAGAAATGTACACTCTGCTGTAATGCTGCACATGGAATCTCATCCCTGATCATGAGAGAGTTGTGAAGCAAGAGGATTTGCTGAAATATGTGGTCATTTGGCATAATGTGAGTTTTCACCACTCTAACACCATCAGGCAATGATTTGCCATTCATCATAGAATGCTGATGTAATTCCTCCCACCCGGTTCCCCATTCCTGAACCCAACTGAGGAGTTCTTCTGAGCATGGAGATGGAAGGCGTACGATCACCAGCCGCACACCCAGATGAACCTGCTGACTGCCATGGATGCAGTTTGTGAGGGGATCACAGCAAATGCCTGCTTGGCTGGATTAGACACTTCAGGAGATTCTTTCCACGCTGCATTGCAAGGTAAAATATCCAGTGTGACATGAATGAAAACGTGGTCCAACAGAGAGGAGCGTCAGGATGTCTAAAAAAGAAAACATGACTTTCTTTCTAATTTTTTTCTCAACAAATTGCAGTGTGAACAATATGAGTATATATAATAAATATAAATATAACAGTAAGAGAATATTACTGTATAAATGTGATTCTAGTCCAAATTCTTACTGTCTGTCTCTCACATACAGTCATGTGTAACTTTGTGTTCTCTGTAAGTTTGTATTTTGTGTGAAACACATACTGTTTCAGTTGATTATTGCCACAGAATGTGCAGTGTTCTTGTAATCAAAAGCTTAGCTAGTTTCCATGAGAATATACTTAGTGTACACTGTTGCACTTACTACATGACTAAGTATTTTGACTGCCTTGTTCAGAGGCAATGACAGACTAGTCATTCTGATGGCACTGACAAGTTGATTGACATAAATATTTGCTTTTGAGACAAAACAAAGAATTCTGAGCGAGGTACGTGCTTTTGCAGGTATGTTGTTGAGTTTTGAGAAATGCACTTATTGTGATGACAATGTAAATCATTATGTGAGAAATGTACCAAATCGACTGAGGAAAACTGTAAAAACAAAACTGTTTAATTGAAAAGAAAGCATAAATTTTAGATTCAAGCATAGCTCAAATGTTTAATGAAACTGCACTTGCCAGAGAGGTGGGAATGAAAAGGACTCTTCCTTTAAAAATATCAAACTAGGTCAGTTATTATTATTAGGTATTATAGTATTTACTCTCATTTCATCGAGATTAAATGTATGAAAAGTTTACCTGGCAGGGAGGGAAGTCAGAATGTATATGATGATTAAAGCCGTGAAACTTTTTGACAAGTGAGAAATGATCAGTAGACTTTGCTGTTATATACATGTATTGGTCTACACTTTGTATCAAGCAGCCATTCCTTGTGATAGAGAATGCACATAAACTGACATAAATTAACCTGTATTGAATAGCATAACACATGCTTACACACTTGCACCCCAACTCATGCTTGTATCAACTACCAGAAGACCCCTTCCTAAAGTTGGGGAAGGGATTACTCTGAACAACTTATGCCTATATGCCTACATGTACATTTATATACTCAGAAATGGGCAAATTTCAGATTTACCAAGGAGCATATTAGCTCCTTCCTAATGCTTTAGCTCCTTCCTAAAGCCCAGTGTTTGTCTACAAGATGGTCTATAGATTTATTGCCATTGGATTATTTTTATGGATGTTTGGCACAGTCCGACTGTTATGTCTAGAAACTATTTTATTTAAAAATATCCTCTTCATTTGATGCCCAAAAGGGGGCAGCGTGTGTCTTGAATTTGCAAAGTAGTGAACGAGGACAATGTCAGCACACATCCTCCACACCTACCAAACAAATTAATGTCCATGACTGCACAATTTAGAAGGTACATTTAGAGCCCGTTCTAAAGTACACAGTGGAAAATCAAATGGGCCCAGGAGTTGTTTGAACAAAAAAGCATGTATGGTTTCTCATCCATGTTAATCACACTGCATGTGGGATGCCTCATAACAGGATTCAAGAGCTGTTTCATGACTAGTAATCTCTTCTCACAAGTTCTCACAACCATCACACAATTGCACATTTCCCTATATAACACAATACAGAGGCTGCTCTTTGCCTCGTTGTAGTTCTTTATGTACTGTTATAGTTATGAAAAAAGCAGAAGATACAGTACTGTGCAAAAGTCTTAGGCAACCTTTAAGTTTATTGTTTTATTGATTTAACAATGGTATAATGACCATATATAATTACCTCTCAGTCTCCTTATTAGAATACAACCAGAGAATATAGTACATTTCTATGCAGTGTTGAAAAACAGAAGAGAAATCAGAAAAAAAAAACTTTTTTTGGCTACAGTGGCAAGTAGTTATTGTGACTCCTCTTACACTAGTAGGAACCAGGCAAGTCTCTTAAAGCCTGTTATAATATACCAAAAGATACTTCAGAACACCTCAGGACAGTCTCTGATGAAGACTTCTAGATGTGCTTATTGCCACCGGTGTATGTGTGTGTGTGTGTGTGTGTGTGTGTGTGTGTGTGTGTGTCTGTTTTTTCTTTTTTAATAAAGAGAATATATATGTCACTATACCATTACTAAAACAACAAATCTAATGGTTGCCTAAGACTTTTGCACTGTACTGTAGTTTCAGAGGACATCTTGCCTTGAAGACAATGTGTCTTCACACTACAGGTCATTTTGGGCTAATTGGGATAACCTAGCAGTTTAGGAAAGTTCTGCTGCTCAAATCTGCGACTCACTGCATGACTCACTGCATCATTCAACAGAGGGTTGCTAAACTAATTACCTACCATGCAAGCATTATTAATAATTCCTCCTTGCATTGTCCACAGCCTCTATAGCCTCTGGCTTGCAGGAGTTGGGCAGAACAATCTGCTTCCTAATTGCGAAGCATGGGTCTTCAGGGGTCTGTGGGTCTTTAGGCCGTGGCTTAGGAGTGTGGGGTCTGCTGGGAAAATGTAGCTTTGTTCAAGTTTGTACTTATAGGCAGAGTTGGTAGATGTTGGTAGATGTAACAGTGTCCCTGTTAGGTCCATTCAGACAAAGAGAAGAGGAATCCACCAAGAACAAAAGAAATCATCGTCCAGCATTACTGTCTGACTGATGCATACATCCAAACCTGCAGGTTCATACTGTGAGCAAAAAAAATCTACACTAATGTGGTAGATTGATCTAATTCATTGAGATATGGATGTATTTACCTGAGAAGGAAATATTTTTTGCTTTGCTTAACAGAGATCCTACATTTCTGGCCCAAGAACAGATTGATTGACATTTTCCAGTATTCATTGTAAATATGTGGACCTTGACAGAAACACAGAAGCCTGATCCAAAGTTGAAGATATTCTTTTAAACATGTGAATAATCTTGATATAGGGGAGACAAATTGGTGGATTTTTTTTTACCTTAAGAAAAACAGTAATGTAGCAGGTCATTTAAAACTCACATTTTATCACATTTGTAGAACTCTGACCAAATAACAAAATAAACCACATAAATTTGTCCAGAATGTGAAACCCAAGCTGGTTTGCAGAGTGGATTGACCAGTGATTATTACAGAGTATGTTTCCATTTCCTTGGAAAATTTACACAGTAAGAAGATTATTCCATAGTCCTTGTGAAACATCCACACACAATATGTTCTATAACTATAACTGACTCATGGATTGACTACAATTATAATTTAATTTCATATTATCAACACATTGCAGTGTGGATGCAGAGGAAATCAGCCTTCTCTGCACCTCATAGTGAAAACGATCAGTTTCCATAGCATCAAATACCTCACAGCTGGGACAAAAGCTGTGAACCAAAGCATCCTCACACTTTTGAACTGTGTTTTTACCAGCTGCATCTCATCTTTGGGATGGTACATTTTCTGTTTTTGTAATGATAAAATCAAACCCTCTGACTATGGTTTAGGATTTTATTTTTGCAGGTGCTCTGTGACTTCAAACCCAGGCCCATTTTATTCAGTCTCAATTATGAAGATTTTTTTTTTTATTTTGAGAGAGTTGTACAGAGAAAAGTACAGCCCAAATGGGTTGAAATTAATGGAGCACACAAATGCGGCTGTGTGCCAGATATCCTATGGAAGTCCCATGTGTGGTGGTTAGGGTAGGCCTCTAAGAGTTGGCAAGTGAGCTCAGAATCAGTGGTGCACTCCACAGAACCTACTCCCCAATACTCACCACAATCACTCTTGTCTGGGTGGAAGCCAGTGTGTGGATTGGTCTATATCCACAATGAAAGATGAGCTCATGACAGCTGGGAGTTTAAATCCTAATACTTCTTAATAACCCTCATTACACACATTTCTTATTTGTCATTAGGTTCAGCAATTTAAAATGTCTTCACCATTATTTATTCAGCAAACTTCTGACAATTTTCCTAATTTTGCATAATCAGGTGACATTAATAATAAGGAGGTTGTCATTAATATGCATATGCCCTTCTCAGTTCATTAATAATAAGGAGGTTATCATTAATATGCATATTCCCTTCTCAGTTCATTAATAATAAGGAGGTTATCATTAATATGCATATTCCCTTCTCAGTTCATTAAAAACAAATATTCAACATATAGAACATTTTGTGAAAGACTATAACAGGAAGTAATTCTAGTGATGATAATAACAGGTGAACAAAACTGAATTTTAATATTCTGTTGTAATATATATTACAACAGGTTGGGTGGCTCAGTGGATTACACCACTGACTTTGGCACAGGCACCACCAAGAACCAGCTAATGATCGATAAAACAGTCACCCAAGACTTTAGGACCAGACAGACCAACCTGTGCACCGCCTGGATTGACTACATGAAAGCCTACAATCCAATGCCCCACACATGGACCTTCACTGAGAACTCAAAGGGGCTATGGAAGACGACCCTTGAGGCCAACTTCAAATCAATAGCAAGTCAAGACCAAGTGTGATGCCCAAGACTAGGGATGTCCCGATCACGTTTTTTCTGTTCCCGATCCGATCCGAGTCATTAATTTTTTAGTGTCTCCCGATACCGAGTCTCAAACCGATACTTCTATTTTCTAGATAAGAACTAGATAATACTCTTCACACAGTGCACACATTACATTATAGTTAATAACATTAATCCAATGTTTATATTTAACAACTGCAATGCTTTAGAAAAAAAACTGCCAGCTTCCAAACTATTGTTAAGTGTTTTTTTTTATTTGTACTAAATAAAAGTAAACAAACTTGGTGCAACATTATAATGTAGTAGTGAAATGTAGTGTTGCGACGGCAGATCACACCGTGGTTCCAAAAGCTCTAAAAGACGCCAAAATCCTGTACTCTCTACCACAGCGATCGGCTGGTCATCCAAAGCAATGAATTCAGTGACCCTCTCTGTGATCTTCTTGGCCATAGCACTGTCTCGAGAGAACTTTTCTTTTGTTTTAAAACTTTCTGATAGCATAGATTGCTTAGGTACAGCCTTTAACTGAGTTGTCTGAACGAACTCACTGTATTCTGTTAAATGTTTATTTTTTAGGTGCCGTATTAAATTTGTAGTATTAAATGCACATCTGCTACTACCACCCCGTGAAACACTCATATTGCAGACATTACACCTCGCTGTTGGACTAATTTGAAGTAATTCCACACAGCAGACATTATAATCACGTTCTGATACAAGCTCTGCTCTCGTTTTACGATTCCTTTGTTTACGACAAAGATCGGGCTTAGGTTTGTGTTCAGAAAAGCCGATACCGATCAGTTAAAAAATGCAGTGATTGGCCCGATTCTGATCTTTGAGATCGGATCGGGACATCCCTACCCAAGACCAAGTGTGATTTACCAAGGAGATGCTCTGTCCCCATAGACCTGAACCTCCTCAGCGAAAGTGGTTTCAGATAACAGCTGCGAAATGGAGCAACCATCAGCTACCTGATGACATAAAGCCATATGCCAGAAATGAACAAGACATTGACTCACTGATCCATTTCACTAGGATATATAGCAGCGATATCGGAATGTCATTCGGACTGGACAAGTGTGCTTGGATGGTTGCAAGGAGAGGAAAGGTAGCCAGAACTGAAGAGATTGAACTACCAGAAGGCAACATTGCAGATGTTGAGAACAGCTACAAGTACCTTGGCATCCCACAGGCAAATGGAAATCATGAAGAGGCCACCAGGAAAGCAGCCACTGCCAAATACCTACAAAGAGTGAGGCAAGTCCTGTGAAGCCAGCTGAATGGCAAGATCAAGATCCAGGCTATCAACACTTATGCTCTACCAGCCATCAGATACCCAGGTGGTATAATATCCTGGATGAAGAAGGAGACAGAAGCCACTGACATAAGGACAAGAAAACTCCTCACAATGAATGGAGGGTTTCACCCTAAATCCAACACTCCGAGGTTGTACACTAAGTGTAAGGAGGGGGCTGAGGACTAGTGAGCATCAGAGCCACTGTCCAGGATGAAACAACCAAGATCCAGGAATACATCAGGAAAGTGGCCCAAAAATGACAAGGTGCTTAGGGAGTAACCTCAGGCAACAGAAGCCCAACAAGGAGATAAATGAGGAAGAGCAGGTGCCATCATGGGTGGATAAACCCCTACATGGCATGTACCACCAGCAAATAATGGAAGTAGATGAAAGGAAATACTACTGGCTGGAAAAAACTGGACTGAAAGACAGCAGATAGACACTAATCATTGTAGCCCATGAATGAGCTCTCAATTCAAGATCAATAGAGGCTGGGATCTACCACACCATACAGAACCCCAGATGTAGGCTGTGCAAAGATGCCCCTGAGACGATCCAGCATATAATAGCGGCGTGCAAGATGTTGGCAGCAGAGCGTATATGGAACGCCATAACCAAGTGCCTGGCATAATATACAGAAACATCTGTGCCGAGTGTGGGCTGGAAGTCCCAAGGTCAAAGTGGGACACTCCCCTGAAAGTGGTGGAGAACAACCAAGCTAAGATCCTGTGGGACTTGCAGACACAAACTGATAAAATGGTAATGGATAACCACCCGGACATTGTGGTGATGGACAAACAGCATAAAAGAGCTGTAGTGATAGATGTGTTAATCCCATGTGATAGCAACATCAGGCACAAGGAACACGGGAAGCTCAAAAAATACCAAGGGCTGAAAGAAGAGCTGGAAAAGATGTGGAAGGTAAAGGCAACAGTGGTTCCCGTGGTAACAGGAGCACTAGGGGCCGTGACCACCAAACTGGGGGAGTTGCTCCAACAGATCCCAGGAACAACACCCGAGATCTCCGTCCAGAAGATGTGTGTGTGTGTGTGTGTGTGTGTGTGTGTGTGTGTGTGTGTGCATGCGTTTTGAATGTATACAAGTTAAAATAACAAACTGCATATAAGGAGCACATACTTTCCCAGGCCATACTTGACTAGGCTACTTGCCAGTTGGGTTAGTTTGAGGCCATAAAACATTACTCAGATGTTTACAGTATAGTCCAACTAAATTCTACATGTAATTAATGCAGTTATTTTTGTCTCAATACTCAATACTCAGTGCTAACAAAGTTAAGATCTACTGTTTATGGGAAGGTCCACTGGAATTCTGCATCTTATGAGTTTAGGAATACAATGACAGTGTTGTTCATGTATGTATTTTAAGGCATATGTAAGACTTTCTATTCTTGTCTGTGGGAGAGACATTGAGTGTTTCCAGCTTCTAAGCCTGCGTGGGCACCAGCATTGTTTCCCAGTGGTAGGAACTTTGCACACAGAGGAGTTTTACGCTGCAAGCTGTCAAAGCCAAAAATGTTTATCTAAGGTTACACAGATCAACATTTGCTGTATGATTACAGAATGTTGAGCACATGGCAGCTCACATGAACACACTGTCTACCACTTCATTCCAGACATGCCCAGAATAGCTTGATTGCCTTTCTGTTTCTCTCATATACTTCCCTTTTCATGAATTAACCATGTTCATATCCTCAAATAGCCATGATTAGTGAACATTAATGGTTCATAAGGTGCATTTAACAATGTTTTCCTCCTGCTTCAACAACCCTAATACAATACCAAACATTGCAATTAGCTTAGCTTCTCTGCTATAGTTTTTATATGGGTTTGTGATGTATTGTCAGGTCTGTGTTTAAAGGTTAAAAATATAAACCATTTTAGCAATGTTAATACATATAAAAAAGATTATTTTATGTCACAGTATATGATACCTGGTTGATACAATGAAAAATAAAAAAGTTACAAAGATATTTTTACTGATAAAGTAAGCAGAATCTACAAAAAAAAAAAAAAAACCCTGGGCAGTATTATCATCTGTACTTTTGCTATGTGTTACACAACCATTTATACCTGTTCCTCCAGACAGAACAAGTTTTTTTTTCCCTCAAGGGTCATTATGCATTATATAAGTCTTTGAATAATCCCCTCATGAACTAAAACTCATGCACACTCCACATTTTGACTCTGCAAGCCCTAAGTCCCATGTCCATCTGTCATGCTTCACAACAGGGATGTTTTGATGTTTAGTCATGTGGAGTTTTTTACTGCTAAAAAATAATCCACAAAGAGAACCACAGTGGAGGAGGAGGAACATGCACAGATGGTAAAGGCACAAGACTCTCAGCTAACAGCTAAAAATTAGAAGGTGCAGACAATAATGAACAAGATTTTGAGTGGGAAAATGCATGATCAGAAACAAAGGAAACAAATGCACGATCAAAAACAAATCAGACCAAAAATAAAGTTGCCATAAAAACCATGACATTTACAAACAGATTCTCCTTAAATAATATCAAGCCTGTTTACAAAAAGTTTGGTCTTTATTTTGTCTGTCCTTAAAACATTAATCCAGCAGTTATAAGCAATACTTTTTTTGTAAAATGTAGTGGTGTTCTCTGTGATAACGTTCTCTTGAATATCTACTTGCCCAATGTTTACTTATGAACATTTTATGTGTATGGGATGCCTGCAGATCCATAGCTCTCACCTATAAGCTTTTTTGTCACCTTTTTTTTGAGAATTCTGCAGCATAAAAGCACATTGCATTGATCATTGTACTGAATTTCTTCCATTTGCAGGACTGCTGCTGGACTGAATGGATTGTGTAACGGGTGAGCCCCGGAGGGTTGCAAAAGCCGACAGGACTCGCGTTGTCGATAAATGTAAAACCGCTTTATTTTCCGGTTTCAGGAACACGAACTTAGACGTCAACAACAACATCAAAGACCGACAACACATTGTGACACACACACGCTTTTAAACACTCACCCTAACAAGACACATGTGCGACGTATTACAAACACAACAAGCTCATTCACGCGCCACGCCCACCACACTCGAACATACACATACGCTCATTCGTACAACACGACAACAGAACACACCTCCACACAGACACACCCACACAGACACGAGACGGGGAGGCGGCCAGGGCGGCCACCGTGACAGATGGCTGGAAATCCAAGGCTTTTTGAAATCCCTTCCATTCATATTAACTTCAACACCCTTTCAGTAACTTCCTCTAAGTGCTTTTAAAATCTCTTGATCAAGCCATACTGCATCATGTTACACATATTGTAACAGAGTTAAGGGAAGTGTTAAACATATACCTGAACTGATTTGTAACACATCTCTTATATTCACAGTTCGGTTCAGTTACATAATTTCATCATATTCAACAATTCTTTACTGCACAGAAACATACTCACACACAATGAACACTCTCTTACACAGATGTGTGTAATTAGGATTACTAAGTAGTGCTAAGTAGCACAAGCCAGTTGGTAAAATGTTTGTAGAAGCAAAAGCAATCCGCTTGAGCTCCCTGGTTTACATATTGAACAGCCACCTCTGCTCTTACTCAGCATTTTGAACCGCAGACACTTCCAACATTCAATGTCAGAATATCTCATAATTTATTCTACCAAATAGGACACATCTAAGGTTGTCAAACAGATTTCAGAACAAGATATAAACAGCCTCAAATGTGAAAGTATATAGAGTCAAACCCAACTCATAGACACAGATCCAGATCCAGGTAGACCAGGTAGAACTTTAGGCTTTTACACATACATACCTGCGCCATTTTTAATGATTTAGACAAGGCCTTCTAGTTCTAAAATAATCACACAAAAGCAGAATTATAGAGGAAAATCCATATTGATACTTATTTCCTCATAAATAT
>JAOXYF010000007.1:7231468-7241468 GCA_028565775.1 Sternarchorhynchus goeldii | reverse complement strand
ACTCCCCACGGCTCAATGAAGTGTCCCCAACAGTCGTAGACGTCGGAGCCGTTCTTGATCTCACTGAGGGAGAAGATGAAGTACTGAGGTGTGCTTAGGACCAGACTACTGATCCAGGTGCTTCCGATCATAATATAAGACCTCCGGGTAGGCTGCTGCAGGGTCTTCAACGGGTGGCAGATAGAGATGTAACGGTCTAGAGTCATCATAACCATCATATAAGTGGAAGCGAACATTCCTAACACCTGCAAGTGCTTAACTATCCTACAAAGAAAATCTGGACCGTAGAAACGAAATGTGATCTCCCAGCACAACTGCGGCAAGACCTGGAAAAAAGCTACTACCAAATCAGCCAGGCTGAGGTGCTTGATGAAGAGATGCATGCGAGAGGTCTTTTTCTTGGTATTGTACACTGCCACCAATACACTGATATTACCAATAACGGCGATAACAAAAGTGATGCTAAGAACTGTTATTTCAATTTTGGCGACCTCCTCGTTTCTGCCAAACGGATCGCTTCCATTGGTTAGAACAGAAGTATTGCCAGAGTAACCCATTGCTGAGTTTGTGGAAAATGTCATAGAAAACACTCGTCCAAGTCCAGGTTCAAGTTAAGGCTAAAGACAAATCTTTGGTTAAAAAAACAACGCGCCTGTAGATTTTCATGGCCTTGTCCTGTTGTTCTCTCCTCAGTTTCCGAAATTAACCACCACGATAAAGATGCGCTTCGCTCATAACGCACAAGGGGTTTGTTTGCCTACATCGGGATTCTCTTGTCGTATGTAACACAGTTCAAGTTAGCCGAGTCTTATAAATGCGTCACAGAGTTCAGCCACCACGCGCAATGCCAACGCCTACCCACCACTTTTTAGCAACCAGTCATGTACCACATAGACGGTTGAAGCATCCCCATCGGTTTGGAGTACTTAAGCACATTTCTGTGCATTATTCAATTATATGTAGTTTAATTTTCCAAGCAATCGATTTTATTGTTGATCAATTTTCTTCCGTGTTTGGGTGCACTGAAACATAACTTATTCTACTGCATTTAACAAACCAGACGTTAAGCAGGTATAAATGAACCACAGTTATGAGAAAAGACCTTCTTTTTAAAGTAATCATTAGAACAGTGTTTTTTCAAACTGAAAACCTATCTTAGGTAACATGACCCGATGTGATCATGCAATGTGTTACTGGATATATATGATTACCATTTGTTTCACCAAATCCTGTGCTGCTGCATATATAGTGCTTGACTCAAGGAGTTCAGGTTGGTAATGTGATAAAAGGATCGAGGGAAATATATACAGTACTTTTTCAACAAGAAGATGTAGCAGAGACAGAAAATTGGAAAGTAGCCTTAGAGCAATTACATTTTTGACGGACAAGGCTACCAAGAAGAGAAAAATATTAAGTTCTTGTTTTCTGGTTTTCCATGTCAGAAAAGTTCAAGTTAGATTATATTCAGATAATTAACATTTTAATATACTGGGAAGGAACTGTGAGTGTCAGTTATCATCCACTGGAGGTAAAATTAGGACTGAGAGAAAATCAATTACAGTTGACTATACTTTTTTTAAAAGAACGTCTTCTTTGAAGGCTTTATATGAAGAAACTATTTACTGAATAACATCTAGCATAATGACAATGATAATGATTTATCACTCAGAAAACCCTGCCATTCAAAACAGATCACAGGTAACACAGGTGTTATGGTTTAAGCAGTTGCAACATTAACTTTTTACACACAGTTTGAAGTTGAAATCATCAAATAAGAGTGTAAAATGGAATACATTAATAAAATGAAACTCAGATCAGCTATTTGGTGTTTTTGTTAAATGGAAATCAACAAGAAGGCAAATACTTGGGACTGACATTTTTCAGACCCTGAACAGCTTTGCAAAAAAATTGCAGTCCTCAAATATCTTCCGTCTACTCATTCTGCAGTTCTCAGCACTATTGAAGAGTTTGCATAAGCATGTATTTGCCAGAGAGAGAGAGCAAATTCATGCTGAGAGAAATGTAATTTGAACAGAAATGTTGTCTATACAACCCATATGTAAATATAACCCATGTGTAGGATCCAGAGTCAAAATAAATTAATATTTTTAAAGTCACACTTTCTTCAAAGCATCTATTCCATTCTGCTTTTGTTCCAAAACTCACTTGCATCTCTAAAATGTAAATGTTTAGATGCATTTTTTGCACTGTTGTTCCATTTGCAATGGTGAAAAAATGTGTGTGCGTCACTACAAAATAACATATCCATTGAGTTTTCCTGAAGTTAGTGCTAGTGCAGCTGTTATGAACACAGCTTACTTTCCTGATGACTGCCTGCTGTACCCCTATCCCAAAGTGCACCTACTTCTAACCCCCACTCTAATACGCAAATATGGTTGAGTACACACTAGAAAAACAATCACATATTACAGGTGCCGTAGAACTTTAAATGAGTTCTATGCTTCTCCAGAAATTTTGATAAAAAAAAAAGATTATGTCTAAAATATATTTTAGCAGTGTGAAAAAACAGTGTGTAATGATATTATGTATAATGTAAATAATGTAAATGATATTAATATTGTCACAGTTCAAGTAGCATTCAGCCAGATTTGCCGCCTCACACGTACCTACACAGGCACACGCCAAGCCAGTTCTCAACCACTCCCATGCTTCTGCTCACTTATCCTAGGCCCTCTGTGTTTCAGGTGTTCATCAATGACGTCCTGATGAAATCCCTGTGTGGATTTGTTGTTACTTACATTGACAACATCCTGGTCTGTGTATCTTCCCTCGACCAACATTTGAATGACGTACACCGGGTCCTTTGCACTCTCCTAGACAATGGTCTCTACAGCTAGTGGGAGAAGTGTGTTTCACATCACTGAAGTGAATTTGTTTAGTTACATCATTAAGGATGCTTCCATACAAAGGTGTGGTGGAGGCAGCAACTGACAGGTCCTGTCTCAAGACATGCCAGGAACTGCAGCTACACCCAAACCCCCCAAGGGAATGGTGTAGGGAATGTGCTGTGCCAGCATTTAGGTGTGAGACAAAAGTTTAAACCAGTAGGCTTTTTTCTCTAAGACGCTCACTTGGGCAGAATGCAACTACAGAGTGGGAGACAGAGATCTACTGGCAATGAATCTGATCTTCAAGGAGTGGAGGCACTGGCTCAAGGGGATCCAACCACAACAATCTCCAGTCCTTACAGAGTATGAATAGGATGAATAGCCCCCCAGTCTGCATTCTTCTCTGCTTTCATTTTTCTATCACCTACAGGCCAGGATCAAGAATACCTCTCTTGGATCAGCACACTCCAGCTCTAGTCTGACAGGTGGACTCCTCTCAGTATTCTACTAGCGGCTGGACCCAGATCTGGTGACCTTATTTCATCGAGCTCATCCATGCTGATGACTCAGTTATGGAAGAAGAGTGCTGTCCCACAGAGAACAACAGAAGACCAAAACAGTTCCACAATTCCACCAGAATTGTCTGCTGGGAGAAATATTGGAAACATGTATAACACAGCAAATATATAACAACGTTAAGTAACAAGTAAGCACATTATTTTTCCTTCAAAATTACTTCATGAATCTTGAACAGTGTTTAATGGAATATTGGATCATTCATCAAGAAAAAAAACACAAAGGAGATGGAAACCTACTTCACTCTCTGCACTGTAGAAGATCCCATAAACTTTCACAGTTTAGATCTGGCATTGGCCTTTTATACAAGCAGCTTCAAACACCATTCTTGTCATAAAGTCCAGCTTGTTTGACCTAATGTTTCTGTTGAGACATTGAGACATTGATGATTCAGTTTTGAGGCTGTACATTTGTGGTTTTTAGTCCCTATCCTGTTCATCTATTTTACAAATAGGATAACAAGAGATCAAAATAAATGACTCAGATACAAACATAAACAAACACCCTCACATCCCTACCAAACACCCTACCAAAACAATTTTTTGTAAGTTAATCTTTTGAATAAACAAAATGTGGTTAATTAGCAACTTACCTCTCTCTCATTTATTTATCTCAAGGAAAGAGAGACAGAGGACAAGTCACAAATGAATCAGTAAAGTAATTTTATTTGATTGAAACTAGGGCTTGACTTTGTTCACTGAATATTCAAGAGAGAAAAGATTCTGTCTGGATGAAATTCCTCCTCTTCTCAAATGGTCTAGTTGTTTTCAGGGTCAGACCAGGTTTCTGAAGGGTAGAGTGAGTATTGCACACTGGATGAACAGTACAATGCTGTTGAGAACTGAGAATCTATTTTCCAAGAAATTCAGTTTACTATATGTCAAGACTGCCATCATGTGCTCACTTACTCACCAATTAACCTTATTGCTTTCACTTGATCACTTATATCACTAAATCTCTATCTTTTTATTATGTATGATTCCTCTTCCAAACTGGCCTGACGACCATAGAAATCGTTCAATTTTATAGCAAACTTGCAAGTACTGAAAAACAGCAGGCCTTCCAAGTAAATGTTCCAAGCAAAACATGTTTTAAACCCCCCACTAGGCACTGAATAGTTATTTGAAGCAAGATGGACCAGGCCAATGCAGAGTAGAGTTCTTAACGCCTTATGTGTCATGTGAACTGTTTCTTCCATCCAAACTCATGGAAAAGCACAACTCCAGTCCACTATTCTGGGTGGAAGCTGCCCATTGGTCCCAGTGAAGGAGCAAACCAGTCCATCCACAGCATGACGATAAGAATCACAGGAGAAGCCACATTGCTCATCTCAGATGAGAGTTAAAAGCCACCTTCTCCAAGCTTCCTCTTTAACTGTTCTGAAGGCTAAAGCCAGAAGGCAGCCCTGGCTCCTCCCTCTGGGCTGAGATCCTCTTTCTGATCACAGTCACTACATAGAAATGGATGTCTGCTATAATAAACATAATAACTCTCCCATAATAAAAATGAGATTTCTTTATGATTTTACCTATAACAATATGCACACAAACAAAACATGATCCATGATGCACTTTTTACTCCCAGATTCCACCACTGTTCCTTATGAGAAAAAGTTCGTGTAGCCAGTCATAAGACAGTCTTTTAAAAATGCTTCAGAACAGGATCTACAGTGAATTATGTTTTAAATTTGTGTTGTTTCGTTGCTGAACCATGCTAGCTTGTTATCATGGTTATGTCTGGTGAGAGTGACCCCAAGCAGACCCTATATGTAATAGCACATGTTTGCGATTATGATTCTCTCTAACCACTTCAGTATTCCCTTTGAGCAAATAAACTCCCCATTTCTCATTCTGAGTTTCATCCCTCTGACGTCTTGTGTTTCTCTTTTGCTTGGTTACACATTTTTTAACAGCTTTACTATTCTGTATGACAGGACTTCTAGATCTGTGACCAAGAGAACATAGTCTCAAGGGTGAAATGAAGAAAGTAGTATATGGGTGAATTAAACATGCCCATGAAAACAAAGAAAAACTAACAAAGCAAGCAACAGTGTATTTTATGGTGTGAATGTTGATGTATTTCCAACCACATAATCTAATGGGAGAAATCCTTACTCTGGTCACTTCTCTCACTCTCTCAAGTCAGTATACATAGCTTTATTGTTATTAATGTGTCTAACGCAATAAAAATTAATAATATCAATAAGGATACTAGTAGCTCTGTCAGTGTTGGTCTGTCTAGTCAATGGTGAATGTCTTGATAAAGAACTGGATAAACCATAACCTGGTTTTACAGCTAATAAAGTTTTGAGCTGAAGCATGACATTTTTGTAAGAGCAGGGATCTTCAAACATCTACACATACTTTAACTTCTATGTGTTAATGGTATGTTTGCGTGCCTGTTTTTTGTGCGTTCGAAAAAGAAACAACAGAAACACAGACGTGTATGTAACAGGGGCATGGCACCTTGTGAAGGTGGCAGTAAGGGAGCGGAGGGCCGTACTGGAGTGGAAGAAGCTTCATTCTCCGTAAAGCAACAAGCACGCAATGAGTAACACTGCCATAGCAAACAGAAACGAATTCTAAAGCAACAACTTCTCAAGACGCTTCAGCTTGAGTTCGTATCGCAGACAGGCTTCTGCAGCCCTAGCTGAGCGAATGTTCAGCGGCGACTGGCAGGACTTGTGGGCTTATAAATGGAGGTGATTAATGTAATGGGCAACACCTGTGTGTTAAACTGGGGACTTGGAAAGGTGTAATTGGGGTGTGCATTGTTGGTGGGCGTGTCTGTGTAAGTGGCTGCCTGCCGCACAGTGACACCTTTAAAATCTTACCTTCTTCACACCTTCTTTCTATATTGAACATGTGTGAAAATGCTTTATTTTAGTTTTGCTTAAATTTCAGGATAATGCACTGTTGTCACATCTGCATTTTACAGTGTTACTCCTACATACTACATTCCCCATAAACTGTCTGTTTATTCACAATGCCTTGTGTATTGGTCACAACACTGCCTTGTTTTGTCTATTTGTCCTTTGTATTTATATCCCTAGAGTTTGATTTGCATTTTGGAATACAGTGTTTCCAATTGTGCATTGTTTCCAAGTTTTGCCTTGTCTGTTAATTATTAATTCCTTGTCTACAAAAACAAAAACAAAAAAGCATCTCAGTAGTAATAATTAGTAGTAAACTGGCACAGTGGGTAAGTCTATATGTGTTCTGTATTGCTGTTTGTTCCTAGGACAGTGTTGATTTCCAGTTTTAAGGGCCATAATGTCCTCAGGTATTTGTATAACCTGATGGTTTGCTAGAAGTCCTGCAAATCATCACTACATTTCAGCACTTACTTAAATAATAAAAATTAGCATAATCTAAAGTAGAATAATCTATAGCCTATATATAAAAATATATAGAAACAGATTTGAATAATACATATAGAAAGAAATTGCTGAACATGTTTAAACCCATATATACTTACAAATACAGTCAGCTTGCTACTAATACTTTCTAAAGTACAGCTAGCATTACCCCATACATCTTTCTGAATTCGAAATGTCATATTTAGACAAGATTTTCAAATGTGATGAAGTACTATGTATGAATGCATTCACACAGCTTGACATACAACAAAATCACAATAAAGATGAAAGAAGCTGAACTGGACCGCATCACTCTTTTTACTGCTGTGATTTAGCAGCATTTTTGTACTGCTTTTCTTATCATATCATTCACTCCTTCGTTCTAGTTCTAGTTCTAGTATATGGTGTGTATGTGTAGCAATGCTTCCTGTCCAGTGCCACCCTGGTAAATGTTTTTTAAGCCTCTCCTTCATCCTGCTTTGCCAGGAGCAAAGCTAAAGAGATTTCGCTGACTAGGGTTACAACTACTTCCCCTCCAGTTCAAGGCAAACTTCCTCCAGTGATGTATCGCTCTAATCTGAACATTGGTGTGTTCAAGGTTCAAGAGTCTATGAATTAATGGAGATAACTCTTACAGACTCATAGTTTTTTTTTGTGGTACGTCATGCACCAGATAATATAACCACTTATGTTTGTCTGGAACAGAGAAATTGACACATTTTTCTCATTTAGTATATACATCATATATAAAGGACCATATGTGTACAATCTAAAGCTGTAGGTACATACAGCAGATACACTGTATAATCAAATGCTTAAAAGTTTACATAACCTACTTCCTACAGTCTGCCACTCATTATTTTACTGGCTAGGATGTATTCTGTGAGTCGAAAACAAAACACTTTTTGTAAGTCTGCTAAATGGCTCAAATGTAAATGCAAATGTAGATAATCTAATGACTTAATCAATTCCACATCCTGTATGATTTTAAACATTCCCTTCTATGTAGCAATTTTTCTTTTAATAGTCTATTAATGCAGTAGTGTTTTACTAACACTTTAACATCTTAAACCATTTGCAATACATCACATATTATGTAATCATACAATACATCACATATGTAATTATACAATACTGCATTGTTTAACATCAGAAGGTTTTGTTTTTTTTTCCAGTTAATTTTCAATTCACTTTTCTACTCTCAGAGAACAGTATTTCCCCACAAAACCTGTGTGCTTTTCCATGCTTTTGAAACAGCGTACCCTAGCCAAGTTTTTCTTTGTTTTATGTTAAGACTACATTCAACAAAATGGGACATATGTAAGAAATACAAGTTATAGAGCCCAATGGGAGATATTGGTGCTGAATTTACCTGCTGCCCTTTGCACAATATTTAGTCTAATTATGCCATTCACACAGCTTTCTTGAACACTATAACCTTTAGCACAAAAACTGGGCAAGCCTAGTTTTACTGGATTGCAACTAGCATTTCAGCAATGTTAAGGTTTGTTCATGTAGTGTCCAAAAGATATGTCCTTCATACTGTAAGCTCTTCACACATGATTTAAACACTTTAATTTAATGTATGATCCATGTCTCACACTATATATCATGCATCATATGTCACGGTTCTCATTTCTACTGATGTGGTTCCTATAAAGTCTCTGTTAAATGGTTTTGTTTTAGTTTTATTTCTGTCTCTGCCCATCTTTAAGTCTGTGTTCATGGCTATTATTGCTGGTCATTTTCTTTGTAATTTAATGCCTTATTCCTTGTATTCATTATCCTTCCCACCTCATGTGTTTGACAATGCATCTTTGGTTTTGTACTGTTCTACCATTACAAATTGATGGATTGCACTAAAGAAAAATGGTGCTTGCTCACCCTTACTACTGCCTCTCATGTGATCCTGCCTAACAAAGGAAAACAAAGCCTTTCGTCAGAGCCTGAATATATGGACCATAAATTTAAATGAATCTGCTATACAAATATGGTACTATTTTATACGGATTCCATTATATATTAATGTAGTGCAGAAAGAGAAGAAAAAATATTAGAACTGGAAAAAAAATGGACCACAAATTTGTAGTTACAATGGTCTCTGTGTGTTTCACTGTAATAATGGTAAGAGGATATATTTTTAGTACTCAGTAGATTTGGACGTGTTTAACCAATTCAAAGCAAACATTTCTTTAGCCAGCTTGTCCTTTCCTCAGTTGATATAAAATGTATATATATAACTTTATAACAGTTTATAACAAATAACTGTCTCTAATAAGACAAGCTAGTGAGCTAGATTGAAATATGACTACATAGCTATAAAGTGTTCATAAGTATAAGTACATTTCTGAAAATAGATTCCCAATTAGTATAAAATGTACTATAAGGTCCACATATTTTTGTTTGGAAAGCAAAAAAAGAGTTATTGTTACTGTTAATAGTGGTATTAAGTAGATAGTACTAAGTGTGTATCTATGGACATATACACAATATAAAGTTATTGTCACGATGCGCCAGGCCCCCAGCACAAGGGACACGCCCACTCCATCACTGCACACACACCCATTTCCTGTTCATGTTCACCAACTTATTAAAAGCACCTGTTTTCAATCCCATTCATGAGCCCACAGTCTTCACTGCACGTTTGCTGAGACCAGACCAGAGATGCACCAGGCGTCGTGTTACTTCAGTGAACTGGTTGGCGTTTATTTTGCACTCTCCTTTATTTTCATTTTGTGAGCTGTGTAAACTGTCAGCACTCGCTTGTTTTAGCATCTGTCAGAAATGGAGAAGAGTTCCTCCTTCTCTAACCTTTCTTTACGCACCCTCCTTGCTGCCATCACACTTATAGTACTTCATTTTATAGTACTATAGTACACACTTTATTTTTATAGTAAACACTTTATTTTATAGTACTATTTTTCAAAAAATCAGTTCCTAAAAACAGTTACAATGCATTTGTAAGGATTACATAAAACCATACAAACTAGGGGTGTGCATCTCTCCAATAAATGATGATCCAATATGCATCTCGATACATACGGTACGATGCGAATCAGAAACGATATATTTTAAATTGAATCGATTCGGTTCGATTCAATTGAGAAGGATTTTGATACAATTCAGTTCACTGTAATAATGTATGAAATACAATTTATGATTCAACATAAATTAATACTAAAAATGTGTTTTTGCTTGCATTCAAATACTGTAGATT
>JAOXYF010000007.1:7212567-7231368 GCA_028565775.1 Sternarchorhynchus goeldii | reverse complement strand
GTGTGTGTGTGTGTGTGTGTGTGTGTGTGTGTGTGTGTGTGTGTGTGTGTGTGTGTGTGTGTGTGTGTGTGAGATGTATTTGTTGACAGAAAATTTCTTGACATTCAAAAGTGTACATTTTCTGTGCAGGGTTTTAATCATTAATCCTGCCAAATCAAATCTCTAAATCACATTTAATGACATGAAGGAAATGAAGACTTTTTATAACTGTTACAATATACTTGCAAGGGTTACTGGCCCTTTAATACTGGCACCACTGAATGTGTGTTTGGGTCATTTTATTTTTATTCCCTTCAAAAACAGCATGCATGTTTTTAGTACTTATTACAGCTTTCCGTGGCAGCAGTACAATGCCTTTAATATATAACTAACTTTAATAAATAAGTATTAAGGCTGCTGAACGCATAAGAATAAACTGCAAATCTTTTGTATCTGTACTTGTGCTGCTTGATCTCAGTGCCGCTTTTGACGCTATTGCAAATAATTATCTTCTTCATAGATTAGAGAATGTAGGAATAAAGGGAACAGCTTTCTCCTGGTTTTAGTCCTATCTAACTGGTAGCTATCAGTTTGTTGATGCTAATGGTGATTTCTATACACAGACAAAAGTGAAGTTTGGTGTTCCTCAGGGTTCTGTTTTAGGTCCATTACTTTTCTTCTTGTATTTGCTGCCTTTAGGTGAAGTTATTTACATTCATGGTATTAATTATCATTGTTATGCTGATGACACAAAACCTGATGCAAGAAATCATCTTGATAAAATTATGGAACGTGCAATGGACATTAAACACTGGATGCTAAATAACTTTCTTCTCCTAAATTCCGCTAAAACAGAAATATTTGTTCTAGGACCACAGACAGCTAGAAGAATGCTTTCAGATTTTGTTCTATCTTTGGATAGTAACTTGGTCGCTTCATGTGAAGCAGTAAAAAACCTTGGAGTGATTATTGACTCAAGTCTTTCTTTTGAGGCTCATGTAGACAATATTTCTAGGACAGCTTACTACCACCTCAGAAACATTGCTAAAATAAGAAATATTTTGTCTCTGCATGCTGTAAAAAATTAGTTCATGCCTTTGTTACAGCTAGATTGGATTACTGTTACTTGCTGATTAAATATTCAGGTAGGTGTATTCAAAAACTTCAATTACTTAAAAATGCTGCTGCTAGAGTCATTACTAGAACCCAAAAAAATGATCACATTAACCCAATCCTTAACCCAAAATATAAAACCTTGCTATTAACCTATAAATCACTAAATGGTCACTAAATCACTAAACTACACTGTTAATCTTTTATGACCTACAACATCTACTCTGATCATTGTTCAAGTCTAGACTGAAGACATATCTGTTTGAAAAAGCTTTCTGTTAGGTTGAACAGACTTAATCATTCTCTCTTTTTTTTCTTACGTCTGTTTGTCGACCTATACCTGCCACACTTGGCAGTCTGACCTGCCAAGAAATGGCTCCAGTTTGCCTGTGGGCACGCCACTGCAGCCTGTGGATGAACCGTTACGGCATGTGGACCTGCTGCATGTGGACCTGCTGCATGTGGACCTGCTGCCCGTGGACGTGCTGTTGCCGTGTGGACATGCCGATACAGCCACCCCTAGAAATGAACTTTTATTATGATATAAAGTGTAGACATTATTTATAAAATCTCGGACTATTGCTAGTTGGGCCACCCAAAGGAGGATGGGTTTCCTTTTGAGTCTTGGTCCCCCTAAGGTTTCTTTCTTATTCTCCTTGGGAGATTTTTCTTACCACTGTGGCGCTCGGCTTGATCATTAGGGATCTGGACCCACACGTCTGTGAAGCTACTTTGTGACAACATGTGTTGTAATATGAATAAATTTGAATTGAACTGAATTGAATCTTGGTAGTTAATTGATTAATTGATTCACTGAGCCTGACAAGTACTATATCTATGCTCAACATGTGGACTACAATAAAGTAAGACCATGATGCAGCCTTGTAAATTTACTTTCCCATTGAGAAAAGTGAGAATCTTCTTCCTTTTCTATTTCTTCTATCTCCTATGTGTTTAACAAATTGGCTCTGCATGAACTTGTAATCTTTTATGATCTCCTTCTGTGCTGAGAGGCATCTGGAAAATATATTTTTTTCAAACCACAAAACCACTTGTTTCAGATTAAACTAGATTTAGTGTTTTTGAGCTGACACAGGTTTTTTTTTCAGTATTTAGATTTTAACACATTGGTGATACCAGTAATCTTAAAAAAATCACTAGACAATGACTGCTGAATTTTCTGCGATAAGTCCTTATCTGTATCTTGGTGCATATATTCAAAGTACATGATACATCCTTCCATGCATTATTTGACTCAAGATGAGTACACTTTAGAACAATTCATGGAAAAGGATATCCTGTATGTGTGTGTGTGTAGTCTTCAGACTGGACTAGTGTTGCAGTGCTCTAGCAAAAATGCAAGGTGTTTAATTCATTTGTCAGATACTGGGATTTTAAAAAAAAACACAAAAGAAGAATATATAGAACATAGAGAGACAGGGTAAGTCAGTGATAAACATTAAAGACATAATAATGATGGGAAAAGTTCAACTGTTAACAGGAGTATAAGACATGTCTAAAATGTTTAAAGAGAAAATGTTTATCTTTGCTTTTTTTACTTAAAATACAGCAGTGCTCTCTTATTTTCTGTGATTTCTAGCCAACACAAAGAATGTGCTTGTTAGTATAAATGTATGGTACGAATACTTGAAGGTTACAAAACATGTTCTGTTGTGGTAGCTGCTTATTGCAATGCATGTTCTTATATCCTGTTCTTATATCCTGCTAGGTTTGATTTTCATAGGCTTGATTTCTGTGCTCTATAGTCCTACACTGTGGGAAAAAAAAACAGGTGCCAGGCAATGATCCAACATGTGTCCACTCATCATCCAAAATACATGGAACACAATGGAGTAAATGAACTGAAGCTCTATAACCAGTACAGCTGGATTAGGAATTGCTATGGCTTATGTAATGTCAGCTGTTATTCAATAGGAAAAGCAAAAGACTTCCTGGTACAAAAAAGATGATATACTTTTAACATACACATATATACACATATATACACATATATACACATATATACACATATATACACATATATATATAGATATAGATATAGATATAGATATAGATATATATATATAGATATATATAGATATAGATATAGATATATACATATGCACACAACTTCAAGAAAGAATATGCATACAGGAAAACCTTAGCATTTAGCTTTTTAAATGCTTTCTGGTTAAAAACATTGTATGCAGCTTTTTAAAATGTTTTAAAATTTTTTAAAATTTTACTTAATTATTATCTCTGTAAGTCAATTGTACACTTATTGGACTTCTGTATCAAATTCTTCGGGCCAAGTAGTGCTATATTGTAGCTGCTGTTCATATTGCTTTTGCCCTTTGACCTCAATAACCTGATGCTATTTATCCTTTGACATTTATGTCAATTCCTTCTCATATTGAATTATTATATTCAGTATTACTTTGTACACTTGCCAGAATGTTTTATAGTCATTTGTCCTTTAATGTTCTGCAGGATTTTAAAGGATTTATTTCCCATAAGATTCTTTTGGCATGCAGAACAGTACACAGTTTTATTGTTATTCATCTTCTGATATTGGATTGCACCAACATAGACGCATCTGGTCGCCAGATTATCCATAAACCATCATGGAAACCATTTTCACTGAGACATAACCAGCAAGTGTCATTTTCTGCCAAGCAGTTTTTTGCAGTACTGCCAAACAGTTTTTTTAAACATGTTTTTAAACATGGCACTGAGTTTTTTTTTATTTTCATACCCCTTGCTGAGTAAACTACCACTTAAGGAGAAGTGGAGGCTTTCATACACTGTTATACGAAGTTCTACCTTCCCTCTAAGATGCAGTGGAAGGAACAGACTAAGAAAAATATGCATTTGGAGACTTTCTTTACAGAAGTCTTAGCAGCCCAAACACTTAGAATCACCAGCGATAAGGAATATTTGATTATTCATTAAATCTGTATTTTCTTAAAAAGATTGCTGTAAAAGTGAATGCCTATAAGACCATTTCATTCACACATTATCTTTAGATCTTAGAACAAAAGTCTGAGGAAAAAAAGCAAACTAAGTGTTATTAAAGCAATGAAACATACTATAAAAGTAAAAAAAACATCTTCAGTCAAGCCTGCAACTAACAGATGTTTAAAAACCTCTACATTTTATATATGTCTCTAGAATTAGCATGCTTAAAACTACATAAGAGAGAGTGAGAGGTGGCTGTCAAAGAAATACAAGTAACTCTGTTTCTGAAAGAATTTTAATTAGAAGCTCAATTTAGAAACTAGGCAGACTGCAACAAACAATTAGCAGTTTATCTAATTTCAGGTATAAAAAAAACCTGTATATAATTAAAATAAAATTAACCTACATAAAACAAAATGAATTATGCACAATAAATATGTAAAAGTGTTAGACATCAAGTCAATGGCATTACAAAGTTAGAGGATAAAATTACTGTTAAAATTACTGTCAGTTGTATTTGCTTTTGGAAATCAGATCCATCTTTGTGAAACGTCACAGATTCATACAATCAAAACCAAGAATAAAAGAATGGAGTTTTACCTGTGTCAGTAATACTTAAACAGTTGTGAGTATTACCTTACTGCCATCTGCTGGTGGATCAGAACATCCTGGACTAATGACAGTATTGCCTAGCTGGGGCCTTAAAGAGTAAATCCAACTGTGTTTACTTCCAGTTCATCCTTCAAGTGTCTCGCCTAAATATGGTCCAAATCTTCACATGATCAGTGATACGCATCATAATTTCTCAGCTGCATGTCATGTTCACTGCAGTGAGTAATTGCAGTGGGAATGTGTACATGACTTAAAATAAATTAAAAAAAAAGATCAGCATTAAGGATCATACAGTTAGACCTCATACAGATGTCTGCAATATACATGCCCCCACTGAACGCCAAATAGACATCACTTCAGTCTAAAGCTCCGTATTAATGTTCTCTCAACCATTAAAGTTATTGTTAGTAATGCTCAAATGTGACGGGTCACTTTATTCTTCAGGTTGTTGAGTTCCAGTTCCAACTGTTTGATTCTCTCATCTTTATCTCTGAGCTCTTTCTGCAGTCGTTTAAGTTCATCCTTTTGCCTATAGAACATTTTCAGGAACTAACACACACACACACACACACACACACACACACACACACACACACACTTAAAATTCATCTTCCACATCTCCATTAAATAGCAGAAACTGTACACACTCATATTCAAACACACAATCATATTTACACACCTCATTGTCTGTCCTGGGAGAGCCATTCTCCAGCAAGTCAAGTCCTTTCAGTGCCAGCGCTCTCCTTTCTCTCTTAGCAGCTTTAGGACCAGCTAGCTTCAGCTGCTTATAGTTCTCTTTAAGGGACACTAAGACAGGTCCTAGATAGACACGCATCATCTCACATCAGAGAATATATATGTTTAGATCTCTGATATAAAACTCATGTCGAATGGAATGGCTGCTACCTCGGTCAATCCCACTGAGCCACTCATCAGCAGTGAGCGCTGGCTCTGCACCTGCCGTCATTGGGTAGATGTCCT
Source organism: Sternarchorhynchus goeldii (assembly GCA_028565775.1). Classification (NCBI taxonomy): domain Eukaryota; kingdom Metazoa; phylum Chordata; class Actinopteri; order Gymnotiformes; family Apteronotidae; genus Sternarchorhynchus; species Sternarchorhynchus goeldii. Next base: position 7,225,725 of record JAOXYF010000007.1, on the reverse strand, counting down.
CCTGGAACGTCTCTGCCTGCAATAGAATATGAAGTCCATTTGCCAAGGTGACATTATTCATTCATTTATTGCACCTTTCCAATTCACATCAATTGAAGCACCTGTATGTTATTGAAAGCGGAGGGACCTAACTTGTCCAGGAACTCAGGACACCTCTGGTATAAACTCACTCACTCTGCGCGGCACGATCATCGAAACGGGTTCCACTAGACCTTTCAGAGTAACCAGTTTATAGAAACGGAACACTTCACACTCTCCCACATCCAGACCCCGCTTTGGCATCACACCTGTTAACACCAAGGGACGACATTATATTTTATATTTAATGTGCATTGCAGAAGACCTCTACACTTTTTCTTAACAAGCTCTCTTTTGGTTTATAACTAAATAAGTTGCAGGCCAAATTTACTGCATTTACTGAGATTATTCATAGTTACATGCATTGCTATAGATATTCTATTACTATACTATACTACACCTACCGAGTCCTTTCTGGGGAGCAGAAGACCTGAATTCCATTAGATATTGCAGGTGGGGCTTCTCTGGACTCACCTCATAGTATCTGATATTACCATCTCCCTGTGGACCACAATTGAACACCAAACAATCAAATACTTATTTCGTCACTGGATCTACAGACAACTAAAATCAAAATCAGCAAAAATCTAAAATCGGCCAATAATGGGTAAGAATAAGTTCTTCATCACACCTACAGTGCTACGTTGTAGATTGGTAGTAACTTGCCTTGCCTGCCAGGTAAAGCATGTGTGTGTCTGAATCATAAAAAGGGAAGACGAGTCCAGAAAGGCCATCTATCTCTTCCTCAATGATTGGCACAGACAGGTCCTCCTGTAGTACACACATGCTCACCCAGTCAGTCACTCCATACTTCTGGAAGAGGTGAGATATTTTGTGATAATGTGCCACCATGATCCATGTGAAGCTCACCTGATCCCACAGTGCTACTTGTCTTGTGTTCCATCGCGAGGCTCCTGTCGTCAGCACACGTTTCATGTCGCCCAGAAACACCACCCTGCTCACTCGGTGAGTCTTACTGTCTGTTTCCTGTATACATGTAAAGAACAACAATTCCAACAGAGAGCCACACTTCTATATCATATTCAGAGTTATAAATGGCAATCAGACATGGCTTGTTATCAAGTGAATGAAAACTCTCTACTGCTTTCATTCTGTTGATAAGAGCAATGTTTTTTTTTCTGATAGCCCTAGAGAGAGAGAGAGAGAGACAGCGAGAAAATGTGTGTGTGTATTTTAGTTTAGTTTAGACATTATTTTAGTTTACTGATGTCTATTTGTACATCAATAATACATCTCTGTCCAAGAGATACTGTAATAAATGCAATACAATGTGATCATTATGCAATAAACAACAGGTAACAGGCAAATGGTGACAGGGGGCTATTATAGTTCTGGTTCATTGTTCAGATATTAAAGTCCCCTACCTGTAGCACCCTTCCTGAACGTGCTTCTAGAATTCGTATCTTTTTGTCCTTGCAGCAGGTGGCCAGCAGGCTTCCGTCTGTATTGAAGGACATACAGAGGACCACATCTGTGTGGCTGTCAATCATCCTCACAGCCTCGCCCTTCTCCAAGTTCCATAACAGGATCTTTCAAAGAGTGAAACAGTGGGTGTCAAAGGAAGTCAAACGGAATCGCGGTGGGTGGGGGGGGGGAAACAACAATGAAATAACGGTTTATGCAGTGATTCATGTGTCATCCAAAACATTGCATGCTACAACCCAGCTAACTAACACTGTTATTATAAAGTATTTGATCAATTATTTTGTAAATGAAGCCTTGCTGATAAAAGATAGAATTTCTTTCAAGTTCCAATATAAATGTTATAATCACTGGATATTTGTATATGAGCACTAGATGCTACACTGTATGTGATGTTGCAATTATGATGTTTTTGTACAAATAAATGACTGTGTTCCATCTTGACAATGTTTTATATTACAGACACCTGTACTACTGATACGAATTAAGCACTTGAACATATTTTGGGGTGATTATATCATTACTGTTATCAGTGCTGCCATCCATAATTACCTATTAATGACAGGGATAGGAAAAACGGCACTGGGAATGGTGATGGAGAAGCAGAGAAGAAATAATGAGGTTTTTTGAGTTTGTGATTTCCATGGTTACCTTTCCATCATATCCAGCACTGTAGAGAATTCCATTACAAGTGGGGTGCCACTCTATAAGCCCCACCCTCCTGCTGTGGCCAATCAGGACCATCCGGGCCTCTGTCATATTGCGTCTCAAGCCACCATCAGGAATCTCCCAGATTCTCACCTGATGCCACCATCATGATTATGGTCATTACCTCCCATTCTTCAATAATTTGTTATGTTATATAAATCATGTTATTATTACCAGCAGCACATCTCATCCAAGTCATTATCATTACCTCAGCGTGTTAAATAATTGTCATCATTGTAATTATTGCCATCATATATTTTCATGGTGTATAACTTACAGAACAGTCCTCTGAGCAGGAAGCAATGATATTGTCCCTGAAAGGACACCATTTAATGTCCAGAACGTTGCCCTGGTGACCACATAGCTTTGGGTGATGAGGGTCTACTCGACCTACCTAAGAGAGTAAAATACATGGTTTTGTTTGCCCTTTATTTCAACATGAAATCTTAACTATGATTTAGTACTATTTTTTTTCGTTATGAAGCACTGTCTCTCTTTGTCCACAAGATGGTGGTATTTATCTTGACTGAGCAGTTATTCACTTGTTCCTAAGACCCAAATGAGAGAGTCCTAGAAAGTGGTAAGTTTTCAAAAAGCACAATAAGCACATATGGAATTCAAACAAGAACAATGTGGACTACTAGGCACATTTCACTTTCATCAAACAAGCCTTTGCCTATAATGTTTTCAGCCTCATCAGTTTAGTTTTGATCATTACTGGTGTAATAGCAGTTCCATTAAATGGATATCCAAACACAGGATCAGCAGTGGAAGCAGTTAGATATCACATTCCAAACTGTATGTGAACAGCATGCAGTTACACCTGGCATTCTCTGCCATTGGAATACCAGAAGTTTACACTGATATATGTTAATGCCATGTACAAATGTAAATCTGAATCATCTGGATTTTATTAGGGATATATAGGTTATATATTTATTAGGGATATATAGGTTACAGCAGTTTGCCAGACAAGCATGGAGATAAACATAATGTGTTTCCATTACTAGTACTCCGCTGTATGCAGCTACCATTGTTGAGTTCAGTACCTTTTCATAAAGACATACTCTGATGGTTACTTTAACAAAAAAATGTGAATATTCTGAAAACTATTGAGTATTGTAACACAGGTTCTGTTTGTGTATAACACTGGTCTGCATTCAGTGGAGAAGATAGTCAGTGTGATGAGATGAAGGTCACATGGCCGACTCTGTACCAGTCTCATACATCTCCATTATTCATACAGCAGCCACAGTACACAGCACCATTCAGCATGTTTCTGTGCATGTGGTTAAGCCTGAGTTTAAGCCAGTCTGTCAACTTTACCGTCAACAATACATTAATACTAACTGAGCATAAATATATGCAATAATTAGTACTCAGTACGGTGTGATTTATTTCTTTTGGACTGTCATTAATGAGCTGAATGCTGTAATTAGGGATACATCACCATTATTTGGGTAACAAATTAAAATGTTTTGCCACATTGTTTAGAAATCATACTGTTTAATGTCAGGAGAATAAATAGAAAGGTGAACACACAGACAAAAATGTGATCAGATAGATTCAGTTTTACCTTGTTAATTGGTATAACCAGAAAAGATCCTCCTCCTGAGCTTTCTGTGACAACTGCAAGGAATTTTGGGTTGGTAGCACAGAAATGGCTGTCATGAACATTCCTGGTGATGGGGATACCTTCATAACACTGCTCTCGACAGCTGGCTTTGCCATAGACATTCCGGAACTTTGAACTTCTATATGTCGATCGCCATGACATCTAAGACAAAACAATAGTAATAAATCAATGGGTTTTTTTGTTTTTTTTTATATTCACCACCAGACAGCACAATGGCCCACTTTCCAAAGGCATATTAAGTCTAGGACTGTACATCAGCACTTTGTTTATTTGAAGGTCTGTGTAGACCATAGGCACAGAATGGTATTTCTGCTCCATACTACACTGAACCTATAGGTCTGCCTATACTTTTCATTTAATGTTTTCTGTGAAAATAGGTAAAGATCCAGAGTACACATGCAGAGGAATCTAACCCACGATACTGCTTATTCATATTCCTTTTAAGATTGTAATTCAAGATCGGCTCCTAAGAAAGGGTCCAAAGCTTGATTTTGGAATGCAGAGCCTTGCAGGAAGTGACACAGAGGGAGCTACGTGACCTTTTTCTCTGCCCTGTGATCAACACTTCGGGAGCACTTGGGGGGGGTGCATATACAAATGGTGTTGATTCTTTCATCTCAGCCGTTTTGGCTCAGAACGCCCTGGGTTATTATGGTCAGCAGTGATCTGCAGAGCTCTCAACTCCAAATGCTCTGGACTTCAGTGTTTCATGAATCCTACTCTCAGTAGAAGCAGGAAACATGAATGCAGTTCTACCAGTATGTTTGTTATATTCTAAGATAGATTGGAAATTTAGTGAATTAAGTGAATAATATAGGTAAGCTGCTGTCTATTTTTATTATGTGTATTTAATTAAACACATAAAATTCCCAACTCCTCAGTTTAGACCAGTGAATCATAGCATTACTGAATTGCACTGTTACTGTAAGGCTATTGTTTTATTGTTTCTGGCTTTTTCCTGGTTGAACTTCATGTGTTTCCTCTTCTTTGTCTCTGTCAACTTCCAGAATACACACACACACACACACACACACACACACACACACGGGGTTTCTAAGCCACCAGAGAATTAAACAGAATGGGAATCCATTGACTCCATTTCGTCTTCCCCAGAAAAAAGAAAGCCAGTAGATATAAATACAGAACACATTATATAATGATTGATTTCCTGTTTTAAAAATATATTACTTGCTGTTCAATCTCATTAACTTCTGCCTATAATGCTTCCAATCAATCAATTACACATCAGTCGCTACTTGTTGTATAACGCTAAGGTGCCACTTCTGCAGTCATTCACTGCAAATCTGCAAGTAATATTATTATTAGTTTTCAGGCTATAGTCCCATTTTTTGTCTTATAACAACTCACCTTTTCCTACTGGTGCTCAATAGGTCTGGAAGAATACCAGTCGATATCAGTTGAAGTTAAAGGATGGCTGATCCTCTGCATCTGAACCAGGAGTGTATGGCTGTTACTGCTTCTGATGTTGTGGCCTGTTGGGATGTAGCACTCACACACATGGTGGAACTTACAAGAGCTCCTCCCTTCCTCCCTCTGCTACCCTTACCCTCTTCCTCTATCTCTTTCACATGCACTCCCACGTACATGCTTAACTCAAGAGGGCATGACTTTGAAGGGTCTGTTTCTGTCAGTCTTCCTGAGTATTTATTAATGCCGGTATCTTCTTATTCTACATGATGTCAATGCAGTACTGTTATTACACACTGTCTTAACAAAGAATGGTAGCAGGATGATAATATAGAAACTCAAGTATACATCTGGAAGTGTGTTTATCTGGAAATATTTTTTAGGTTTGAAATTGAATCCTTATTAATCTGATTTATGTGTAGATTTTTGGTTGTTTCTAAGATGTCCTAAAAGTGCCCAATTCAAAGCTATTCTGTAAATAGAACGCAAGACATTTTTATGAGAAATTTAAGTACTTATCTTTCAACTGAGCTTAATGTAGCTGTTCATCAGTTGCTGTTGGTTCTGACTACTGTGTAATGCTTTGACTGTGAAAAAGGTTCTGTCTGAACTACACAAGGAAGTCAGCTATTGATTGCTGATTCCTTTGACTTCACAGGTCTTATGCTGCCCTCTTGTGGTTGTGAATATTAACTCAATGCTTCTTTCCAAACTCTGGATCAGGATCAAATGAATGAATAAACAGCTAGGCAAGCCTTCACTGCACTATTTTTCAGGCAATAGACTCAAATGTCAACGTTACAACATCGGAAAGACTCGGAAATCTCCAAAGGAAACACAGACATTGAGTTCACTTCTGTGTCTTCCTGCTGAGATAAGTAACTTTTCCTTGAAGCTGACTATCTTTCAAGTTACAGCCAGAGTTATGTGAACCTGGCTATCACACCTACATGAGCTTTTTGGACATTCCGTTGCAAAACCATGAGCATTAATAAGGACTTGGTTCCCCATGAAGTTATAACAACCTCCTCTAAGGCTTTCCACTAGACTTTGGAGTGTATGTGTATATTTTTACCATTCAGACACAAGAGCTTTTATGAAGGCACTGATTTGGGGCTTTTATGAGGTCAGACACGAGAAGATGTGGCTTCCAATCGACATTTTCCATTTCCTCGTAAAAGTGTTCAGTGGGGATGAGAACAGGGAAGCAGTGCTGGACAATTAACCCTCCTTCATGAAACGTTTCTGTTGGCACTGTGCATTCTGGAGGGTAATGTTATTATCCTGGCATCTGGCAAACTCAGACCTGTTCATCAAAATGCCAGATGGTAACACGTGCTTCATCACTTCAGGAAACCATCCAGAGTCCAGTAGTGGCATGCTTTACATCACTCCAGCCAATGCATGGCACAGAGCTGTAATCTTAAGCTTGTGTGCAGGTGCATGGCTATGGAAATCCATTTCATGAAGCCCTTGACACAGTTCTTGTGCTAATGTTGCTTCCAGAGGCAGTTTGGGACTTTGATGTGAGTTACGCAGCAGAGAGTAGGCAATTTTATGCGGTATGCACTTCTGCACTTTGCGTTTAGTCTACTGCTTTGTGGCTGATCTGTTGTTTTTCCTAGATACTTACATTTGACCTAAATAGTTATACAGATATGTGCTTGATTTTATACATCTGTCAGCAATTGGGTGTGAATGGTACACAAAATAGGTGCAAAATATTGCTACTTTATGCAACTGTAAGTTATAGACACAGCTACCAGTAATTGTTAACACATGATCCTTTGGACATCTTATATATTGCATTTAAACAATGGAAAAGTGCTGGATGGAACGCAAAGACCCTAAAATTACCCTTGATAAAATAAAATAACTATGGTAAAAAAAAAAAATGCCCTGAAGCACTGGGCATCAGTTTATCTTAGATAAACCTACTCGTAGTTGCATGCACACACAGCAACAACGATTAAAGGAAATCAGAAGCAGGAGGGGAATACCGCCTGCACTTAGTTTGTAGCTTGCTAGTTAACTACATAATAAGGTCAAAACATTCAGGTCTCCAAAAGAGCTGTTCACTAATGTGCCTTATCAATAACTAGAAAGTATTGAGAACAAATGGTGCAAGCCAGTAGTTATATCAATGACTTAAAATTGATTCACATATGGAAAGATCTATTTAGCAAATTACTGTGCTTAAAAGAATCATTCAAACAATTTAATTTTTTCAAGATATTATGGTGGGCACATGGACTGTTAGTTTTCATTTATATAGTTATTGTACTTATGTTTGGTTTTGTTGTCGCTACTTTGTTATACGAGACTCGCATGTGCTTCCTTTTACTTTTAAAATAAATGATTATCCAGGAAAAGGTGCATGATTACTGCTTCACTCATTAATCATGTATAGATGAGCATGATTACTGCTTCACTCAGTAATCATGCTCATCTACATGAGTTTCAAACTAAAAATCACATAGAAATCACAATCACTGTGTAAATATTTCCTTGAGAGAATTCACTGCTATTTTTAACATTTATGTCCAATGCTACAGTGAGGAAAATAAGTATTTGATACACTGCCAATTTTGCAAATTTTCCCACCTACAAAGAATGGAGTCGTCTGTAATTTTTATCGACAGTATCTAAAAAAAATCACATTGTATGATTTTTAATAATTAATTAGAATTTTATTGCATGAAATAAGTATTTGATTACCTACCAACCAAGAATTCTGGCTCCCAACCATGAAGCATGGGGGTGGAAACATCATACTATGTGGGTGCTTTTCTGCAAAAGGGACAGGATGACTGCACTGTACTGGAGGGAGGATAGATGAGGTCATATATCTCGAGATATTGGCCAACAACCTCCTTCCCTCAGTAAGAGCACTGAAGATGGGTCATGGCTGGGTCTTCCAGCATGACAATGACCCAGAACACACAGCCAGGGAAACTAAGGAGTGGGAACGTAAGAAGCATTTCAAAGGTCCTGGATTGACCTAGCCTGTCTCCAGACCTGAATCCTATAGAAAATCTTTGGAGGGAGCTGAAACTCAATGTTGCCCATCAACAGCCCCAAAACCTGAAGGATCTGGAGAAGATCTGTATGGAGGAGTGGGCCAAAATCCCTGCTGCAGTGTGTGCAAACCTGGCCAAGAACTACAGCAAACATCTGACTTCTGTAATTGCAAGCAAAGGTTTCTGTACAAAATATTCTGTTTCTGTTTTCCTATTGTATCAAATACTTATTTCATGCAATAAAATGCAAATGTATTATTTAAAAATCATAACTTTTCTGATTTTCTGGATTTTTTTAAGATTCTGTCTCACATTTGAAGTGTACCTATGATGAAAAATTACAGACCTCTCCATTCTTTATAGGTGAGAAAATTATCAAAACTGGCAGTGTATCAAATACTTATTTTCTCCACTGTATATAAAATTTTACTGAAAATCTTTAGCTTTAAACTTTATCACTGCTGCTGTGCTTAGCCAATTCTATGTGCTGCTCACTCAGAAATAATAACAGCTATCAGCAGACCCTTGTCATGCTTAAAGAACAAATTACAGCTACTATTAGTAGTTTTTGTGTAATACTCATTTGAAGTATTTTTCCTGTACAGTTGCACAAACATTTGACAGAATAGCGCATAGATGTCATGAGTTCCAACTCATAGCTCCAGCAAAAAATAAAATGCCACTAATAAACTTTCCCATAGTAGAGACCCCATTCAAGTGGATTGCTATGGATATTGTTGGTCCCTTACCTATAAGTCAGTCAGAAAACTGATACATACTCGTAATTTATGACTACACAGCTCGCTATCCAGAGGCATTTCCCCAAAGAAGAGTCAAAACAGCTGGTCGATGATACAGTCAATTTCCAGAGTAGTCATACCAAGGGAAATACTCACAAACCAGGGCACTAATTTGACATCCAAGCAGTTCAGGGAAGTGTTCAAGCTACTAGGCATAAAAGGGATATGAATCACACCATATCAACCTCAGACAGATGGCATTGTTGAAAGATTCAACAAGACATTGAAGAGCATGCTGTAGAAGTTTGTTGCAGATACAGACTGAGACACGTGGCTCCCATACTTGTTCTTCACTTACAGGGAGGAGCCACAAGCGTCCACTGGATTCTCCCCATTCGAATTGCTCTGGGCAGAGAGGTCAGAAGTCCACTGGACATATTGAAGGAGGCGTGAGAAGGTTACAACATCAACCAAAAGCTCAACACCTTGTCCTATGTTCTTAAGATGAGGGAGAAGATGGCAAGACTGACAGAGACTGTCCACAAAAACATGGAGAAAGTCCAGATGCATCAAAGAGAGGGGTATGACAGAACGGCAAAGTGTAGAGGACTAATTCTGCCAATGTCCAGTACCAGCCTCCTAGCAAAGTGGCAAGAGCCGTACGAGGTCATACAGCGGATTGGGCAGACATCATATGAGCTACTTCTCCCTGACAAGAAAAAGAAGCAGATATTCCACATCAACATGCTTAGAGCATGGACAGAGCCCAAAGTGGATGAAGCAGCTGTGGATCAGAGATATGGAAGAAGAGGAAGAAACACGAGAGCAATTCTTCCTAATAAAGGGAGGGGACAGTATGCCACTTGACTTATCAATACAGTGGGGGTCTGTCAACTTTAACTCAGATGGATATTGTAGTAGAACATAGGTTTTTATCACCAGTAAATTGGACGTAACAGGAATTTTTTATCATTTTTATAGGCCCCAATTCTGCCTTCTGATCTGAGGTACCATCAACATTCAATCTGTCCAGTATGACATTCACATCGCCTGCTGCTTGACTAGTCTTTCTGTTAGTAGTTCTGTCGTGGTTGAAAGACTCTAGGACATCCTTAACACATTGCATCTGGTTGAGTGTACACGTATACCCAGATATCCTCCCATGAAAGGATAATTATTGGGTGTTAGATCCCACTACCATGGGGTCTGTTATCAATCTGCTTGGTTTGTGCTTGAAGCAGCATATTTGTGCCACCAGCTGATTGTCTTTTCAGCCCCCTAGTCCAGACTGTGGCAATACTGGATGCAGTCACATAAGCTGTACTTTGGCAGCTACATAGACAATGGAGCCCTTCCCAGTTCTGTTTGCTGTTGTAATGATTCCACTATCGGGTCAGAAATAGGATCCATGAGCAGTGTTTGAAATTCTGCCCGACATATCGCGGGTTGAGTTTCCTACAGGATACTTTCAAGTGGAGATCTTTTGTGGAGAGCCACACCATCTGATCAGGTAGGTACATTGGGCTGACGTGGCGGCAGATATCCACCTGAATCTTCTGACGTCTGATTGCCCTCTGTAGACATACAGTATGTGAGCCTCCTCCCATGTCTGACTGGCGCCAAAACCAGTCCTCCACAGAAGGGACGTCAGAAGGCTCTCCTTACCACAGGAACAGAAGAGGTTGGTAACCTAGGATACACTGAAAAGGAGTGAGCCCAGTGGATGAATGAATGAGCGAATTCTGGGAGTACTCTGCCCAGAGGAGGAAACGGCACCAGTCCGCCTGGTTATTGTTGCAGTAGGAACTCAAAAACCTGCCCAACTTCTGGTTTAGATATTCAACCTGCCCCTTACTCTGTGGGTGATAACCAGATGTTATATTGACTGAGAGTTTAAATAATGAATGCCAGACCTGAGACGTGAATTGTGGGCCCCTGTATCTTCACATATACCAAAAACTTTGAAAACATTAAAAGAGCACTTCAGCTATCTCCATAGTGGTAGGGAGCTTTGGGAGTGCTATGTGTCTGCAACCCTTTGAGAACTGGCCAATGATCACCAGGATGCACGTGTTATCTTGTGAGCGGGGCAGGTCATTGATGAAGTCAACCGAAAGGTGGGACCAGGGCCCCTTGGGAATGGGTAGTGGTTCTAGAAGACCAACTGGTAGTTGCCTAGAGGTCCTGCTCTGGGCACAGACGTTGCACCGACCCACGAAATCTGCAACCTCCTAGGGCAGTTTTGGCCTCTGCATGATTAGGTCCATGGTGCGATGAACTCCAAGATGGGGGAAGTGTGAATCCATTTCAGGAGTTCAGAACATACTTTTGACCTCTCAGGCAGTTCTTAGGAGGAGGGTCAGATGAATGAGCTTACATTGAGAATGGACGCCACAACCACAGAAGAGGGAATGATGAGCTTGGGGATGGCAGGCATGTCTTCACCCTCATGAATCTGTGAGAGTGCATCTGCCTTTGTGTTTTTTGAGCCAGGTGGAAAAGTCAAAGTATAAGTGAAGCGAGTAAAAAATATCCTCTTAGCTGCCTTGATATACTCCAGGTTCTTATGATCTGTGAGTATCATAAAAGGATGTGCAGCCCCTCCATCCAGTGTTTCCATTCCTCCAGGGCAGATTTCACAGCCAGTAATTCTCTGTTACCTATATCTCAGTTCCTCTCTGCTGATGTCAGTTTCAGGAATAGAACACACATGGGTGCAACTTGGGAGGGGAACCATGGCGTTGAGAAAGTATGGCACCCACCCTCATAACCGAGGCATCCACCTCCACAACGAATGGCATAGTACGATCGGGATGTTCCAATATGGGTGCAGAGGCCAACCTCTTTTTCAAATCCATAAAGGTCTGCTGAGGCTGAGGGTTCTACATAATGTTCTCCATTGAGTAAGGAGGTGAGGGGCGCTGCAAATGAACCGAAGTTTTGAATGAAACGCCTGTAGAAGTTTGCGAAGCCCAGAAAACGTTGCAGGTTCCTTATGGTGCTGGGGCGGGGCCAGTCTGCTACAGTCTGTACCATGGCCATATCCATGGCCACATTGTTGGCCAATGTGACAAGCAAGGAAATGCACATCTGATTTATGGAAAGCACATTTTGCAGGCCATTCTCCCTAAGGCGGTTGAGGACCGATTGTACATGAAGTGTATGTAGTGTATCCCGATTAGTGTATGTAGCTGATATCCCATTGGTATTGGTATATCTGTTGGTAGATGTCACTTCATGTCACTACACCATTTACAAAACACTATATTTACTGGAGATGAAAATTAGAGAACAATGTATGAGCACTTTCAGAAATAATGAATTCTACATTGAAAAACATTTGAAGGATTTTTGTAAGGGGTGCACCATGCCACTAGAATAATATTTACAAAATAACCAAAGTATATCAACATGAAACCTTTATTTTGCAAAAATGTGATGATCATAATTAGAAAACAGCAATGACTGTAGCACAGAGAAAGAGAGTCTGATGCAAGATTACAACTAAATTTTCTGAAGGTTACAGTCAGTAATCAGTAGGAAGTGTACAGGCCTTTGCTTTGAATGACTTCAGCACATCTGTGGCCACGAGATATTACTAGTCTCTCACATCGCTCTAGTATGATTTTGGTCCACTCTTTTTCCAGTTTCTTTCACAGTTCTGTGACTGTTCTGGGTTTCTTGGCCATAACTTTGTCATCAAGGATTTTCCAGAGGTTTTCTATTGGGTTTAGAATAGGACTCTGGGATGGCCATTTCATTGTTTCAATGTTTTCAGTTTCAAAGAACTGCTTTGCCTGTTCTGCTGTTTGACAGGGGGCATTGATGAACGTAAGGAAGGAACCACGTGTTGAAGGTTCTGATACACACTTGCATTCACTCTTCCATGTAGCTGTATAAGAGGTCCAACTTCGCTGCCAAAAACATTCCCCAAACCATGACACTTCCTCCTCCACCTTTCACCAGCTTCTTTACACACTTTGGGTTCAGCCTTTCCTCAGTTTGTCGACAAACATGTTTCCCATCAAACCCAAATAAATTAAACTTGCTTTCATCACTAAAATGAACTCTGGACCACTTCTCCTCTGTCCACACAACATACTCC